>CM059200.1:0-393356 GCA_030323885.1 Branchipolynoe longqiensis | reverse complement strand
ATAATCCATTATGCAGTGCTACCTGTTTACAGCGACCTGTCATCGGCCAAACCCTCCTATGTGCGGACAATTTGTCAGTGTGTTTGTAGCAATTGATTGTCTCTCCAATAACAGGATACCCGCCATGTGAGGACAACATTGGTCTTGATGCAGAGTTGTCCGCTGAAAACAGGCAATACTATATATATATATATATGTATAATATATATATATATATATGTATATATGTGTGTACATGTATATATATATATATGTATATACACATAATATTTGCACATACACACATATACATAGATATGTACATATATATATATGTACATATATATATGTTTATTTATTTATTTCAGACAAGAGGTGAGTACAAACAAAACAAAGAGAGTATTATTAGCCCCCATTGCCCCCCCCCCCCCCCCCCGGCCCCCTAGCGTGCACTGCAGCTGCCACCTGTTATGACCAGTCACTACTGACCAGGTGCTGACTGTGCTTTGCTCTGTCATGCAGTACTTAAAGACGGACAAGTCGAAGCAGCAGAACCGGGCCCAGAGGCGCCCCTCCATCAGGCGGCCTACCGAAGCGCCCCCTAGCGTGCCCGGCGCGCCTAAGGGCTCCCCCCGGCGGGCCGACAGCGACGAGCCGAAGGAAGTCGTCAAGGGCTACGTCGGTAAGCAGCATTTTATTTATTAAATTGTTTTGCTGAGTTTCAATTTGTTATATATATATATATTTTACCTCGGTAAACAGCCTCAGGCTAGCCTCAGGCTAGGGAGAGGTAAGCACGTCCGGTACCAGCAATTAGCATATACAACTCACGACTGGATAACGTGTCGTTGGGTTGCTCCGGCAAAATTAGTCTACATACAAGCAAATACGCAGTAAGTATAATAAAAACTGTGGTTAGCTTAATTATGATGCATTAGAGCATCAATATGGAAAGTTTAGACTTTCGTTGGTCCAATTTGGACGAGTTATTTGGTTATAAACAACCAAGGATAGAACACTCGAGTGGGTTTCTCGAAGGAACCAAACCGGTCATTAGCGGTTATGTCAACACCCGGGTCACCGTGTGACTATGGGTAGAGATGTGGGTTTCGCCCTATCTCATGTGGAAATTCTCTCGTACTCTAATAGAGAGTAATGTTGGAGATGCTCCTGGGTTTCTTTTATAGACTCCCCTAGACAAAACTTTTTCAGGCGTTTCTCCGAGTTTCGTAGCATTTTCTCCAACTTGTTGACGTAGTAGTCACAGGTGGGAGAAGTGTGCGGAACAGAGGGATGGGCGGGCCGATACACTGGTCCCGACCCCGCGTAAGGTTTGGGCTTGACCCACAACCCACGCACAAATTTAGCTTATTACGCCTGTGTTATAACGGTATAAACACGTTCTTTAACACCAATAGATGTCCAAATGAGTTTGAAACAACCATATTGTGACATATATATATACCGGGACTGACCAAAAATTTTTGTTTCAGCTCCCGATGGCCACGAAGCGGAGTAAGCGCGGTGCAGCAGCAGCCGAGGGGCGTGTTCCGAGTGGAGTGGACGAGGAGTACGACTCCTCACCTGTGTTGTCGGCAGGGCCGTCGACACAGCCCCGGGCGCATATCCTCTCCGACCCGGACGAGGACGCAGTGCCTGATGTGCCTGCGCCTCCAGATTGGGAGGCTCGCTTTGCAAGATTGGAAAGCCACATCTTGACTGCCAAATCGCCTGTGTCTCGGAAGCGGCGTAGGCCGAGTGTCCAAGAGGATTCGTTTGAGGATTTCTTGGACACAGACTCGGCGGTGGAGCTTAAGGCTCCTCCTCCTCCTTCTCCTAAACGGAGGAAGAAGAAGAAACAGGTGATTTCTTCGGGTGATGAATTCACCAAGGAGCGGGCAGAGTCTGGTTTGCGCAAAAAGCGGAAGACTAAGTCCAAAAAGAAGAAGAGGAAGAGGAAATATTCTTCTTCTGAGTCGTCCACTGAGTCTACTTCTACGGAATCAGACTCAGACACCATATATGAAGGGGTCTATGCGGACATTGGCACTAAAGTGGCTAAGAAGGTGGAGAAGCCAAAGGCTAAGCGGGTTAAAACCACTACGCTTATGCGCGAGACCGTGAATGGTCATTTTCGCACGTTCAAACCGGCGGAGGTTATCTCCAAGTTAGGAGATGAGTTAACAGGCATAAAGGGTGTTCCCAACTCCATCATTAAAGAAATGGATCGGGATGTCAATATGACGGATGACCGTAAGAAGTTTGAGGATGTGTTGCACACAGTGCATAAGGCAGTGTTGGCTACCCTAACAGCTATTGTTCCTGTGGCTAATAGGATGCAGAGTGAAAATAAGTTCTCGTCTTTGGCTAAGACAATGGACAAAGGCATTGCAGTGCTAGCGGCGGCAGGTAATTACCTGTCGTTTCGAAGATATGAAAATGTCTTCAAGTCAGTTTGCACAGATGCTGGCAAAGAAGTGGCTCGCTCTAAGAAGGTTACCGATAATGAGGGGAAGGAGTTTACGCTTTATCTTGCTCCAGAGCCGATTAAAGGGAAACCTTTAGATAACACCAAGATGTTTGGCGGTCAACTACAATACCTCTATAAAGAGGTAGAGACTGCAGCCAAGAGTGGCAAAAACATGGATGGCAAGAAGAAACAGGAAGCTCCTCGTTTCAAAAAGTCACGAGGGGATTTTCGTCCACGACGGTTCACCAGAGGAACCAGACCGAGTTCAAGCTTCGGTCAAGGGTTTCGGGGCCGGGGCGCTCGCCCAGGCTGGACCGACAACACCGCACGGCCAATAGGCCGAGGGTTCAACTCGTCGAGACCTTTCCCCAGGGGCGGGTCCAAGTAGAGGTCCAAACACAAACTTTACAAGTCCCTGAAGCCTCTAAAAACACACAAACTGTAAGCAACTTTGTGGCTGGTAATATTAGTAATCATATTTCTGAGTGGCACAAAATTACTAGTGACCAAGAAATTATAAAAATAGTTAGGGGTGTTCACATTCCCTTTACACAAATTCCTGTACAAAGTATAATACCTTTTCCATATA
Organism: Branchipolynoe longqiensis; assembly: GCA_030323885.1. Lineage (NCBI taxonomy): Eukaryota > Metazoa > Annelida > Polychaeta > Phyllodocida > Polynoidae > Branchipolynoe > Branchipolynoe longqiensis. The sequence goes on along the minus strand of CM059200.1, from coordinate 390,318 downwards.
ACATTCAACCAGTTGAACGAGAGGCACTAACTAAACAGGTACATAAATTCTTTGAGAAAGGAATTATACAAAAAGTGACACACTGTTCAGGACAGTTTATTTCAAACATTTTCTCGAGACCGAAGCCTAATGGTGATGTTCGAATGATCCTGGATTTAACAATCCTTAATAAAAGGGTGGAATATCGACATTTTAAAATGTTCTCTCTAGATACGGCACGAGATCTGATTACACCAGATGCGTGGATGGCTAGTGTTGATTTACAGGATGCATATTATACGCTTCCCATAATGGAACAATACCGAAAATTTCTTCGATTTATTTGGGATAACCAACTCTATGAGTTTACCTGCATGCCGAATGGCTTAGCTTGTGCGCCACGTTTATTTACTAAATTGCTTAAACCTGTTTTCTCGGTAATGGCGAGGAAGGGTCACATAATGTTTCCATACATAGATGATTCTTTTATTATAGCATCAACACAAATTGGTTGTGTGAATGCAGTTTTGGATTTATGTGCATTACTCACTAAATTGGGGTTTTATGTACATCAACAAAAGTCAGTGTTTAAACCAACAAAACAACTCAAATGTTTAGGGTTTATTCTGGATACACAGTCCCTTACAGTGTCGATAACAGAACAAAAACTAATTAAGTTTATGACTACAGCGACTCAGCTTATTAAGTTATCAAAGCCAAAAATTAGACAGGTTGCTGTTCTTATTGGCATAATGACCTCATATGCACCTGCTGTGTTATATGGGAAGGCCCATATTAAGTCGCTAGAAATAGATAAAAATTTAGCGTTAACACGAACTAAAGGCAATTTTGAGCGAAAGATGTTTATTTCGCAAGAAGGGTTACAGGATATTGGATGGTGGATGCAACATATAGCAAGTTCACCAAATCCAATCCGCATGGCGGAACCTAATACAGTAATTACTACTGATGCTTCGTTAGAAGGTTGGGGAGCTCATCGAGATGGGGTCACAACAGGAGGTAGATGGCTTGATGATGAAAAATCAGACTATATTAATGCACTAGAATTGCGTGCTATTTATCTGGGCTTACGTAGTTTAGTAAAGATAAATAAATCACAGGTTAGAATACTAACTGATAATACTACTGCCATGGCATATATTCGTAACATGGGTGGAACCAAATCAAAGTCTTGCAATCAGTTATCTAAACTGATTTGGAACTGGGCACAGGCTCAACAAGTCTGGCTGACTGTAGCGCATATTCCAGGGTCACAAAATACACTTGCAGATTATAAAAGTAGAAATTTCCATGACCATTTAGAGTGGTCTCTCTCTACACCTTTGTTTAACTTCGTTTGTGAAAAATGGGGTACACCTGAAGTTGACTTATTTGCATCACGAAATAATAACAAGTTACCCTGTTATGTTTCTTGGCATCCTGAACCGGATGCTTGGAAAGTAGATGCGTTTGCTATTACCTGGGAAAATAATTATTTTTATATTTTCCCACCATTTAGCATTATCAGCCGAGTAGTGAGAAAAAATCGGCTTGGAAGGGACACATGCGATACTGGTGGTGCCCGATTGGGACACGCAACCTTGGCTGCCAGCAGTTTCACAACTGGCAAAAGAACATATACGATTCCCAAGAAAACTCGGGAATCTGACGCACCACGGACCGCTAGTGGTTCACGGCGACGTGTCAACGACGCCCCTATTGGCATTCCTTTTCTAAATCATTTTTATCCTCAATATGATAGGTAAGATTGCTGAGTTACCGGACGTGCTTACTCTCCCTAGCTATATACATATATCCGAGGCTTATACCTCGGTATTTAAAACAACAGTTATCCATCATCTGTACCAAGGTTAGAGGTAAGATTCGTATTTAAACTATATATATATATATATATATATTTTTTTTTTTTTACATATTTGTTGGTTAAAGTTGCATAAATGATTATAGTTTCTACTTATTTCTCACTCTTAATTTTAAAAAACAAAAACATTTGTTGGATAAGGCTACAGAAATGATTAGTTTTGTTTACATATTTGTTGGTTAAAGTTGCCTGAATGATTGAAGTTTCTACTTCTCCCCCCCCCCCCCCCCCCCCCCCCCCCCCACATTTGTTGGTTAAAGCTACGTCGATGATTAGTTTCTGCAATTTTGTTTATACAGTTGTTGGTTAAAGTTGTATAAATGATTAAAATGTCTGCTTTTTAAAATGTTTTTTTTTAGACATCTGTCGGTTAAAGCAAATACCCTATAATACTAAGACGGCTCACTCAGCCTGTACTGTGTAATCAATATGATCAAACCCACCACTTGGTGTGCTGGCTGTTCTCTTGGTTAAACAGGTGCTATATTATATGTATAAATGTATATATGAATGTGAAAGATGTGTGATGATGGTGATGGTGATGATGCTGATGATGATGCGTATTTGTTCATAGCAATTTCATATTGATGTGTATTCATAGTTACCTATCTGATGTATAATATAATTGTATGTGTTTACATGTGAAACACCAACCAGCAGCCGGGCTGATCAAACCCACCACCAGGTGGCACTGCAAAATTTACATTACCATGGGAGAGATAGGGAGTGAGCTGTCTTAGTATTATAGGGTCTTTGGTTAAAGCTGTATAAATGATTAGTTGCTGCCATTTTGTTTGCACATTTGTTGGTTAAAGTTGCATAGATGCTTGAAGTTTCTGCCATTTCGTTTTAAAGTTAGATATATTACTTTGCTCGTTTTAACCTACTTTATTGTTTGAAGTCATTATTTTGTATTTGTTTGATTATTACTCTATTTGAAGAAACTGGTTTTATACGGGTTCACTTCGGCAGTATTTGAATTTAAAACATGTTGGTATTGATGCGCGAAAAGGAAGAAAGCAAGGCGGGGGTGGGAAAGAAGGCGCTTTATTTAACGCCTCAGAACAAAGGAAATAAGCAGCTATATACAACAAGTCAAATCAAGGTAATCTTAGAGTAAATGAGCTCGGGGGAGCTTGAAATGTTCGGGTGAGGGGCGCCGAAGAGCCCTCCACTAGCATGTAGGGAGAGTTGGGTGAGTGGGTGGAGAAAAAGAGAGCGTGTGTACGGAGGACGGCTGGGAGGCGAATGGCTGAAGGAGGCCGGCGGGCGGCCTTATAAGGGAAGGAGCGGGGAGGCGTGAAGGCGGGGGAGGTGAGAAAGCCGGCGGGCAGGGAGAAAGGGCGAGGCGTGAGAAAGCTGAGGGCGGGGTGACAGGGAAGGTGAGAAAGCCGGGCGGCGGCGGGAGAGAGGTCGGGGGAGGGTCTCTTCCTTCCCTCGCATCAAACGCAATGCGAGCATTATGACCGATGCGCGAAAAGGAAGAAAGCAAGGCGGGGGTGGGAAAGAAGGCGCTTTATTTAATGCCTCAGAACAAAGGAAATAAGCAGCTATATACAACAAGTCAAATCAAGGTAATCTTAGAGTAAATGAGCTCGGGGGAGCTTGAAATGTTTGGGTGAGGGGCGCCGAAGAGCCCTCCACCAAAAAAGGAGGAGAGGGCTCGAGGCGCGCCCGAGGGGTCGGGGCACGGAGGCGTGCACCACCTCTGAGGTTCAGGGGATGCTGGTGAGGGGCACCCGCTATCGGTGGCTTGGGCGTCATGATGAGTCGGGGGCCTACGGCGACAGGGATGCGGGCAGCCAAAAGGGTGGGGAGGCCCGCTCCCTGGAGGAGGTGCGGCGAGGGTCGGAGAGGGGGGCGGCGAAGTCATCAGGGCTGGGGGGGGGTGGGGATCGGGGGAGGGTCGGGGGGGTTGAGGAAGGCGGTGTCGCCGGGGGAGATGTGGAGGTCGGTGGTGGTGACGTCTGCGTGTGTCTGGTAGCCAGCGTGATGGTCGCGGCTGTGGTGTCTAGGGAGGGTTTGTGGTCAGTGTGGGCGGCGTCTGGGGCCTGCGGTGCGAGGTGATGGTCCCCGGCTGTGTCCTGGGTGGCGTTTCGGTCGGTGGTCGTTACGGGGTTGTCGGTGGTGGTCAAGGGGTTGTTGGCAGAGGTGTAGGTGAGGCGCCGGTTATGGCCCCCCGGACCGGCCGGGGGGGGCCGGCGGATCAAAAATCCGCCGAGGCGGCCGGGGTCTGGCGCTCACGGGCTTGTTTGGTGAGGCACAGGGCCTCGCTGTGCATGGTGAGTATCCTCCTCACGTTAGCACAGTAGGAGCATACGTGCCGCTGTCTGGCCCCCGCCTCGCCATGGGCCTCACCGACGGCGGCCCGGTCGCATGAGGTGGGCTCGTGGTTCCAGGCGGCGCAGGGGGGCCCCGTGAGCTTCCCGGCTGTAGGTGGGGCGGCCGTCGGCTTGGGCCCGTGGCTGGTGTGCGCCTTGGGGGATGTCTGCGTCTCGGGGGGGCTGGTGCCGCCGGGGCGGCTTGGGGGGCGGGCATGGTGAGAATCTCCATTCTCACCATGTTCAGGGCCACCGGGTCGTGCCACCCATGGGGGAGCCTACCGTCCGCTATCCAGGTGAAGACGGTCTCCGAGTAGCGGCGGACGGTAGGCCAGGGGTAGAGGAGGTTGTCGCGCAGCACTGTGAGGGCGTGGTGGTTCAGGCCCGGGAGGGAGTGCGCAGGGAAGGCAGGGTGGCTAAGGAGGGTGAGGAGGGCGAGGCTGTACTCGTCCTTGGTCGCCTCCCCTCGCTTGACCGGCTACCGCTCGGGGCCTCTCTCAACGAGGTCCGAGGGGAAAAGGTACTCGGGGGAGATGCCTTTTCTCCTCCCCGCCTGTCGCGCCTCGGCCGACGCGAGGATCTACCTTACGGCGTCGGCCGCGGATGCCGGGGTGTGGTTGACCGCGTCCTGGTCGTAGGGAGGCGCGGGAGCCGGCGGCTGGACGGTGCGGCGGGTGTACCGCTCGTACTGCGGGTGCACCGCCCCCGGCAGCGGTGCCTGAGGCGGGGGCGGTGGGAGTGCTCCCCCGACTATGTGCGCCCGAGGCGCCGGGGCGGGCGGTGAGGAGTAGGCCGCGCGCCGGGGCGCGGTGGCCGGAGTCGTCTCCTCGGCACGATGGGAGCTGCCGCAGTTGAGGGTGTCGAGGCGTGCGGTGATGCGCTCCAGCGCCTGAAGGATGGCGGCCGTGTCGGCGTCAACGCCGACAGCCCAGTCGCCCGAGGGGCGGTTGCAAGGTGCCGGGGGCGAGCCCGGGGCGGAGGGGGCTGGTGAGGCGCTCCGGACTCCCCCGCGTCCCTTCCCTTTGCCTCGGCCAGGCATGGTGTCTGCGTCTGCGTCGGTAGAGGGTAGAGGTGCGTCGGCCGTGGAGAGGTCCATCGGCCGTGGAGAGGACCGTCGGCCATGGAGAGGTCCGAGGTGGAGAGCCAAAGAAAAAGAGAGCGTGTGTAGGGAGGACGGCTGGGAGGCGAATGGCTGAAGGAGGCCGGCGGGCGGCCTTATAAGGGAAGGAGCGGGTAGGCGTGAAGGCGGGGGAGGTGAGAAAGCCGGCGGGCAGGGAAAAAGGGCGAGGCGTGAGAAAGCTGAGGGCGGGGTGACAGGGAAGGTGAGAAAGCCGGGCGGCGGCGGGAGAGAGGTGGGGGGAGGGTCTCTTCCTTCCCTCGCATCAAACGCAATGCGAGCATTACGACCAATGTTGATGTGCATATCGAAATGCAGGACATAGGCTTCAGCAATGTCAGATTATATTAAATTGACTTAATATTTATTCTTTGTGTCCCGCAAAAACTGTTTTTATTGCACCAGTATCTAAGTTAGGTGTGTACGATCAAATTAATGTTCAGCGTTTTGATTTTGAAAAATTGATGCTTTGATTCGAGTGTTCAGTTTCTAAGCAGGTAAAATTCCAATTTCCGCCACTCAGTCCACCACTCAGTCACATTATCCTGATACTGAGCTAACCAGCCCTTGCCCTATCCTATTAATGCTGACCGCCAGACTAGGAACGACAAGTATCAATTTGATAAGTCATTGGTTTGACTCAGCCAGATTTCCAACTCCTGACTTTCCGTATGGTAAATCGGCACGCTACCGATTCGTCCACCGTATCCGGTGTGTTCAACATGACTGCTGTGTTTGTTGAAGGTCCGACGATTGACGAGGACCGAGACATCCTGCTGGCCACCAAGAACCCGATCCTCGTGCAGCTGCGCAACAAGCGCATGAGTTCGACCCCAAGCATGCCACCTCCCACCAAGGCGCCCTCCTCCCCGCCGCCCTCCCTGTCAGCCTCCAGCTCCACCACCTGGAAGGACTCGGACATCGACCGGGTCGACGAGGACATCGCGCAGGCCAAGAAGAAGCTGGCACTCGTCAAGAAGAAGCGGTGAGGCCCGGCACAGTGATCGTGATCTTTCGGGGTGGGGTGGGGTGGGGTGGGGGGGGGGGGGGTGGGGGGGGGGGGGGGGGGGGGGGGGGGTGTGAGGAGCGCTTCTATTATTTCATTCTATTGCACCTTGCCCTTTTCTACTAATACCTAGCTACAGTAGCTACAGGCTAGGTATTAGTATAAATTATGACGTCATTGGTTTTGACTCGATCAGGGTTCAAACCCAGGGTTTGAATTCCATGATTTACCATATGGGACGCTGAGCTCATGCACACATCCCACCCGGTTATTTAATTGTATTCATCGGAATACAAGCTTATTGTTCTCAGAGCAAATGGCCGATTTTGGGTGGTTTTAAAAAGATTTGTGACCCTACTTCTTTTCTTTCTTTTTTCACTGATTGAATTGAGGAGAGCAAATTTCAATTGTCACATTCACTACTCTTAATATATTTCTAGTAATGCCGAGCATCGGGCAGAGTACCAATTATGTAAGTCATTGGTTTGACTCTACTGGGGATCAAACCCCACGACCCGCGATGATTTTTCCATGCTGAATGAGGGAAGCTAGCAGTAGTCAGATAGTGAGGTAGAAAGCCGATGGGGGCGCCACCAGTACATTACATGTAGAGTCAGTTACATTTGGCAGTTGAGTACAAAATAGGAGTAGTACAAGCTTCTACTATTTATACTCGCATAATGCATTACACATCACATATTATCTGTGTATAAAATTTCAACTGTAACTGAGTGGGTGACATGAGGTCAGTGTGTTGCGTTCTTTGTTGGCGGCAGGGCGGAGACCCGCAGTAAGAAGCTCACGACAACCAACATTGATGAGAAGCTCGCATTTGATGACCGACTGAGAGACCTGCTCCGGGAACAGGATTCTGCGGAGGCAGCAGTCGCCAAGCTTTCACTCAGACAGGTGGGTCCCTTGTACCAACTACAAGACTAGGAAACTCAGGAGGCCCAGTTCATTTTAGAAACTGTCTTTTGACAAATATTGGATTGTGTGCTTTTACATTCTGTGTAAAAGTGATGGTTAAACGAAAATGGACAGAATACAAGTTAAATTCTTCTCACCGTGAATATGGCCTTTGTTGCTGACATGGCGTAAAACAACCATCAATTAATCAATCAATCATCTTAGAGACTTCAGATATGTGATGGGGAACCCCTTTCATTGGCAGACATGCTTTATTTCATTAATTGCATATATTAAAATTACATCCAACACGAGCTCACTTAGATGAGAAGTGCGTCCCCGACTTCAAACCCCAAACCATCATGTGAAAAGTCACACGCCAAGTGCAGGGATATGAAATTCAGATTTTGTTCATCCGGGTTATTTCCTCTCATATACTTAGCTTGGTATATACTTGACCGAGAGTCCAATTTCCAGTTTTGTTGTCCTATAAGTGACTCTCATCCTTATGTGTGGTGCCAAGGGGTAATTAGTGTGATGACTTCCACTACTCGTCTCTTCTCACATTTCCCAGGCGGAGCTCCAGGCGATGGCGCGGAAGGCCAAGCTGGAACAGGACAGTCTCGCCCGGCGCCAGTCACTGTCACGCGTCGAGCGCCAGGGATCCTTTTCACGCCTTGAGAAGCGCGACTCCCTCTCACGCTCCGAGACGGGTGAGTGGGACATCATCACCAAGCGGGGCACCCTGGACGGGGAGGACACCGGGCGTGGCAGTCCACGCAAGTTCAACTCGGGCGCATCCTCGCCGCACTCCAACGGCTCGCCCGCGTCCGGCCGCAAGGTCAACTCGCTCGATCGCGGCACCTCAGCATCGTCGTCGTCAGCCTGCTCTTCGCCCAAGTCCTCGTCGCTGGCTGGCGGCGCGCGCAACGGGCTGGGCGGGCGCGGGTCAGGCCGCACGACGCGCTACACGTCCGACCTGACGGGTCGCACCACGACGCGCACGGCCGTCGCGCGCACCGGGTCGCTGTCACGCAGCTCTAAGTCGCCCGGCGCGCCAACTCGCGGCGGTCTGCGCATCACGGACGACGACGACGACCGGTCGCCCTCCCCGCGCGGCGGCAGGAAACAGGTGCAGGAGAAGCTTAAGGTGAGGCCCAGCGCAGCCCACTCAGTTCTTTTTTCGGGGGCGGGAGGGGTCTGTTAAATTTATATATATATTTTTAGTAAATCAATTTTATTCATATATATCTTGTCACTAGTGCCCTCAGGCACCGCTTCTTCCTTTTATTTGATTTTTTTTGTTTGTTAAATTTTTTTTTAAACATTTCTTTCGGTAAATTAATTTTATTCATATATATATCTTGACAGTGCCAAAGCACTGATCTAATTTAAATACTTTAGATTTAGATTGTTGTTTGTTTTTAAGCTGTACATTAATTTTTGTTATATTTAACTATTTATAGTTACATATTTGTTAATTTGATGCTAATTTCATTAGTTTTAATTAATTTATTTTAATTTACCTTTTAACTTCTGTTGTAATTTACAATAATCTTTTTTAATTTAGTACTTAATTTTGTTAAATTGTAGTATTTTATTTTAAATTCTTTGGTTAATTTCCTTTAATATATTTGTTATATTAAACACGTGTCGCATGGTTTCAATATTAATATGATTTCTTTGATTAATTTAGTAATAATTTGGTTAAACCTATTTAAAAAAATCCATACTGTCCCCAAGTCATACTGTCAAAGAAAGGGCATACATTTGAAAGATTAGCTATTATCAGGTAATAACATTTGTTGACTGTGTGTATTTCAGCCTCTTAGAATTTAATGGAAAAGTCTCTTTTACTACCAACATTGACTTGGGTAGGTTGTAAAATCCACACACATTTCGTATATAAATATATATACATATACATGCATATATCTATATATATATATCTATAAATGTTGCTTTGGTTAGGTTTTGGTTGCACATGAAATGGTACAGTAGGTAGTGCATGCAATGCAGAATACAATTTCATACTGTCAGTTTGTTACTCTTCTACAGAGGATCAGCTGAGGATTGCTTCCGACACTCTCCAAACACATAGTCGGCTATATAGACAGAACAGTCATGCAAAGTTGTGCCGGAGAGCATTTGTTAGAATGCAGTTCATCTGCAGATAGTCGAGGCTGTACAGCAGTAAATAATCCCGCTAAATAGAAGAAATAACTGCTTATCTGCAATAAAATCAAAAGACATGATTTTACACACGTGTAGGCATTTTACATATGCACAGGCGAAGTGATTAAGAAAGGTCTTCAGCCTTTGGCTTTTCCCCATTTCAAATTACCTGCTCAGCCTTTTTTTAAAAACTATTATGTATCACGCCCGTGTCCAGGGCGTGGGGGTGGGGCTGATGTCTTGGGGGGGGGGGGGGGGCCCCCGCCCCCAAACTAAAAGTAAAATTAAGGGAACTGGTCCGAATTTCGGAAAGTAATATAATTATTACAGATTGTAAAATGGTTCTGACCTAATTTCGGAAACTGCTCTCTATGGATATGGAACCCCTCCCTCTAGTTGGAACCCGCACCCCCCCGCCCCTCCATTTGGAAATTCTGTACAGAAATAACAGTCAGTCACCAAACACTTCCCGGAAACCCCAAACCAAAACCTGGGCACGGGCCTGATGTATCTTTTAATGCTATTCTCAAATTAAACTAAAAACTCACCGAACTAAAATGCCGAAGCTAACAATTGCTCCTGACACAAGGAGTAGAAAACACTAACCCACGCCATCATGTTAATCTCATCTCCACTTAAAGTGCTAGTAACACAGCCACACTTATTCACAAGTATCCTTATCGAATCTGACTAGTTATGATTTGTACGTCTTAAAACAATTTATTCCCTGGGAGTTATTTAGGCCACTTTGGTCACCATGTGATATGTCACGGCCCACCAGCTGGACAGCCATGAGAGGTAACCCCCTGCCAGAAAACAGCCAGATAACATCAAATCCAAACATAAACAAACTACCTATTACGTACAAGCCTATAATATGTAAATAGAGTAGGCTAGTCTAGAATTAAGTGTAGGAAAAAATAAAAAGAGGAAGACTCTTACCAAGAAAATCCAAAAAAAACTAACATAGATCACTAACCACAAACCATAATCTTAAGAAACACAGACCGATAACTGCCCAGCATTGAAAACAAGCCCGATCATCCCAGCTTATATGCTATGGACAGCATAAACACCCGATCAAAAAAAAAAGAGGAAAAATAAAGAAAGTGATTGCTCGTGTCATTTATTCAGCTGTAGTGACCCTCCTCAGTGGATGGAGTGATGTATGCAGGGAATATGTACACAGTTTGATAGGGCTTCTCTATTAAATAGAACTGAAACATAGAGAAGGGCTATAAACAAGCAGTTCACTGCAATAGAGAAGGGCTATAAACAAGCAGTTCACTGCAATAGAGAAGGTCTAAAAAAAAGCAGTTCACTGCAATAGAGAAGGGCTATAAACAAGCAGTTCACTGCAATAGAGAAGGGCTATAAACAAGCAGTTCATTGCAATGGAGAAGGGCTATAAACAAGCAGTTCATTGCAATAGAGAAGGGCTATAAACAAGCAGTTCATTGCAATAGAGAAGGGCTATAAAGAAGCAGTTCACTGCAATAGAGAAGGCCTATAAACAAGCAGTTCATTGCAATAGAGAAGGGCTATAAACAAGCAGTTCATTGCAATAGAGAAGGGCTATAAGCAAGCAGTTCATTGCAATGGAGAAGGGCTTTAAACAAGCAGTTCATTGCAATAGAGAAGGGCTATAAACAAGCAGTTCATTGCAATAGAGAAGGGCTATAAACAAGCAGTTCATTGCAATAGAGAATGGCTTTAAACAAGCAGTTCACTGCAATAGAGAAGGGCTATAAACAAGCAGTTCATTGCAATAGAGAAGGGCTATAAACAAGCAGTTCACGGCAGTAGTGAAGGGCTATAAACAAGCAGTTCACTGCAATAAAGAAGGGCTATAAACAAGCAGTTCACTGCAATAGAGAAGGGCTTTAAACAAGCAGTTCACTGCAATAGAGAAGGGTTTTAAACAAGCAGTTCATTGCAATGGAGAAGGGTTATAAACAAGCAGTTCATTGCAATAGAGAAGGGCTATAAACAAGCAGTTCACTGCAATAGTGAAGGGCTATAAACAAGCAGTTCACCTCAATAGAGAAGGGCTATAAACAAGCAGTTCACTGCAGTAGAAAAGGGCTATAAACAAGCAGTTCACTGCAATAGAGAAGGGCTATAAACAAGCAGTTCACTGCAGTAGAGAAGGGCTATAAACAAGCAGTTCACTGCAGTAGAAAAGGGCTATAAACAAGCAGTTCATTGCAATAGAGAAGGGCTATAAACAAGCAGTTCACTGCAATAGAGAAGGGCTATAAACAAGCAGTTCACTGCAATAGAGAAGGGCTATAAACAAGCAGTTCACTGCAATAGAGAAGGGCTATAAACAAGCAGTTCACTGCAATAGAGAAGGGCTATAAACAAGCAGTTCACTGCAGTAGAAAAGGGCTATAAACAAGCAGTTCATTGCAATAGAGAATGGCTATAAACAAGGAGTTCACTGCAATAGAGATGGGATATAAACAAGCAGTTCCCTGCAATAGAGAAGGGCTATAAACAAGCAGTTCACTGCAGTAGAGAAGGGCTATAAACAAGCAGTTCACTGCAATAGAGAAGGGCTATAAACAAGCAGTTCACTGCAATAGAGAAGGGCTTTAAACAAGCAGTTCACTGCAATAGAGAAGGGCTATAGACAAGCAGTTCATTGCAATAGAGAAGGGCTATAGACAAGCAGTTCACTCAAATAGAGAAGGGCTATAAACAAGCAGTTCACTGCAATAGAAAAGGGCTATAAACAAGCAGTTCATTGCAAGAGAGAAGGGCTATAAACAAGCAGTTCATTGCAATAGAGAAGGGCTATAAACAAGCAGTTCACTGCAATAGAGAAGGGCTATAAACAAGCAGTTCATTGCAATAGAGATGGGCTATAAACAAGCAGTTCATTGCAATAGAGAAGGGCTATAAACAAGCAGTTCACTGCAATAAAGTGCCCCAGGAAAGTAGCACAAACCGTTCTAATATTATTATCAACAGTAAATTTGAACCCCATTGACTATGCCTTGTAATCTATCTGACCTACCTTCCTGTCTGACATCGCATATTTACTAAGAAGAGCCACGAGGTACTGAGTGTAAGGACACTCGCCAAATCAGTCCCTACCTACTGGATGGGAGCTGACATTTCTAAATGCATCATTCTAAGTGTAATGCAGTTTAATCTTTCTTGAATATGAATATCTCATTGAGAAATAGCGAATATTATAATCGGTCATGCTGCTGGTGGCCCGGTATCTCAGTAGGGCAGCACTATAAAGTCACCACATTCTTGGGCACTTTCTGTACTCTCATTCAGGCTTTTAAGTAGGTTTTTGTTAGAAAGAATAGGTTTTAGTGGAGGTAGATATTATACATTTTACACTATTTAATATGCTAGTAAACAACTAGAGCTAATCTCATGCTACTAACGCATATAAAACATAACACAATTTTACATACTGTATATCTCCTGTCTGTAGCCATTCTAATGTCACCCCTCCCCACATATTTACTATTTATACAATAGCACACAATCAAATTCCTACATCTGTATTGTAGTATCAAAGCAATAACTCTAGTAGTAAATGTGAAGAATCTGATTTATGTGATTATATTTAAATGGATGTTGCGTTGCAAAATAAATACACATCAGTGGCCAAAGCCTTTATCAGGGATGAAAGATCTCCGCGATTTCGCGGATTTCTGGGATTTTTCCTGTAGCTATAAGTGTATACCAATACGTTACACCCTTCCTGATATGACCTTAGATGTTGCCAGGATGTAAAACTCCAACAACCAACCAACCAATACGTTATTTCACGCTGCAGCACCATCAGTGTATACTAATATGTGGTGCAAATGCCGCAGCACTAGCAGCATATACTACTAATGCCTTCAAATGCCACAGCACTAGCAGCGTATACTACAAACACGTGCTTCTAATGCTGCAGCACTATCAGTGTATACCGATATGTGGTGCAAACGCTGCAGCACTAGCAGCGTATACTACTAATACATGCTTCAAATGGTGCAGCACTATCAGTGTGTACCAATATGTATGAAATCCGACTTCCAGGTATTTTCAGTGATTCCCTGACAGTGCTAAGCCTATGGGAGAATATCAGCATTTCCGCTTTTTTTTCCCCGGAGACCACTTTCATCCCAGCTTTATGGTCCTACGTCTTTCTATATGTAGGTTAAAGTTGCAAAGTCCAATGGTTTTGATTTCTTTTTCATTTTCTGAGATAATACATTAGGTTGATTGCTATAATCTATCTTACTAGTTTGAAGTAACTTTTATTTTAAATAGCTAACTTTTGAGATATTTGAATTAAAACATGCCAAATTAATTTAGGCAAGCACGTCAAAACTCTACCACCATAGGCTTGTGTAGTAACCTGTTCTAGTAATCTGACTTGGTATTCCCTTGTATGTGGCAACAAATGCTTATTAAGTGCATTGGTATCTAAGTTAGATATATAGGATCAAATCTAGGTCAATGTTTTAGTTTTGAAAATGGTACGCTTTCATCAGACTATGCAGCTTTAACTATTTTGTCCCCCCCCCCCAATTGAAGTAAATATCCAGCAACATAACTTTTTAATTACCAGTAAATGTTAGTGGAAACTCGTTTGAGGTCAGACTATAAAATGTAAAAAAAACACCCAGTATAATTATGTGCTGAATAATTTATTATGGCAATATAATTAATGTATAGATCAACGAATGACCTCTCAAAACCACACACACACAAACTACACACAAATGCTCTAATAACATTGCCTTATAATGGATGTAATGGAAGTAGACAATCTAACTAACTGCTTGAGAACTGAATCATTAGTATACCAGAGCACCAAGATAAATGCAATAAACTAGATCACGGTTCCGACTGCGCATGCGCTGAAAACGGCGTTGGGAGCAAAGCAACGGCGTATGGCCATTGAGTTTGCCTATATGCGCAATGAAAACCCTAACCGTATCAATTTAATATAATCTTTTTGATAAACATGTTTTCTATACGTGTTCCAAGCAGATTATCTCTAGGTCGTGTGGTTTTATCAATATTTTACTTTTTCTGTATGGAGATTGCTCACTGCCATTGACAATGCATTGAGTACTCTGGCTATGGCTCTAACACTAGTCTGGGTGCCTAGATCTTTCTAAATCTAAATGCACATGGCATAAGATGTCCTGATTATATTGATGTAAATGAAATGCTGGATAAAAGATTAATATCTGAATTTATTATATATATTTTTTTAGTTGGTATTCTATGTTTCAAACAAGAGCTGAGATGAGCTGAAACTAGCACATTTCATAGCTGCACCCAGTGTATTAGCATATGCCATGTGCTTTTGGGGGGGTTGTTTTGCTCTGATGCATCCCACAATGTACCGCGCCACTGGAACCGTGATGTAGTCTATTGTATACAGGTTTGTTGTGATTGTATTTGAAGTAATTTATAATCCAGTAATAGTTTTAATCATAACGTAGTGTTAACAGTGCAATGGGCTAGTTCGGAGGAGTCAACATTTTCCTGCAGGGTTCTGACTGTAGTATGCGTCTAAATAGCTGACAGGTTTGCATTTAAAGGAAAAGATTTTATTTTGATGAACGCATTGAATGTTATTCATGCTTAGAGTTGCATAGTGCGATGGTTTTGAATTTCTGTCTTTTATAAAGAAAAATATAATAGGTTGATTGTTATAATATGCTTTACTTTAGCTTGTAGTAACTTTTATTTGAAATTGCCTTTTTGTAAAAGATATTTTCTAAATGAAAACATGCCAAATTAATTTGGGCATGCATGTCAAAAGTCTTACATCATAGGTCTCAGCAATAACAGGTTCTATTGAGTAGACTTTGTATACGCGTCTATGACATCATAGGTCTCAGCAATAACAGGTTCTATTGAGTAGACTTTGTATACCCGTCTATGACATCATAGGTCTCAGCAATAACAGGTTCTATTGAGTAGACTTTGTATACCCGTCTATGACATCACAGGTCTCAGCAATAACAGGTTCTATTGAGTAGACTTTGTATACCCGTCTATGACATCATAGGTCTCAGCAATAACAGGTTCTATTGAGTAGACTTTGTATACCCGTCTATGACATCACAGGTCTCAGCAATAACAGGTTCTATTGAGTAGACTTTGTATACCCGTCTATGACATCATAGGTCTCAGCAATAACAGGTTCTATTGAGTAGACTTTGTATACCCGTCTATGACATCACAGGTCTCCGCAATAACAGGTTCTATTGAGTAGACTTTGTATACCTTTCTATGCAGCAACACATGCTTGATGAGTGCACCACTGTCTAAGTTGGATATGTAGAATCAAATCTAGATAAGTGGTTTAGTTTCGGAAATGTGATGTTTTCATCGGACTATGCCGCTTTTGGGGTTCAGATCTCTGCTACCTCTAAATTATTTTATTTAATAGTTTAAATAGAGATATATTTGTAATGTATAAATACAGCAGATTACTTTATACAGTTCAGTTTTGATTACAGTTGTAATACAATGCGATGGTTTTTGATCATGAAGTAAACACATTACTATTAGGTTTGTCGGTATTATCTATTTTACTATAATTTGGAGTCATTTTTATTGAAGATGAATAACTTTTGGGATATTTGAATTGAAAACACGCAAAATAATGTTCACGCACTCACAGTGAAGTGCTGGATGTGATACGCTTGTAAAGGTTCTATTACATTAACTTAATATTCCTTCTAAGTTCTATGCAGCGATGTTCGACATTAATAGAGCAAGGGCTGGTTTACTTATTGTCAGCATATGTTCGACATTAATAGGATAGAGCAAGGACTGGTTTACTTATTATCAGCATTATTCTTAACACTCAGTGGTATAATGGTGGCCCGGTATCTCAGTAGGGCAGCACTATAAAGTCGCCATGAGTCACACTGTCACAAGTCTGAACCCATCCTGATTTAATCGTCAATGTTGTTAGGACATAAAACCACAGCAAGCAAACAATAAATCCGCCAGTATCTAAGTTTAGAAATGTAGGCTCAAAACAGGCAACTGCTTTTGGTTGAGCGCATCTCATGGCTGTGTTGGATTGTGCAGTTTTAGCAGAGACAATTAGGGATGAATACAATTATAACTAAAGAGTTTTAGCTTATAGGATAGGTAAGCAAAGAATATATATCACAATGTATAAATATTCCTGTTTAAATTGCACCATATGTCAAGTTATTAATTAACCTAGTATACAGTGCGAGCCCCATACGTGTGATGATAACCTATGCGGCTATAACTAACTATCCATCTGTGGCAACTAAGTCGGACCTTGTTTCAAATTTGATTATTTATGTTTAACTAGCTTTAACAAAAAGGGGCCCTTCATAATTAATGAAAATCCAAACCAGGAGAGAGATTTATTAGATAGATTTAAAATGTTAAATCCAGCGCTTGTCATTTCTTCATCAGTGTGTTTTTGCTCTTCCAGCTGTGGGAAAACATCTCAGGAACTACTGACTGCTGAGCTGGGCGCAGATCGTCGTCTGTCGGCAGTACTTTAGTTTGACTCAGATATTATCCAGGACACAGTTTGAGAGTTCCCGCTACACTGAGACTCGCATCACGGACTGTGCCCACCGGACGAACCAATCAGACAGCAGTATCGTACACACCACGTGTATCCACTACGGATGTCTTCCTTAAGTGTTGCTCGATGTTTCAAGGCTTTGCGACAGTCAAACTCCTGGGGCATATGGGACGCAAGGCAGACTTTACACCAGGACAATGCTAGCTGGCTGGACCACATGCTATGGACTAAGTTGGGGTAAAACAAATATCTCAACACTGCATAACCCAAGTATTTTGATGGCAACAAAGACGGCTCATGCATCCATGATCAAATTTGATATGAAGCAGGTTATTATTCTGATGCAAGGATGGAAATTATTCCAATTTAGCTAGGCATTGTGATGAAGTTAGATACATAGAGCTATCATCTATCAAGGAGATACATAGTCGAAGAGATCATTTGGGAAGTATTTGTGTTGCACCTGAAGAGATTTTGGTTCATCAATCCCGGGATAAATTCAACGTGGCCACAGAGATGGCTTTGTCTGAAGTCATGGTTTTGTCATAATTTGCTCAGCATCCAGAGATTAACAATTAGTGTTGGAGACTTAACGATGTGTGTGTAGTTTGTGCAACAAGCACACTGACAATCCTGAGTGTTGGTGTTTTTCTGCTGTGCTCGTGCTATCTCACAGGAACAAGATGTGTTGTCGATGGATGCCTTCAAAACATGGAACCTTGGGAACTGTGCAAAAAAAAAACACTAAACACAAAACGCTCCCCCAAAACCACTGCCTTGTGTTGAGGTGGCCTTGGCTGCAGGCTTCAGAGCTGAGGTGTGCAGAGCGTCCTAAGTCAATGCCAGCTTCAAGGTCAGATCAGGCTGCGCATGCTCATGGTGTCGATACATTCCAGAGGACACAGACACGGGCACTTATGACTGATTAGCAGAGAAGTTTGATACAAGAGTGTGGGAACTGGGTCATCGTTTTGTTTAGCCTGCAGAGTCGATATTTTCACACTGCTGCGACGCCCTGCTGCATGCTATGCTATTTGAAAACCAGTTAGTTATGTCAGAGGGGGAAATCAAAAAGAGATAGACTTTTTTCCCGGAAGGGCTTCTTTTTTGGGGGCAAACTTTTGTATTTGGATTGTAGGTTTTTGATGGAATTTTTACTGAGCAGCCTTGAATTCCTCTATTCACTAGCACCGAAACCTTCACCCCCCCCCCCCCCCCTTCTCACCCATTTGATGTGTTGCCAGTTCTGTATGTATCGAGTCCCCATGTAGGTTCAATCATATCAAATAACTGTGAAATGAAATGAGAAATGGAGAAGATGATAATGGTAATAATGTGTTCTGTTACACTCACACTCCAGCAAACTGCTCCGTATTTGCTGCAGAGTTAACTTGGCCAAATGATTTATGACGGCATCAAAGATGTGATTATTAGTTCTTAATTTATTAGTTAATTTCTTCATTTTTTACTTGTCTTTAATTCTTCTGAGCTTTGTGCCAACTGCATTACCCTTTCCCCTGCATATTTTGTTTTTAAGTATTTTGTGATTTTGTTGATTTTTGTTAGCGTTTAGATTTACAGAGTGAACATTACTGGTTTGTGCAATAGTTTAGTATTAAGAAAGTCAATACACACACAAAGCTAAGTCAAACGAGATACAAAATTAGGATATATTATAATTATTTAACTAACATAGTCATCTTATTTGAATGGTTTCCCACTACAACAGGTTTTGTTACGGCTTAGTCCTGTTATATATTTATATATAGCTTAACATACATCTGATATATATTTTACCTTGGTACTACGCCTCTGGTTACTCGTAGTCCAGGTAGAAGAAAGCACATCTTGGTCCATCAATTAGCATAATCTACTCACAATGGGAGGATGTATGTTCAGTAGCTCCGGCAGTTTTTCTACATTAACTACTAAACCAACCAGGTTAGTATCTTTTTAACTGGTGACGTTATGGTAGTTCATGATAGCATTCACATACATCAAGTTTTTATAACTTTCTATTGAGTTTTCACTGTTTTACAGTTAATTACGATGTGTTGTAACATCGGTAGAACAACACAGGCATTGTTCTTTGATATGCCGCCCGTTGCCGAACGGAGAGATGTTGGGCAGGAGCCACTTCATCGTTAGAATTTATTCCTGGGTCTCTTTAAGATTCCCTTATTGTTATTAGGCATACCTCCGAGTCCGGTAGTATTTTCTTCAACTTGGCAATGAAAGGCACAGGTAGAAGAAGTTTACGGGACAGACTGTGGGAGGGACCACTACACTGGTCCCTACCCCTTGTGTGGTTACATTTGGTTACCCATACCATTTACCTGCGACAGTCAAATTCCCACACGCATGTGTTAAAGATGGTTTAAATACGGATTTAACACCAGTATGCACAGTTGGTATTAATTTACTTTAATTACCTGTGACATATTCACCCTGAATAATTCCTAACCTTTGGTTTTGGGTGTTTTGCCGACTCCCAGTTATGGCTACGAGGCGGGGTAAAGCCAACGCACCGTGAGTGCGCAGTGAAGACGACGACCCGTCACTACCTGTACGGGTACAAAGGTCGCCCGAACAAAGGGATTCTGAGGAGGCGGGGGGGCTCGGAGCCCGGCCCGCCTGACTTAGAGGCGCACATTGCAGGTCTCATGCAAAGCAAGTTGGAGGAGATGCTCCCCTCTCGCGGGCAGGCTACTAAGGCTGCTGAGCCTTTGTGTGTTTCGGAAGATTCCAAGTGGGACGATCTTTCAGAAAATCACGATTCCTCGGATGGCAAATCGCCCAAAGAAGTTGTTGTGGTTGCGCGCAAACGCAAACACAAAAAGAAACAGCTGTCGTCGGATGGGGATGAGTTCACCAGGGCTCGTAAAATGACGCCGCTGGTGAAGAAGAGTAAGAAAAAGAAATCCAAAAAGAGTAAGAGGAGTAAATCTTCGTCATTGGATTCATCATCGGACTCATCATCAACAGATTCCAATTCGGACACCCAGCGGGCGGGGAAATACGGCAACTTGAGTGGTAAGGTGATTTGTTAGTTTGTTTGATGTTGTTTTACATCCTAGCAACATCTAAGGTCATATCAGGACGGGTACCGACTTGTGACAGTGCGCACTCATTGTGACCTTTTAGTGCTGCCCCACTGGGAGACCAGGCCACCCGAACCATGACCTGATATCCCACTCAGTCACATTTTCCTGACACTGAGCCAAGAGTCCTTGCCCTATGCTAATAATGCCGAGCGCCTGGCTAGGAAGCGACAAGTATCAATATTTAAGTCATTCGTTTGACTCGACCAGGGTTCGAACCCATGGTCTACCAACACGGGAGACGGACGTTCTAACTCATTCAGCCATCCCATCTGGTCTAAGGTGGTGAAGACACTTAAGAGGAAGAAAATCCAGAGCACCACTATGATGAGGAAGACGATTCAGGGCCACTTCAACACTTTCAAGCTGGCAGAAGTGATTATGACGCTGGCAGAAAAGTACACGGGGGTCAAAGGAATCCCGGAATCGACCATCAAAGAGATGGACAGTGACGTCAAGCTCATTGAGGACTGCAACTGCAACAAATTTGAAGGGGTCCTGCACACTGTGCATAAGGCAGTACTTGCCACGCTCGCTGCCATCACACCTATAGCAAATAGGATGATGACCGAGAACAAGTTCTCGTCGCTGTGCGAAGAGATGGATGGGGGAATTGCGCTGCTTACAGCAACCAGCAATTTCCTCTCCTACAGGTGTTTCGAGAATGTCTTAAGGCGGTCATTACAGACGTGGGAAAAGAGGTAGCCAGGTCCAAGAAGGTGTTGGACAATGACAGGAAGGAATATACACAGTTCCTTGCCCCCAAGCCCGTGAAAGGCAAGCCGCTGGACAAGACTAAGATGTTCGGTGGCCAACTCCAGTACCTGTTAAAACAGGTCGAGACCGGGACCAAGTATGGAAACGGACAAGATCAAAATCTGGAGACGCAAATTCTGCCTGCTTCACGAAGACGAGGCAGGAATTTCGAAGCCGTCGAACCAGACAGCAAGGAGGCCGGTTCGGCAAAAACTGTGGCTATCAGGCCAGTGGAAGGGGCCAGAGGCAGGGGTTCGGCTGGAACGAGGTGAACAGACAATTCAAGAGGGAGTTCACCCCCCAGAAACCGTTCCCCCGCCCAGGAAACAAGTAGAGGTCAGAGAAAAGGAATTGTGAAATTATACACAAGTTATTTGAAGAAATGGGGACTTCATTGTCTCATTAAAGGACTCAAGCCATTAAAACCTACAATAGGTCAAATTGTGAGATTTCTAAGAATGTTAGAAGATGAGGGATTAGGATTTGGTGCGATTAATGCAGCAAGATGTGCGTTTTCAGTTATTCTACTCAGGGTGGATGGACAAATGATTGGAAAGTATCGGTTAGTACACTGATTTATTAGATCAGTGTATGAAAGAATCCCACCCAAACCCCAATATAATAGGTTTTAGGATGTGTCGGTAGTATTTAAGCTATTCAAGTCATGGCCTAGTAATAGACATTTATCAATGAAGGAGCTAGGATTTAAGGTAGCAGTCCTTTTACTGCTAGTGATGGAACATAGAGGCCAAACAATTGTGGGATTGTCTCTAGAAGGACTAGAGGTAGATAAGGATGAGGCAACATTTGATTTGGAGACATTACTAAAGTCGAATCGTACAGGGGACCCATTATCCACAGTACATGTAAATAGGTTTCCGGATGATAAACGGATTTGTGTAGTGACAGACATTAGGGCACATATATCCAAATCGCGGGGAATAAGGAATTCTAGACAGCTTCTGATAAGCTTTATTAAACCACATAAAACTATTTCGAAAGACACACTCGCAAGATGGACCATTAAGGTGCTCAAAGAGGCAGGAGTTAATACGGGATGCTATGCTTCTCACTCAACGCGTGGAGCAACGGTCTCCAAAGCAAGACAGTTAGGAATCTCAGTTAAGAGAATCCTGGCACATGCGGGTTGGAAGACGGCTAGGTCGTTTGCAATGCATTACAACAAGCGACTAGAAAAGCCAAGCGGCCTGGTGACTCGCCTACTGACTGACTAAAGACGGGTGAGAAACATAATATTCTATTTTGTACAAAAAACATTATAGGATGTTTAAAAATTAAGAATTAAAGGATAAAAAATGAGATTTCGTAAAAATTCTCCCTGGACTACGAGTAGCCAGAGGCGTAGTACAAGGGTAAAATAGTATAGTTATACGAGTCTTACCTAAGTACAGATGATGGATAACTGTTGTTTTCCCGAGGTACGAGCCTTGGATAGTCATGGGTCAGGGCCCGCCCACCCTACCCTACCACAACTATTACTTTGGCTTGTGCCGAAATGAAAACATAAGAGTATCCATAGAATATTGAGATAACTTTTTTTATCCTATAAAGTATGTAAAAGATTGCTGGACCCGGATGTACTTCTTTCTCCCTGACCCACGACTATCCGAGGCTCGTACCTCGGGAAAACAACAGCTATCCATCATCTGTATCTAGGTAAGACTCGTATAACTATACTATATATATATACATGTGTGCATATATGCATATATACATGTATATTCAGATATATACGTACATTTATACACATATATACACAGATATATGTGTGTGTATTCATGTACATATATTTTTCACTCGATTGTCCAAATTCTAGATCCAAAATGAATGTACGTAATAATTTCATTTCTCTTTTAAAAGGCTGGACATACGGCGAAGACAGGTAACATTAAATGAAAGAAGAATACACAGTACAGATAAAATATGTTTGTTGGGAACCAAACTCAATCTGTTTTTGTAAATTCTTTTTGTTAAAAAAAAGAAAAAAAGATATTAAGGGAATAGAAATTACTTTGTTATTGTATGTTTAAGTCTTCAGCGTAGACGTACACTTATACCTACTGTTAATTTGTAAGCTATGTGTACATCATTACCCTCTCATTGAACTGTCTGTCTCTGTGTATATTAATATATTGTACTGAGAGTGGCAGTGAGAGGTGGATTCACGTACTATTACACACCACTGTCAGCCAGTCAGCCCACACGTCCTTATATCCAACATCAGTGTTGTACCCAGATCGACATTGTAAACACACTCAATCGTATTCTTCGCATGGAAATTATATATAAAAACCCACCACCAACAAACCCACACTTACCGAGCTGGTACCCGCGTTAGTCACCAGCGTGATGCATGCTGGGATTAGTGGCACCAGGGCCGCGTTCAGGCTCCGTCTCGGCGGCGCCTCGGCGAAGGGCATGACGTCACCCCCGTCTGAATGGCAAAAGCAGTTAATTGTCTCGAAAATGGCCGCCCCCATAGGCAGCGGTCATTTGCAATGGGAAAGCTGTGCTGTGATAGGCTGAAACCACTGGAGACGGCGGCCATTTTCTAGGCGCTTTTTGTCTCCTATCTGAAAAGGGAGGCATCGCCGAGACGTCACCGCGACGTACCCTGAATGCAAATAAGCAAAAAAGCATCGCCGCGACGTCACTGAGACATCGCCGAGACGTATCCAGAACGCGGCCCAGGCACATAGTCTGGTGGTATGTTGTCCAGAAATAGACAAACAGAGATCAGGGCCACGTTCAGGGTGTGACTCGGAGAAATTCCAGATGTCACACTAGTCTGAACGGCATATAGGCCTGGCTGTTGGTTGCCTCGAAAATGGCGGCCTCCATAGGGTGCGCCATTTGCAATTGAAAAGAACTGAAACGTGCGGCCATTTTGGAGGCGCTTTTTGCCTCCTACCTGAAAGGCGCGATGTGTCAGAGGCGCACCCCAAATGCAAATAGGCCAAAAAAGATGCTGAGGAGCTGCCTCCGAGTTGACTCTGAGGCGTACCCTGAACGCGGCCCTGTGACAAAAACAATAACAATCCCTCAGCAGGTGCTACATCTGTGTCTGAATTCTACTCACTGTAAAAAACAAGAAGTTTATATGTTTGTGATTTGTTGTTTGTACCCACCTCTCAGTTATGTAATAACCTTCACTGGCAGGATCCATTATAAGATGCTGTACAATTAAAAAAAAACGGCAAAACATATTTTCACTTTGATTAAAGTTGCATAGTCCGATGGTTTTGAATTTCTGTATTTTTTTCTGAGATAAATATATCAGATTGATCACTAGTATCATTAGTTCAAACTTACTTTTATTTTAAAAGGTAAACTTTTGAGATATTTTAAGTGCAAACATGGAAAATTAGTTTTGGCAAGCTTGCCAAAATTCTGACACCATAGACTTCTGCAGTAACAGGTTCTGTTAAATTGACTCAGCGTTGCCTTCTACGCAGAAACAAATGCTTAATAAGTGCATCAGTATCTAAGTTAGATATGTCAAATCAAATCTAGATAATTGGTTTGGTTTTGAAAATTTGATATTTCATCGGACTATGCAGCTTTAAACTAATTAAAGAATAGAGAATGTTCATTTACCAGAAAATTGTAACTTATGGCAAATCAACCTTAAAGTTAAACACAGATTAAACATGTTCAAGAAATACTTCCTTTTTTAACTAAAAAAAACAAAGCCTCTGATAATCTACTTCATAAAGTAGGACTTTCCACATGGAAGGCAAACTTGCCAGGTGATCTGAGTCTAGACAGGGACATGTAATATTATCTGACGGGATGATCTGAGCGTTTGTTTGTGATGATTGTTTGAAGGACGGGAGATTCTACAGATATTCTGATACATTACCATTGATAGCACATTCTGCGCTACTGTCTCACTCGGTCGGGGTTAAACTTTCTACTAAAGATGAACTCAATAACTGTTGATGCTGCATAAGAAGGCTGAGTGGAAGTTTTTTTTTTTTAAATTAATTTGTATTTGACCTTTTTTAAGTGTACCAGACACCTGGCGGGCGGTGCGGGAACTGACTAGCACTTCTCACCCCTGTGGATGTGTCTTACTGTCGGTGCTTCAGGCATCTGTCTCCGGCTTCTGACAGGTGCCTCAACCAAATCCATTTTGGGGTGCGGGGGATGCCTCAACAACAAACAACAACAACAAATAATATGTTTGGAAAGGGGATACATGCATTGCAATGAAACAACAGCCTTCAATTATTAACCCTTTTGTACGAAGAATTTCTTACATATTTATTACCTATATCTTTTTATTATATTTTAGTTGTTACTACGTCACAGGAACTGCCCTGGTGGTTGCTTATCAGTTGTGATAACAGGAAGTGTGCCATGGTTACTCCAGCAGTTTGAAAAGTGGTTTACTCTCACTTGTTAAAAATAGCCACTTTGCAGCCACTAAGTTCGCTGTCTTCCAAATCATTTCACCACCCTAACTTATTTTCAACCAAGTAAGTTGTCTTCGTCTGAGGACCTGTAGAATTGAGGTATGCACATCGAACCTTTAAAGCCAACTCTCGACTCCGTGAGATTTCCTAGCGAGGAAAAACCCGGATGTGACAATGGGACGCTTCCCTCGAAAATGTCACAGGAAGCATTGCCATGATTGGCGCAAAAGTAAAAGAGGGGGGAAACCCCCAAAAACAACAACAACAACAACAAAACTACCACTGGTTGTACAAAGTGTAAATCCTATGTGATACAGTTGAAAAATGATGCCACTGGTGTACTCCATTAGTTAACTAGTATGTAGTAGTAAGTAGTTAAAGTCAACGCTTTTTGTACTGTTGTTTGTGTATACATGTCAAGTGGTTATCTCTTTGTGTGTGTGTTACCTTTTTAATTTTTTTTAAATATTATTACATTTTATAGTTTGCAAAGAAACAAAGCATTGTGTCTGATGTGAGTGTGCAGAGTTTACCTGTTGGACGCTTAGCTAGCAGTGGGATGTGATTCCGAACTGTCATCATAACTGGTCATGTTTAATCTCAGTAATATGTGTAAGGATATTATTATTCATGCAGCTCAACCAGCATGCCTCCCCCTCCCCCGAGCCCCCTCCCCACCCTCCGCACACCGGCAGGGTGGACCACAGCTTCACAAAGCTTAGGTTAAATTTGCAGAATCCGATGACTTTGAATTTCCGTAAATTTCTGAGATAAATACACTCAATTGATCATTATAAGCTACTTTGCTTTAGGTTGAAGTAACTTTTAGTTTAAATGGCCAACTTTGGAGATATTTGAAGTGACAACATGCCAAATTAATTTTGGCAAGCACGACAACACTCTGATGCCATAGGCTTATGCAGTAACAGGTGCTATTAAATTGACTCCCCATGCCCTTCTATGTGACAACAAATGCTTAAAAACTGTACCAGTATCTAAGATAAATATGTAGAATAAAATCTAGGTAAGTGATTTGGTTTTGAAAATTTGATGCTTCATCGGACTGTGCAACTTTAAGTAAGATGCTTTAGGTAGGATGTTTAGTTCGAGGAATAAAGTAAACTTAAAGCTGCATAGTTTGATGAAATAATCAAATTTTGCCAACCAAAACACATAACCTAGATGTATTGCTATATACAGTAAATCCCTGTTATAACGCGCCCTGATTTAACGTTAACTCGGATATAACGCAATGATTTATTGAACCCAAAATTCTTTAATTCAAAAGTAATTCAGTAATGTGAACGCCGATTTAACGCGACCCCGATTTTCTTTTTCGCGATTGCATTATTTGGTCCTGAATGATCGCATTATATGGACATTAATTATCACGTTATAATGGGGTCATATTGTATATCCAACTACTGATGCTCTCGTCAAACATGAATTTCTGCATAGAACTAATACTAAGTTAATTTAGAAGAAGCTATCACTGCTGAGGCCTCTGGTATCCAACATTTTGACATACACACCAACATTAAATTAGCACCTTTTCACTTCAGATATCTCTAAAGTTAACCTTTTAAAATAAGTTACTTTAGAGTTTGAAAAATAAGACGATAAAAGCCAATCTAAGATATCCATTTAAAAGATATTGCCAACATTCAAGGCCACCTGAATATGCAATTTTAACTATATACGTGTCCAACTTTGAACGTGCAGATATTGGCTCATCTTGAGTAGGACACTGACGTTAAAGCTGCATAGTCCGATGAAAACATCAAATTTTCAAAAGTTAGCCATTTAAAATAAAAGATACTTCAAACAAGGTTAAGGTAAATTATCTCAGAAACTCAAAACCATATATCGGACTCTGCAACTTTAATTTCAAGTGACAGCTCTCCACCCCCACCACCGACTGAAGTCAGGTTGTCTGAGGGAACAGTTAACGATCAATAATCTTAGCTCTCCCCTCCCACCATCTCACCAACCACCGACCGAAGTCACGTTGTCCAAGGGAACAGTTAACGATCAATAATCTCAGCTCTCCACTCCCACCATCTCCCCAACCACCGACTGAAGTCACGTTGTCCGAGGGAACAGTTAACGATCAATAATCTCAGCTCTCCACCCCCACCATCTCTGCAACCACCGACTGAAGTCATGTTGTCCGAGGGAACAGTTAACGATCAATAATCTCAGCTCTCCACCCCCACCATCTCTGCAACCACCGACTGAAGTCATGTTGGCCGAGGGAACAGTTAACGATCAATAATCATCTCAGCTCTCCACCCCCACCATCTCACCAACCACCGACCGAAGTCACGTTGGCCGAGGGAACAGTTAACGATCAATAATCTCAGCTCTCCACCCCCACCATCTCCGCAACCACCGACTGAAGTCATGTTGGCCGAGGGAACAGTTAACGATCAATAATCATCTCAGCTCTCCACCCCCACCATCTCCCCAACCACCGACTGAAGTCACGTTGTCCAAGGGAACAGTTAACGATCAATAATCTCAGCTCTCCACCCCCACCATCTCACCAACCACCGACCGAAGTCACGTTGTCCAAGGGAACAGTTAACGATCAATAATCTCAGCTCTCCACCCCTCCCATCTCCGCAACCACCGACTGAAGTCATGTTGGCCGAGGGAACAGTTAACGATCAATAATCATCTCAGCTCTCCACCCCCACCATCTCCCCAACCACCGACTGAAGTCACGTTGTCCAAGGGAACAGTTAACGATCAATAATCATCTCAGCTCTCCACCCCCACCATCTCACCAACCACCGACCGAAGTCACGTTGGCCGAGGGAACAGTTAACGATCAATAATCTCAGCTCTCCACCCCTACCATCTCCACAACCACCGACTGAAGTCATGTTGGCCGAGGGAACAGTTAACGATCAATAATCATCTCAGCTCTCCACCCCCACCATCTCCGCAACCACCGACTGAAGTCATGTTGGCCGAGGGAACAGTTAACGATCAATAATCATCTCAGCCAGTCTTTTGGGTCGGTCGGTTAATCCCTGGCTGTTTGAAACTAGCCCACCATTCTTTGTATGACCCCCCCCCCCACACACACACACACCCACAAGCCGCTCCATGTCCTACCGTCAGCCTCTCCTAAGCGTTACACGCTTTTGTAGATGGTAGCCTCCCACCCGCCATTGGGCGTTCAGACAGGGAGGGAGGATAGGAGAGGCACTGCTGTGTTGATGCTGCTTTCAAACTATTAAGCAGCTGCATTGACACTGACAGCTGCGCCGACTCCAGGCTCGAGTATCGCAAGACACACACTAGTCACGTGATTGTATGTGACTGGTCACGTGATTGTATGTGACCGGTCACGTGTTTGTATGTGACTGGTGACTTTCTTTGCACGAGTATGGATGAAACAATGAAGTAAAGATACCGTAATGGTTGCACCTTGTGTTGTTAGTTATTTGTGTGCGATACAAGAAAGTCACAAAACTAGCTGAAGTTAGATTTGTGGATTAAAGTTGCATAGTCCGATGGTTTTGGGTTTCTCCCATGTTTTTAGATAAATATCTTATGGTGCTGTCACACTATGACGTAACGCGCCGACATGGGTGCAACGTGAAATGTATCGAAAATCCCAACGTGATATGCAAATACGGCGCCAATTTGGACGACACCGCAGCGTGGTCGTAGCGTCGGTCTAACGTCGTCGGAAGGAGAGAGGACATAGAAGATATTAATTTGGCGAACGTGAAGGCAGCTAGATCCTCGCGCACTCGACGTGATCGCGACAAGGCTTCGACGAGACTCCGACTTCATCGCAACGTGACCGGAACGTGGCGGACAGAGAGACAGACAGACAGACAGACAGACGGAGGGACAGATGGAGAGACAGAGAGACACTGACACAGACACACATACAGACAGACACACACAGACAGGCACACACACACACACAGACAGACACACACAGACATAGAGACACACATACAGACAGATACACAGACACACACACACAGATACACAGATATACACCCAAAGGCAAAACGTTCAGATCACGTTCAAAAACATTCGCACGACATCGATGACGTTACGGCCACGCTGGACGATCGTCAATGACGTAACGCGATGTGGACCTAACGTAGATGACGTGAGCATAACGAGACCCTAACGTCGGCGTAACGTGACTCGAACGCGTTACCATCTCATCGAGCTACGTCGAAAGTTTTCAACATGTCCAAAACTTCAACATCCTCCGAAGTACCTCGACATGAGTGGCCGTGACGCGACGTGACTTTAAAGTGACCCTAACCTGACTCTAACGTGATCCGACGATCTTCGACGTTATGATGAAACGTTACCCACATCGAACTCACGTTGGCCATTACATCGTAGTGTGATAGCACCATTATGCTCATCGGCATAGTCTACCTTGCTTAATTTGGATTAACGTATAATGGCTTACTTTAGTTTGGAGTAAATAATAATGTCTAACTTTGAAGATATTTGAAGTAAAAACATGCTAAATTAATTAATGCAAAAAATTATTCGCACATGATCACAGTGCGGCAATGTAGCTACGCCCCTGAATTTTTATACTAAAATGTACTTTATTCCTTTTGTCAGCGCCAGAGCGCTGGTCTTCCAGCCGTTCAGTACAATTTGTTGATACATAAATGAAACTATCAGTTGCAATAATAACCACATGCAAATCCTATTCGATAGTAGAAGCATAATATAAATGAACTATTAGTTGTATTAGTAACTGCATACAATTCCAGTTCAATAAAAGTATTATGCATTTGGTGAATATGGTGGGGCGGCTGATCAGGATGCATAGTTGTCAGTTGGTAGACAGGCACTGTGTTTAAAAAAACGAATAACAAGTTTTTAATCATGTACATATGAGGTATTTAGTATTTACATGATCATTAAAAAGAAGTTCATCAGTATACCCGCTTTCCACTCTTCTCGTGTTTTTTTGTATCTGCCAAAGTCAGCTTTGCTGGTGTCGTGCCAGCTAAAGCTAATACCCCAGTCACACGAGGCCTGCATTCGCTTCCAATTGATTCGCGATGTCAAAACGTCCTCCTTGCGCCCTCCTTACGCCCTCATTGAGTGCTGTCGCCACGAAGACGCCACCCTCCCGGCGTCCATTTAGAAAATTTTGGGCGCAAGGAGGTTGCTGCTGCTGCATGTGCAACCTCCTTGCGTCCTGTTCCAGTGGCGCCATTAAAAAGTGGTTGGCGACCTGGTGAATCCCTGGCTGTTTGAAACTAGACCACCATTCTGGTGGTGCCCCGGCCCTGATACGGCGCTGCACCAGCGCTGATGCGGCGACGGCCGGCGACAGTCCGGCGACGGCCGGCGCCGCCCTGGGGCCGATCTGGCGCTGATCTGGCACCGACCACGTAATTGAATCAATGTATCGAATGGGACGCTGGGAGGTTGGCGACCTTTTGGGCGTAAGGAGGTTGGCGGCGAACGCTGGCTCTCGCGTGACTGGGGTATAGATTCCATCTATGCGGTATGCGAATGGGGCAAAATATGGAAAACCATGTGAAGGCCTAGTGCTTCCATATGTCCGAATGCGATTGCGAATGCGGCAAGTGGATGGACCGATCCGTTCGAATGCAGCCCTATTTGCCATAGAAAACAAGAGTAACTGACTTTCCTTCACAAATTTGTAGAAAGAAACACGGAAAACCGCATCGATATCTATGCCGCACTATCTTAGCTTAATCCCTTTCAAAATGGTGGTCGATATTTGACCCATTTAGTAACTTACCTGAAGATCAGGCTGTTCCGGGAACCTGTCGTGATTTTCTCCAACCAAGCCAGAATGGGCGTGGCTTGGTAGTTAAGAAACATGTCAATCAAACTGTTAACCCTAACCCTGGTTGTAACATCCATTTCCTCCGCGGAAGGTTTGCAGGTTCGATCCCTGACTGAGTTAAACTAGTCACTTAAAGTTGCATAGTCCGATGGTTTTGAGTTTCTCTCATTTGCTGAGATAAACATATTAGGTTGTTCATTATAATCTACCTTACTTTAGTTTGAAGTAACTTTTATTGTAAATTGCTAACTTTTGAGATATTTGAAATGGAAACATGCTAAATTAATTTTGGCAAGCTTGCCAAAACTCTATCACCATAGGCTTCTGCAGTAACAGGTTCTATTAATTGACTCAGTATCCCCTTACTTGTGATGACACATGTTTAATAAGTGCACCAGCATCTAAGTTAGACATGTAGAATCAAATCTAGATACTTGTTTTTGTTTTGAAAATGTTATGTTTTCATCGGCATATGCAGCTTTAAATAACGCTTGTGCAGCCCACCACCTTATTTGTAGATAAAATACTCACCGTTATCCAGAGTACGTGTGAATGACAACCTTGGATAAATCCGAGCCAAAACTGCTTAAAGCTGTGGAAGTGGTGGTGCTAGTGTGTGTGAAAGTACAACGTCTGAACACTTTGACTTCTGGATACTGAATGGTTTATTCACGGCCCAGGGCTCGCTGAACCTGCCGGCTAAACTTTCCATGACGTCATCTCATTTACATCATCCTTTGTCCAAACCTTTGCATCTCATTATCATATATTAGCCACACGCATATATCACATCTCCCCCTCAAAGTATTTCTGAAACATGAAATGTTTAAAAATAACCATAAACATATATCAACATACCAGTCAAACGAATGCACCATCAACATATATGCGTACTTAACTGAAACACAAGTCCTCGCGAATGTCCGAGCGCACTCTGGCACTGAAGTCCTTCCTGTCTGGCCTTAATGCTTCCACTTTATACATTGTCCATCACACAATAAACAGCAAACCACAGCTGAAAATATAACTTAATCCTACATGCACATGCTATACGTGTACACACCTAACCTAAACTGACCTACTACAGGTCTAACCTGCTCGCCAGCCTAATCAGCCGACCTGACCTACTTAGATTAGCCGCACTGTTTACATTTGGCAATGATGCTGACCTACTTTGCATTTGCCTGACCGGTTCGGGCCGCCCCCCCACAGGCGCCCTGATAATCTGCACTCGGTTTCTATATAACATATTACCTGACTTGTTCAAAATTTGATATTCTCTCCCTGAAATACCAGTCCGACCCAAAATAACCCCTTTTTTCCATTCCCCTGCATGATTTTTGTATTTTATTTTGTCTTCGACTTTCATAGGTCTGTGCGCCTTACCACACTTCTTGTCATGAAACGCTTTCTGACTTTGCTGCCGTTTTGCTGTCTGGATCTTCTTTGGATTTTGTGTTTCGGGCACCAAAATTTCTTCCGCCATCGGCAACCTACCCCTCAGCCTCCTGCTCATGAGCAGCTGAGCCGGAGACGCATTCAAGACGGGCAATGGAGTGTTACGATAATTCAGCAAAGCTAACTGAAAATCCGAACCAGTCTTCTCGCACTTCTTTAACATGTCCTTGACTGTTTGCACAAACTGTTCTACCTGCCCATTACTGCGAGGATACTGTGGACTGGAATCTACGGCCTTAAACCCATAGTGCTGTGTAAACTACCTACTCATGGCTCTTAAACTGCAGACCATTGTCCGAAATAACTTGACTAGGAATACCGTGCCTTGCAAAATTTTCCTTCAACGCTTCAATGACTGTGACAGACGACGTATCACCCAACAGCGTTACCTCTGGATATTTCGTGTAATAATCTACAGTTATCAGGTAACTCTTATGGTTTAACTCAAACAAGTCTGCACCGACTTTTTCATACGGTTGACAGGCGATCGGGTGACTTATTAACAGTTCATTATGCAAATTTTTCCGGTTGTTTTGGCAAGTGTCACATCGACTGACCTTATCCTCAATTTGCTTGTTCATATTAGGCGAAAACATACAGTCTCGTGCCAGCTGCTTGGATTTTGTCATGCCCAAATGCGTTTCATGCAACGCCTCAATCATTTCACCGCGGAGACCCGGAGGAACCACCACCCGATTGCCTTTCATGACCAGACAGTTTCCTACCGTTAACTCGTGTTTGTGTGGAATGTACTGTCTCAGACACGGCGGTGTCTGTATGCGTGTAGTGTCCCACCCATCTTCAATGTGTGAGATCAACATAGACATGGATACATCCTTCTCATACTCTCTGATAATTTTACTCAACAAACTTGAAGATTGAATGTCCACTGCGGCAATGCAGAACGTGTCATCGAACAGGTTACCATGACCTACTTTGGCACTATGCGCCCTGGACAACGTGTCTGCATTAAACATCAAAGAACCCTTCACATGACATAGTCGAATATCGTAATTTTGCAAACGCATTCGCATTATCTGCATCTTGGCCGAAACCTTATGAATTGGCTTCTGCATTATCGCCACTAACGGCTTGTGGTCCGTCTGAATTTGAACTTCTTTGCCAAAGGCATAGTCATGAAACCTCTGGCATCCGAAACATATGGCGAGCATTTCTTTTTCAATAGTGGCATAGCCACACTGCGCTGAGTTAAGCGCACGAGATGTGAGTGCGATTGGCTTGTCATCCTGCATTAATACGGCACCCAAACCTGACTGACAAGCATCAACTTGAATAACAATGGGTTTCTTGACATTGTAATACGACAACACAGGAGCAGTTCTTAACTTCTCTTTCAATTTATCGAATGCGCCCTGCTGTTCGACTTGCCAGTGCCACGCGACATCCTTAGCGAGGAGCGTGCGTAGTGGCTTGGCAATCTCGGACATGTTGGGTATGAACTTGTGCACATATCCAACCATGCCCAGGAACCTTTGGACACCCTGTTTATCACGCGGCTCTGGCATGTCAACTATTGCTTGTATTCTGTCTGGATCAGGCTTCACACCCTGCTGGGTAAGGTGATGACCTACATATTTCACTGTAGTCTTACATAGCAAAGATTTTGTTTCGTTCAATTTAAGGTTAACTGACCTAGCTCGGTCCAACACGGCTCGGAGCCGCTCATTGTGTTCCTCAACCGATGACACTCTGAAACCATGTATGCAGTTACTAATACAACTAATAGTTCATTTATATTATGCTTCTATTATCGAATAGGATTTGCATGTGGTTATTATTGCAACTGATAGTTTCATTTATGTATCAACATTGTGAAACCCATATGTCACTATGACACTGTGAAACTGCTTCTAACAAGTACATTGTGAAACCCATATGTCACTATGACACTCTGAAACTGCTTCTAACGAGTACATTGTGAAACCCATATGTCACTATGACACTCTGAAACTGCTTCTAACAAGTACATTGTGAAACCCATATGTCACTATGACACTCTGAAACTGCTTCTAACAAGTACATTGTGAAACCCATGTCACTATGACACTCTGAAACTGCTTCTAACAAGTACATTGTGAAACCCATGTCACTATGACACTCTGAAACTGCTTCTAACAAGTACATTGTGAAACCCATATGTCACTATGACACTCTGAAACTGCTTCTAACAAGTACATTGTGAAACCCATATGTCACTATGACACTCTGAAACTGCTTCTAACAAGTACATTGTGAAACCCATATGTCACTATGACACTCTGAAACTGCTTCTAACAAGTACATTGTGAAACCCATATGTCCTATGACACTCTGAAACTGCTTCTAACGAGTACATTGTGAAACCCATATGTCACTATGACACTCTGAAACTGCTTCTAACAAGTACATTGTGAAACCCATATGTCACTATGACACTCTGAAACTGCTTCTAACGAGTACATTGTGAAACCCATATGTCACTATGACACTCTGAAACTGCTTCTAACAAGTACATTGTGAAACCCATATGTCACTATGACACTCTGAAACTGCTTCTAACAAGTACATTGTGAAACCCATATGTCACTATGACACTCTGAAACTGCTTCTAACAAGTACATTGTGAAACCCATATGTCACTATGACACTCTGAAACTGCTTCTAACGAGTACATTGTGAAACCCATATGTCACTATGACACTCTGAAACTGCTTCTAACGTACATTGTGAAACCCATATGTCACTATGACACTCTGAAACTGCTTCTAACAAGTACATTGTGAAACCCATATGTCACTATGACACTCTGAAACTGCTTCTAACAAGTACATTGTGAAACCCATATGTCACTATGAC
The DNA here is from genome assembly GCA_030323885.1 of Branchipolynoe longqiensis. NCBI lineage: Eukaryota > Metazoa > Annelida > Polychaeta > Phyllodocida > Polynoidae > Branchipolynoe > Branchipolynoe longqiensis. The sequence goes on along the minus strand of CM059200.1, from coordinate 354,931 downwards.
ACTCTGAAACTGCTTCTAACAAGTACATTGTGAAGCCCATATGTCACTATGACACTCTGAAACTGCTTCTAACGAGTACATTGTGAAACACATTCAGGTTCCGTTAAAGTTGCATAGTCCGATGGTTTTGAGTTTCTGTTATTTTTCTGAGATAAATATATCAAATTAATTGTTATAATCCACCTTACTTTAGCTTGAAGTAACATTTACCATTTTAAATGGCTAACTTTATTTTTTTAGATATTTGAATCGCAAACATGTAAAATTAGTTTTGGCAAGCACATCAAAACTCTGACACCATAGACCTTAGCAGTAACAGGTTCCACTAAATGGGCACAGTATTCCCTTCTATCTGGCAACAAATTCTTAATAAGTCACAGTGCATCATTATCTAAGTTCATCAGACTAAGCAGCTTTACTATATAATAAAGCTAATACTGAGATTATGCATGGTTTAAAGACCTGTGCCTTGGCGCTAGCAAAATATTCACAAGAGGAAATATTTACAACAAAAACAATGCAAACTGCAATAGAAGCACACCCCCCATTTCAAGACTGAAAGCACGCACAAATTAATGATCATATTCAGACTGTCAGTAGTTGTGTTGTGTTGCGTTGTGTTCCTCCTAGCTGATTTTCCGCTGTCGACGGAAGATGAGCTCGAGCAGCGCGGTCCTTTGTAACCCGGGCAATGACCGAGCCGGTATGGTGTTTTGTACATTTCATGAAAGCTGCCTGCAAAGGGGTTGAAGTGCTGCTGGCTTTTGCAAGTTACCGGCGGCACTCTCTCGGGGAACAAATGGAGGTTTCACACCAGCAAGAACATGTCAAGAGAGGCGCAAAACTATTTGTCCCTGCAGTGGCTGGTCGGGAGATGTTGGGAGTTCCATACATCAACCGCCCTTAATGCTGCCACAGTGACATGGTTTTCTGTTTAGGGTTTGCTCCCTTAGCCTTCACAAAGCAGTGGTTTACAACTCTGCAGGGCAGGGGCGTCAAACTCCCTGAGGTATTGCTATACCTGCAATACCTGCATACATTCAGACTGAATGCACATAAAATAAGACAATCCCACTTTATTTCAGAGGCACAACAAAAACAAATCAAATTTACAATCATATTCAGACTGAATGCACATAAAATAAGACAATTCCACTTTATTTCAGAGGCACAACAAAAACAAATCCATGAAATTTGTTAACTTTGAATCAATGTGCATCCATGTGTCTGCAATTGCGCAGTGCTTGACTATTGGGACATATACAGTATTACGAAAGCGCTACTAAGACAGGCCCCCTTACACTCTCCTTCCGCCCTGCACCCCCTTTCCCAACACCCCTGACCTTATGACATAATGAGAACGCTTCTAAAACTGGCAGAGTGACGTGCCACGCTTACCTCACCTCTCCATCATCTCTCCACACACACACACACACCACACCAAACATGCATCTGACCCTATGCCCTCATGAGAACTCTCACGAGAGCGCCACTCCTACCACTAAGGGCGTAATCGATTAATCGACTCTGGTCACCCGAGCCACTTTTTGGCGCATGCGCACATCCTACAGACTCGGGTCGAATAATCGAATACGCTTCTCCGCGCTTGGGTGGACACTTTTTATTTTTTTTTTTAATAATCGATAAAACTACAGCAAAATAGGATTTAAAGTATTTTATGATGGCTTAGTTTATCTATATATCAATTTCATTAATCTAAGTTATTCTTAAAAAAACATGTATGACTGGTACTGGTGGCGTTATCCTGCAGGACGTACCAGCGCAAATGTGACGTCATCGCTCGTAGCCAACCCCAGCTAGGAGGTGGGTTACTTGGGTCGGATCGTTTTGCACATGGCACGTGTATTTGTCGACTCTACTCGCAGTGTTCGATTTGAAATTCTGACGACTCGGGTGACCCGAGTCGATCGGGTCGTGTTAATCGATTACGGCCTAAGATAGCCAAGCAGGCTATCCCCCTTCCCTCCCCTTTACCACCACCCCTCCTCCCACCCATCATTCCACCCTTCCATCTGGCACTATGCCATTCTGGAGACTGACGCGGTGGATGACGTTGCCAAGCGAGGGCCGCCTGGAGACGCCGCTGCGCCTGGCGCAGATGATCGGGGCGGGGATCTTCGTGCTGGTCGGCAACTCTCGCTGGTCCCGGGATCGTCCTGTCGCTGCTGGTCGCCGGCGCCGCCGCCGTGTTGTCCGCGCTCAGCTACGGCGAGTTTGGGTTGGTGCTGCCGCAGACGGGCTCAGCCTACCTGTTCACCTACGTGATGCTGGGGGAAGCGGCCGCCTTCACGGCGGGCTGGAACGTCCTATCCGAACAGATAATGGGAGCGGCGACGCTGAGTGGCGCCGTCGACACCTCGTGGACCAGTGGTTCCGGAACAGAACGATGGAGACCTTCGGGTGGTTCGACATCCCGGGGCTGAACCCCTACCCGGACATGCTCGCCGAGGTGCCGGTCGGCGCGGCCTGCACCTTCATAGTAACCGGGGTGAAGACAGTGGCCCTTCTGAACAATGTCCTGGTGACTATTCAGATTAGCGTGTTGGCGATCGTGGCCGTCGTCGGGTTCACGAAGGCGGACATCTCCAACTGGATGGATCCAGCCCGGGGCGGCTTCCTACCGTTCGGGGCCGGCGGGGTGCTGACGGGCACCACTGCCTACTTCGTTGCCTTCATCGGCTTCGACCTGGGCACGCTTCGCTGTGTGGATGCTCCTAGGTAATAATATGGTAGCGGAAACCGCCTGCTAACAGTAACACACCAGACAGGGTGGCCGAATGAGTTGAGCATCCGTCTCCTGTTTTGGGAGATCGGGGGATCCAAACCCATGAGTTTGTGGGTTCGAACCCTGATCGATTCAAAACAATGACTTAAAAATGGATACTTGTCGCTTCCTAGCCAGGCGTTTGGCATTATTAGAACAGGGCACTGACTGGTTGGCTCAGTGTCAAGATAATGTGACTGAGTGGGATATCAGGTGATGGTGCTGGTGGCCTGGTCTACCAGTGGGGCAGCACTATAAAAGTTGCCATGAGTGTGCACTGTCACAATTCGGTGCCCGTCCTGATATGACCTTAGATGTTGCTAGCACATAAAACAAACAAACAAGCTAACAGTAACATAGCAACAATGCAGGAAGGAGAAAGTTCAGATTTGGTTAATTTCAGGGTTACATGGGTCATGTCACCTCACATGCTTAGTTAGCGCTGTCAAATTTAGTGGAAGTCACATTTGTTTTTTTGTTTCTTAGCGCATGGTAGCTGAATGAGGTAAGCGCCTGCCTCCCTTTTTGGGGAGGCCATAGGATTAAAAACCCAGATTCGAATCCTAGCTGAATCGATGCAATGACTAAAATATTGATACTTGTCGCTACCTAGCCTGATAGTTGGCATTACTAGGGTAGGGAAAGGAGATATATTTATCTTTTACTACCAACAACAATGGAAGCTAAAATTAAAATGCATTTGAGTAAAATAGTAAATGGAAATAAGTGCCATTAGATTGGAGTCAGTACTAAATGAATTTTATTGAGCCATACCTCTGGGAAATTTAAAATATGTATCATGATAGGGAAGGTGTGTTATCAACAGTTTCTATGCATTCAATGCAATATATTCTTCATTATACAAATATGATTGGTTGTTGAAGTTTTACGTACTGGCAACATCTAAGGTCATATCAGGATGGGTACTGACTTGAGACGTGCACACCGATGGTGACTTTATAGTGCTGCCCCTCTGGGAGACCAGGCCACCAGCAACATGACCTGATATCGTCACTCAGTCCCATTATCCCGACACTGAGCCACCCAGTCCTTGCCCTATCCTAATAGTGCCCCACAAATATGAAAACTATATATTGGTTTATGTGTTGTTGGTATGCAGGTATTGCAGATATAGCAATACCTCAGGGAGTTTGACGCCCCTGCCTTGCAGAGTTGTAAACCACTGCCTTGTGGTACAGGTTCTTGACAGAACCGAATGCTAAGGGAGCAAACCCTAAACAGAAAACCATGTCACTGTGGCAGCATTAAGGGCGGTTGATGTATGGAACTCCCAACATCTCCCGACCAGCCACTGCAGGGATAAATAGTTTTGCGCCTGTCTTGACATGTTCTCTGCCGGTGTGAAACCTCTATTTGCTCCCCGAGAGAGTGCCGCTGGTAACTTGCAAAAGCCAGCAGCACTTCAACACTTTTGCAGGCAGCTTTCATGAAATGTATTAAGACCGACTGATGGACGCAACTCTCACAGCAGAGAGCTAAATGGAGAGTGGCAGTCAAGTAATGAAAGCAGTCTTTGTCGTATCGCGACCGACATCATGATGATGATGATGTTGTTCCAGGCAGCCTTGTTTATGGCTTGTACAGTGTGTGGCACAGTAAAGAACAGAGGATTCTGCCCGCCATCAACTTGCTGGAACCAGCCTGGAGCCGGCCGGGCACCTGCGGCTGGAAGCCTTGCTCTCGAACTGCCACATGACCGGGTACGGCAGCGTTGACGTGACCGGACCCAGCTCGGGGTCATCACAGCCGCAAGGAGCGGTGTCAGGAAGAAGTGCCGAGACGCCATGAAGCTCATCAGGCCTCACCCGACCCGAGATGTGGCAGGCGACAAACAGAACCAACATTTGATTCAGTCGGGGTTTGAATTCCACGACTTACCAAAATGGGAAGTGGACGCTCAACTCACTCGGCCATCTCATCTGACATTCGTTGATTAAGCGGGAGAAATTTTAATTGCAGATAATACACACTATTCACGCATGACCTAATAAGGCATCAGAACGAGGCTGAGTATGTGTCGGGTATTGGAAATGGCCATAAGACACTGCTGTGTGCCGATGTGTATGAACTACTAAAGAAAGTAAAGGAGTAAAATTTGAAGGTTTTCACTTTTGAAACTATCATGTTCATTTTTGCATACCTTTTTTCTATTTATTGGTCAATTTTCATGAACATTGAGTGATGATCAGATGCATTTCAGTAGGCAATGTCAACAAAGTCGCTCACCTTGGCTGCCAATCTTTTCTTAAATTCAAAATTGCATAACTTTTTTAATATATATATATTAAAAATATATATTTTAACCCTTTCAAAGCTTTTATTGATTTGTAATTACTAAGACTAGTTGTTTAACTGTGTTACACAGATAACTGCGCTGACAGTGCTGCAGTACATGATACCACCATAACTATGGAGACTTGAAGTTGACAGTCACATTGTAGTTAAAGAATGGGAAAATCACCATGCATGGGTCACCCAATCTTCATTGAAATTGGCCACTAGATAGAAAACAGGTATGCAAAGATGAATATGGTAGTTTAAAAAATGAATACCCTCAAATTTGAGTAATTTCGAGAGGTATTGGTCGATGAAAAAGTATTCGCATTACTTTTCATACAGCGGCGCCTCGCAGACAGACGCGTACGTGGCCTAGGTCTGGTTTAAACATGGCTGCGGCGTGAATAGTGTGAATTGGTCTTCCCATTCTACTGTTCCTTGCGTTATCCTAGTAATACCAAGCAGCAGGTTAGATAGCAACAAGAATACATTTTAAAGTCATAAAGTGGTTAGACTCATCTGAGATTTGAACCCGGGTTATGAATTAGTTACTTTCTTGAGATCCATTTATTTGTAAATGGATCTAGTGCATGTGTACCTTTCTTCACTGACCATGGTAATTGTTGAACTTTTTCCATGTGGGAACAATTGTTCATTGTAGGAACTGTGTTTGTTTCATTTGACTATCTCTCCCATGACAGGACACCTGCTCTGTCAGGACAATATTGGTCTGGATGCGGAGTTATCCTTTTAAGACAATTATTTCTGTATTATCTTCATATCCAGCATTAGAACTAGCAGAACTATACTTTGCTATAATAGCGCAATCCATTTGAGAGTATAATATAATACTACTTTAAGATACTAGAGTATGAGCTATGTTTACTTTTCTAAACCATGTCTGGTAGTTCTAAGCACTTTCGTGAAATGATAAAGAAACTACAATGCATACTTTCAGGGAATTATTATTCACGTAGAACACAATGTTCACTGTCACGTATTCATGAAGCAAATAAAGAAATTCAGAAAATACATATTTACTGTTGTATAGTTGATGAAAAGATTCCCCCTCCCATTGATTGATGGTAAGTTTACTCTGCCTCGATAACAAAGATCATGTCAACTGCGATCTCTTTTGGGGGTATTCCTTGGAAAAAAATGTGAGGTGAAATATATATCCAGTAAAACTTCTCTAACCGACCACCTCCACAAATCGACCACTCCCCGATATCGATCGCCTTATTTGGGTCCCAACAATACCATTGTAACCATATTCTAACTCCTTAAAGCGATCACCTCCTTAAATGGACCACTTAAAGTCAGTCCCAAGGTCGGTCGATTTAGAGAGGTTGATTGGTGTTTAACGTCCTAGCAACATATAAAGTGCGACAATGTAGCCATGTCCATATTACTTCATCTTTATCATCAACTGTTGGTTTGTCAAACAAAGCATCGGGCGACTTTCCCGCGACACCAGCAGAGGGTCAATCCCGATGAGGCGCAGCGGGTTCTCATATGCCATGCACGCTATGTCCTCCACGGTGGCCAGGTTGTTCTCCAACAGGAAGTTGACACCCTGGAGCAGAGTGAACGCGGACCCTGCCAACCCGGGAGCGCCGCGCGGCCTCAGCCTGCCCGCCCTCTCCAGCACCACCCGCAGCCCGCCGTGGATGGTGTAGTCTCCGGGGGCGAGGCCGGTCAGCGGGGAGCAGTCACTCACCACCAGCAGGTTGCTTCTGGGCCTCGCCCTCAGCATCACCTGGAGGACATGCAGCGGCAGGTGGTGCCCGTCAGCGATGATCGACGCCAGGAGGCGCCCCTCGGCCAGCCCCGCCCACAGCGGGTTGTGGTGGCGGTGGATCAGCTCGGGCAGGCCGTTGCCGAGATGAGTTAGCAGTTTCGCTCCGGCGGCGGCCATGTTGGACAGCTGGTCTCGTGAGGCGAGATGATGCCCGAGACCGACGCAAACTCCCTGCGCAGTCGCGTAGGCGGCGAGCGAGTCTGCGCCTGGCTGGTCGGCAGCCACCGTCATCAACTTGACCAGGCCTTGTGAAAGCTCAGACAGATAGTTGAACGTCGCCAGATCAGGGGGCACCATTTTGGAGACATCATGGCAACCGCAGGCGCCTGGTTGTGGACAGAGAAAGGGCCCTTCAAGGTGGATGCCGGGAACGCGCTTCGACAAGGCAGGATCTGAGCGGATGACGTGGGCGATAATTGGGAGGTTGTGCGCATAGGTTTCCATACTGGAGGTAATGACGGTGGGGAGAAAGACGAGAACGCACTCTTCCAGCAGCGAGTGACACGCTTGACGGAAGCCTTCCTCTGTCAGACACGGACTGGAGAAGTCTACGCCTTTGTAGCCGTTCACTTGGAGGTCCACGAGGCCCGGGAAGGGAACGTCTACCTTCTACAAGGCACAGCGGCAGTGTTAGAAATGAAAGACACTATGTGCTGTTTGTTTGTTTGTTTGGGAATTGGTAACAGCGCTCGCTGGCTTCCCGTGCGAGAATGTTAGCTTGAATTAACTTTTTTTTAAAGGGTAACCTCAGGAGTAGGCAGGTTCAGTTTGTTTGTGAAGGTTTTGCAACCTGGCAACATCTATATAAGGTCATATCAGGACGGGTACCAACTTGTGACAGTGCACACTCATGGTTACTTTATAGTGCTGCCCCACTGAGATACCAGGCTACCAGCACCATGACTTGATTTCCCACTCAGTGACATTATCCCCAGACTGAGCTAACCAGCCCTTGCCCTATCCTAATAATGCCGAGCGCCAGGCTAGGTTACAAGTAACAATTTTGTAAGTCATTGGTTTGACTCAGCCGGGATTAAATCTCCCGACCTTCTGCACGGGAAGCCTGCGCTCTAACAGATTCGTCCACCGCAATCGGTCATCGGGTTCGGTGAATAATCAGGGAATAAATACATGGCACAGACAACTTTCGTTATTTATACTCGTATATGTTCGTATGCATCACATATATGGGTATGTAATAAAACAATGTTGCTAAATGCATTGCATTCATGTCCACTCTCAGCACTGTAGCACTGGTCTTCCAGCCGTGAGTGGTACAGTTATTTAGAGATATAGCTACAAGAATTAAACAACAAAAGTTAAAATACATATGATACAATAAGTAAAAGGATATAATGTACATCATTTTAGGACTACAACTCTTTAGCACAGTTGTACTTAAACAAAGTCTTTATCATATTTCAATATAACCAGGTACACTTTGTATTTGTATATAAAAAGTTTGTTTTATTTAACGACGCCTCTCTAGCGCATTGATTTTTATCATCGGCTATTGGACATCAAACATATTGTAAAAATATACGGATTTTCGGTTCGGAATTATATATTGGCAGAGAGCATTATTATTCTTGGGAAACGGAGTGGGGACAAGGTTATGTAATCTAAAAGCAATAATACCCCACTCCCATTATGACATGATATAAGCTATGTGAAATATATGTTCATACAGGATGCCTGAGATTAATGAAGAGATGTTCCTATATAAGATTCAGTACAGGATTTTTTAAATGTTTCTCTATGCATCCATAAAGAGTGCAATTGGAGAAAAGACCATTTTAACAGAGATCTATTGTAACTCTATGCAGCTACCTGTCCCTACATGACCACTGGGTGTGCACACCAGCCTAATTTGCATATACACACAGGACACCACCTGCAGCTGGGTTGAGTGACAGCCACCCCATCTGGGGGGAGTGCCACCCACCCAGACTGTGGAGGTGCCTGATTGGCTGGCTGTGGATTGCCCAGTCACCTGCATCCCATTGGCCCTCTGACCACACTAGCCTCAAACCTGAGATCATTATTCTAGACTCTGCTTCAGACACACTGAAGAGAGATCACTCTATTCCTGGCTCTTGAGTGAGACACACCTACTCTTGAGCAGGAACCCCAGACACTCTGTCTGATGCTATCAAAATTCATATATTCCAATTGAGTGTGTACACAGCCATAGGACTCCTGTCCCATGGACTGTAGGCACTGCTTTCTATATCGCTAAAATGGTAAAATATTCCGATATTCGGCAAGGGGGGTAATGCAAATGTTCTATTACTGATCGGTGTACATGACCAGGTGTATGTATAGGTATATATATGTATGGGTTGGTGGTGCCTGAATGGGTTGTAAATAGACATAGTGGTGCGGGCAGGTCTGGGTGTGATTGCACTTAGGGCCTAGCCCTTCTGCTGGGGTAGGGGTCACCACACTAAAAAGGTCAAGGTTGGTGGTGGCCATGGGGCCATAAAGCTACTGGTGGTGGGCAGACCACTGGTATCCATAGAGACCAGGAACACTGGATTCCTATTGGTGAGACCAGGAATGCTCGATTCCCATTGGTGGAAGGAGGTGTGATACCCTACAATGAACCCATGTAACTATATAAGCAATACACAAGAGGGCTGTGTAATATATGCTAATGAGATGCATAATGGGATCCAGGCATTGAGAGAGAACAAAGGAATATGTTAATGAGATGACGTCATGGAAAGTTTGGCCGGTGGTTCAGAGCCCTGGACGGTGATTAAAGCATTCAGTATCCAGAAGTCAAAGTGTTCAGACGTTGTACTTTTACAGGCTGGACTCTCTTCTTCTATTATACTTTAGTCTCATTCTTTCTCTTCGTCTGTATTCTTTTCCTCATTCATAGCCTACGTACACACAGATCGGAGCATTAGACTCTACACCATGTTGATGAGTTAAGAATTACATGTCTGAAAGAAGACTACCTTATAGTTATACCTGTCCTGGTTGCGCGGTGTTGGGACGCGAAGCCTGCCGGTAACTTGCAGCCGACTCAGCGTCCAACCAGATCACGGCTCTTGGGTGTCGGCGGAGAATGCTGGCCGGACACGCCGTGGTAACGGGTTCGGTGAGTGCTCGCCTCACCGCCTCCGCCTTCCTGTGCTCCGGCACCACGACACTGACGACGCCCGCCGCCATGATGGTCGGGATCGTCAGTGTCGCTGCTTGTTCCGGCGTGTCCGTCAGACACTGGAACCAGCCCTCACCCACCTGCTGTTGGCGGCAAGCCTCGTCCAGGGTCACAATCTGCAGACGCCCACAACTGGCTCATTTTAGTGGAGTTTTTTTGGGTTAGTTTTTTGTTGCTTTGGTTTTTTAAATGTTTTATTTAAATGATTAAACCAATCATTTCGGCGTCAGTGAGCCTGTATTATACTTGTTGTTATTATAGTAATAATAATGATTATTATTTAGTGGCAGTAGACAAAGGCAGTGTTTACGGTTTGGTGTATTGGAGTTTATGTCCTACCAATGTGTGAAGTCACAAACAGATTACTAGTTTGTTACATGACCCATACAATAACTACTTCAGGATCTGTGAAGTCACCAACAGATTACTAGTTCGTTACATGACCCATACAATAACTACTTCAGGGTCTGTGAAGTCACCAACAGATTACTAGTTCGCTACATGACCCGTACAATAACTAAGTCAGGATCTGTGAAGTCACCAACAGATTACTAGTTCGCTACATGACCCATACAATAACTAAGTCAGGATCTGGGAAGTCACCAACAGATTACTAGTGTGTTACATGACCCGTACAATAACTACTTCAGGGTCTGTGAAGTCACCAACAGATTACTAGTTCGCTACATGACCCATACAATAACTACTTCAGGGTCTGTGAAGTCACCAACAGATTACTAGTTTGCTACATGACCCGTACCATAACTACTTCAGGGTCTGTGAAGTCACCAACAGATTACTAGTTCGCTACATGACCCATACCATAACTACTTCAGGGTCTGTGAAGTCACCAACAGATTACTAGTTCGCTACATGACCCGTACAATAACTAATTCAGGGTCTGTGAAGTCACCAACAGATTACTAGTTCGCTACATGACCCATACCATAACTACTTCAGGATCTGTGAAGTCACCAACAGATTACTAGTTCGCTACATGACCCATACCATAACTACTTCAGGATCTGTGAAGTCACCAACAGATTACTAGTTCGCTACATGACCCATACCATAACTACTTCAGGATCTGTGAAGTCACCAACAGATTACTAGTTCGCTACATGACCCATACCATAACTACTTCAGGATCTGTGAAGTCACCAACAGATTACTAGTTCGCTACATGACCCATACCATAACTACTTCAGGGTCTGTGAAGTCACCAACAGATTACTAGTTCGTTACATGTCCCATACAATAACTACTTCAGGGTCTGGGAAGTCACCAACAGATTACTAGTTCGTTACATGACCCGTACCATAACTAATTCAGGATCTGTGAAGTCACCAACAGATTACTAGTTCGTTACATGTCCCATACAATAACTACTTCAGGGTCTGGGAAGTCACCAACAGATTACTAGTTCGTTACATGACCCATACCATAACTACTTCAGGATCTGTGAAGTCACCAACAGATTACTAGTTCGCTACATGACCCATACCATAACTACTTCAGGATCTGTGAAGTCACCAACAGATTACTAGTTCGCTACATGACCCATACCATAACTACTTCAGGGTCTGGGTAATCACCAACAGATTACTAGTTCGCTACATGACCCGTACAATAACTACTTCAGTGTCTGGGTAATCACCAACAAATTACTAGTTCGCTACATGACCCATACAATAACTACTTCAGTGTCTGGGTAATCACCAACAAATTACTAGTTCATTACATGACCCATACAATAACTAATTCAGGATCTGTGAAGTCACTTGTACATTATGTTACTTCCCTACATGACCCTTATCAATCATAGCTAATTCAGAGTCTGGGAAGTCACTTAAAGATTGCTAGTTCGCTACACGACCCATAGGCCTACCTTAACCACCTCGGGATCTGTGAAGTCGGCTACATGTGGATCATTGAAGGCAATATGTCCATTCTCTCCGATCCCGATACACGCCAGATCCACTGGTGCGGCGCGGAGCAGTGAAGCGTAGCCGGCCATGTCGTCCGGGTCCAGTTTGTGCACGGCGGCCATCTTGGGGGAGACGCGGTCCCACACTCGGGTCTGCAGGTAGTTTCTGAAGCTAGCCGGATGTGACTCATCAAGGTTCACATACTCATCGAGGTGGAAGCACGTGACCTGCAGCGGAAGTAGCGGCTGTCGTGATCCTGTACTCCGAGGTACTGAGAAGGGACAACAGCGAAGACAGGAGCAGATACCGGTCCCCAGTGTGGTTTATAGAGCATACATGTATACGCTAACCCTGACACTCAATCCCCACACAATACTGCTCACGACCACTTGCGACCACTTTGGGACCAAAGAACTCACCTCCTTGTGACCTTGAGACCAACGCAATGGTCGTCGACCTCCAAATTAAAGTTGTTGTCAATATTATTCTGATGGATTTATATTTCTTATTTAATGGACGATTTCCATCACCAACCAGTCTTTTGATGGCAGTGGCAAGGACAAATATATTAGGTAGCAAGGCATTGCCTATGCTCCGTGGAAAAGGTCTATTATATTGGTATAACGCATTATATATAGCGCACACCAGTGAGGTGTGCAAACTTCCAGAAGGGCAGGGGCTCAATTGCAAAAAAGGGCACTCCCCTAATATGTTTAAAAATGAAATGCTTTTGATTAGAACAGCAAATTTAATATGAAGAAGAGAAGGGGCAATGATCAAACACGCGAAGCCACCCCCCCCCCCCCATGTGCACGTCCCTGACGTACACATAAATATATATGTGTATAGATACATATTATATATGCTGTATAATAATTATGCGAGTATAATAACCCAGAATTCCATACTCGCTCCTCACCTCCACCCACCAGTAATCGGGTGGTGGATCCTCGGGCTAGTCATCCACTGCTCCAACCTACTCAACCTCAGCTCCGACGCCGGCGTCACTGCTCACCTCTGTTCATTAACTTAATTCACTTACCGCAGAAAATTAGATGTACAATAGTTCCTGTCTTCAGCAAGCCCAATAATCAGTGAATTCCAATCATATTTAGACAATTTAACTTTAATTGTTTTCCATTGTGATGAATAGAAACTAAAACATTAATGTTTTTTAAAATTGTTTTTAATTTTGAACAAATTACGAATTGGCCAAAAGCCAATGATATCAGACTGGGTCAGCCCGATATCACTTTATTCGACTGGGCATTTAAGCGGGTATTGCAATGGATTTCAACATAGAGAAAGTGTCGTCAACAACATTTAGAATTTAATATATAAATACAAGGACACAAACACAAGTAGGATGTTGACAAATTCACAACTTTAATTTAAAGAAGCAAAATCTAATGAAAACATCAAATTAAAAAAACCAAGACGCTTACCGAGTTATGATCCTTCATAGCTGGTCCACTCATTGTGCATGTTATTATTACCATGGATAATTCTCGGGCGGAGACAGGACCTTATTGAACCGACCGAACTGCCCGGTGGCACCACCTGTATGAACACGCCCCCCCCCCCCCCACACACACTACAAAATGACGGTAACCCAGCGGCTGCCGAACTGCGCTGGCGCCACCTTGCGGAATTCGCCCGAACTATAACTCATTAGAAGCAGAAATTAACACCAGGTGGCGACACTAGTTTGCCCCACGCTTTCCCACATGTGCAACGGTCTAACCGTTTAAACCAGAACAGAACTGCCACAGTTTTTCTCCGCCCACCCACCCACACTGAAAAATAAGGCTGACCCGAGATGATGAGAAAGACTGAAATTGACCTGATACTGACCTGAATGTAAAAATGTTTCATATTGAGTTATTCCATGTAATAAAACCCACTATATACCTGTTTCAGCCTTAATTGAATTAAGCATTTATAGCTGCATAGAAGGATTACTAAATCAATGTAATAGAACCTGTCATCGATGAAGCCTATGATGACCAGAGTTTAATTGTCTAAAACAACGTTAATTTTCCATACTTTCACATCAAATTAATTCAAATGTTAAGACTTAAAATTAAAGTTACATTAAACTAAAGTGAAGTAGATTACAATAATCAACCTACGATAATCATCTAAAAATCGTGTTTAGACAAATAAAAATAACGGATAAATACTGTTTTGCTGCATAGAAGAAATACTAAGTCAATTTAATAGAACCTGTAACTGCTGAAGTTGATAAAGTCCAGCATTTTGAGGTGCGTGCCAACATTAATTGAGCATCTGTTCACTTTATTTATCTCAAAAGTAAATTCGCTAAGATGAAAGTTACTTAAAAGAAAAGTAGATTATAGCGAACAATCTAAAGCACCAGTCACACTGTACCGGACTGAGTACCGGAGACCACCGGACAAAGAATTTTCTACTCCGGTGCTCTTCCGTACACAAAATGTATCGAAATGGAGCGGAATTGGGTCAATTGCCGCCGGGCGACCGGACAAGTACCGTACATGTACTGTACATGTACCGGATGAGAACCGGATGAGAACCGGACGAGAACCAGATGAGAACCGGACGAGAACTGGACACGTAACGGATGGGTACCGGGCATGTACCGGACATCGCCGTACAGTACCGTCCGGTTCTCATCCGGTTCCCCAGCCTGGTAAGGTGTGACTGGGCTTTAATATATTTATCTGAATAACAGCAAAAAATCAAAACTATCGGATTACATAACTACATAATTCAGTCTGTATAAAAAGCATGTCCAACCTTGTCCCAGCTGACTGGACACGTGACCAACGCCTGAAGAAATTCAAACTGAGACGCACCCGTCGCCAGGATGATGCGTGCGCACCTGGGGTGAACCGGAAACCAGCAAAGGCAGATTCAGTCATATCATATTCTTAGTCACTACCGATTTGGTAGTTATAAGCCTGTATTCATAGAAGGAATAGGAAGCCAATTTAATACCGACCCCCCCCCCCCCCCACCAAGGGGGAGATAAGGACTAACACGTGTATATATAGACCTATTTCAATGTTTACTAACATCGTGTATGCACGCGAAGCTTGGCTGCTTGCTTGATTGATTGATCGGTGGTTGCTTTACGCCGTGTCGGCAGCATAGGCCATATTCACGGCGAAGGGCTTGGCTGCAGAACGAAGGCATACTGCGATTGAGTTTGCTGATACGCGCAGTGCAAAACATCAGTTTTATTAAAAATTACTAGAAATACAGAAGCCTAACCTTATAGATTTAATATAATCTGTTCTTTGAATATGTTTTCTATATGTGTTCCAAGTGGTTTGTTTCTCGGTGTTGTAGGTTTAGAAATATTTCACTTTTTCTGTATGAAGATTGCCCACAGCCATTGACAATGCATTGAGTTTGCCGATATGCGCAGTTCAAAATGTCAATTTTATTCAAAATTAAGAGAAATTCAAAACCCTAACCTTATAAATTTAATATAATCTGTTTGTTGAATATGTTTTCTATATGTGTTCCAAACAGTTTGTTTCTAAGTGGTGTATTTTTAGAGATATTTCACTTTTTCTATATGAAGATTGCTCACGGCCATTGACAATGCATTGACTCATTGAGTTTGCCGATACGCGCAGTTCAAAACGTCAATTTTATTCGAAATTAATAGAAATTCAGAACCCATACCGTATAAATTTAATATAATCTATTTGTTGAATATGTTTTCTATATATGTGTTTCAAGCAGTTTGTTTCTAGGTGGTATAGTTTTACTTTTAGAGATATTTAATTATTTCTGTATGAAGATTGCTCACGGCCATTGACAATGCATTGAGTTTGCTGATACGCACAGTGCAAAACGTCAATTTTATTCAAAATTAAGAGAAATGCAGAACCCTAACCTTATAGATTTAATACAATCTGTTCGTTGAATATGTTTTCTATATGTGTTCCAAGCGGTTTGTTTCTAGAGTTTGCCGATACACGCAGTGCAAAACGTCAATTTTATTCAAAATTAATAGAAATCCAGAACGCTAACCTTATAAATTTAATATAATCTGGTCATTGAATATGTTTTCTATATTTGTGCCAAGCGGTTTCTTTCTATGTGGTGTGGTTTTAGAGATATTTCATTTTTTCGGTATGAAGATTGCTCATAACCATATTGAGTTTGCAGTGTGACCGTGTGTCATCCTGCAGCCAAGCTGCGCGTTTACTGACCTAATTCCCTCGGCTGACTTCACATGAAATACACCTATACATAAACAATACTCATACGAACCCACCCACGGGGAGGCTAAGGACTAACACGTGTACATGTATGCATAAACAATACCTGTATTCATAGCGGTGGGAAATGAAATCACCAAAATCCAGCAAACGGAAACGGAAATAGCCCTCTATGGGCGCCGCCATTTGTAAACTAGTGTTGAATAATCGAGAAATCAAAATCCAGCAAACGGAAATAGATCGTCGAACTTCACTACGCAGCAAACAGGGTGGATGACACCGATTGGCTTAACGCCTTAATGATGTCTGCCGCAGAGTAGCACAAGCTAAGTCGCGGAACAACTACACTGGTCCCTCGCTACAGATCTTCCATATATGGTGTGATAACGTCACTGGGACCAGTGTACATGTTCCTCCGCGCCACTCTGGAGTGGACCTGTCAAGGCATTAAGTCCATAGGCCCAATTGACGGTATTCGGGGTCAGCTATTGGTTAATAATATATCAAAACAAATGCCCGCTGCCATAGAATTTGCCGATAAGTGCAGTTTAAAACTTAGATTTGATTCAATATTAAAAGAAATAAATAACAATTTGGCATAAACATGGATGCACAAATGAAATATTAATAGTTTACTCCGCGGAAACGAAGGCCGTATTCAGGTCACCCGAGTTGATAGAATTTCAAATCGAACACCGCGAGTGGAGTAAAAAAAAAAATCATAAAATACTTTGCTGTAGTTATATCGGTGGGTCGGTCCTAAGCATTGCTTATTCATATTACTCATAGAGGTGGAAAATGAAAGCACCAAAATCCATCAAACGGAAACGGAAAAAGCCAAATATGGGGGCAGCCATTTGTATACTCATATTGAATCACTCCATAATACGAGAAGGGTCCACAGCGACGAAAGGATGAAAAACGAGTTCCCACTGGGTAATATCGAGCATATCCTTGCAGGATGAGTTTCACATTCATTAAGTAGTGATATTTTGTGATTTAAACAGAAATCAATGTAGATCAATTTCAAATATACTTCAAACAATTTAATCTGTGCAAAAGATAAATAAATATGTGATAATGTCTGAACAAACAACAACAACATAGTCAAATAATATTTTACTACACTGCTAGCTCTGTGGATGTCTAGCCTGGTCCCCTGGCATTTATTTGCTCATGCAGAGCCATAGGAGTTTTCATCTATTATCGCTCAGTTTCCAACCTGGTCCCCTAGCCTTTGTACCGGAAACAAGTTTAAACGAGCTCAAACGTGGCTGGTTGGGTCGCACCGTGGCTAGTTGGGTCGCTCTGTTTAGCGCTGAATATGCTTATGCATAATACCCCAAATCCAGCAAACAGAAATGGAAATAGCTCATAGAACTTCGCTATGAAGCAAACACAATGGGCGACAGCGCTTGGTTAATAATTGCCTATCAGGACCAGTGTAGGTGTTCCTCTGCAATATTCTGCGGCGAGGCTGTCAAATATGGGCCCATAGGCCCATATTTGCGTTATTCGGGGTCAGTGATTGGTTGGTCGTAATGCGAGCATTGTGCTTGATGCGTGGAGAGGAAGAGACCCTCCCCCCGCCTCCCCGGACGTCGCGCAGCATTCACACCTCGCGCGACGTCCGCCTCTCATCTTTCTCCCGCCCCCTCCCCCGGGCCGTTGCTTTCGCACCTCACCTGTCACCGACCTCCTGCCCTCCCTTATAAGGCCGCCCGCCGGCCTCCCTCACTCACTCGCCTTCCAGCCCTCCTCCACGCTCTGCCCTTTTTCCTTTGGCACTTCTTCACCTCGGACCGCTGCATCCCCTCGGACCGCTCCAGGATGCCCAGACACGGAAAGGACAAGGGCCGCCAGAGCTCCCGGGCGATCGCCCTGGCCACGCCGGGACCCTCCTCGGGCTCGCCAGGAGGCGCCTCACCCTCCTCGGCCCCGGCGTCTCCCTCGGCACCCTCGGACCCCGCCTCGGGCACCGAGACAAGCGCGATTCTCAAGGCTCTCCTCCGCCTTGAGGCCCTCCATCGTATCACCAGCGCCCGCATGGACGCCCTCGAGTCGGGGGGACCCCGAGGGCCACCGGAGAGCCCCTCGCCTCCGCCGAGGCGACAAGGCGCCTACACCACGCTGCCCGCCCCAGCACCTTGGGCGCGCGCCGCAGGCGCGCGCCGCAGGCGCCGCCGGCCCCCCGCCGCCGCCTCAAGCGACTCTGCCGGGGGCAGTGCACCCCCACTACAAACGCTACAGCCATCTCACCGCCGCGCCCGAGGGGATGCCACTGCCCACCCCGAGGCGGCGGACGGCGTACGGCACACCGCCCATCCCAACACCGCGGGCACACCTCGCCGGGGGGGCGCACCCTCCCCCGCCACCTCAAGCACCGCGGAAGGGAGCCCGGACGACCGCCGCGGCCACGCCGGGCCCCTCCCCAGACAGCACAGCAGCCGCCGACGGAGCCACCCGCGAGCCTGAGGGGACGCCCGCGAGCCCGAGGGGACGCCACCGCCCACCCCGAGGCGGCGGACGGCGTACAGCACACCGCCCATCCCATCACCTCGGGCACACGTCGCCGGGGGAGCGCACCCCCCCCCCCCTCACGCACCGCTCCCGGGAGCACAGACCCCGGCCGCCTCGTCAGATTTTTGATCCGCCGGCCCCCCCCCGGCCGGCGGGGGGCCATCTCCGGCGCCTCACCCACACCCATGCCGACAACCTCCTCACCACTACCGACAACCCCCCAGAGATCACCGACCGAAACGCCGCCCAGACACAGCCGGGGACCATCACCTCGCACCGCAGGCCCCAGACGCCGCCCATCCTCAGGACGAACCCTCCCCAGACAACACCGCCGCCGACCATCACGACCACCGACAACCCCCCAGCGACCACCGATCGAAACGCCGCCCAGACAGAGCCGGGGATCATCACCTCGCACCTCACGCCTCAGACACAGCCCAGCCTCACGAGGAACCCTCCCCAGACAGCGCAGCCGCCGACCATCACGACACCGCTTTCGTCAACCCGCCCGACCCGACCCCGACCCCCACCCCACCCAATCCTGAGGACTTCGCTGCCCCCCTGCTCGACCCTCGCCGGACCTCCTCACCGCATCTCTCCAAGGAGCGGGCCTCCTTTCTCTTTGGCCGCCCGCTCCCTGTCGACGTAGGCCCCGGACACTCGCCGCCCACACAGGGAACCTGACCTCTGAGGTGGTGCGCACATATGTGGGTCGCCTCGCCCCCTCGGGCGCGCCTCGAGCCCTCTCCTCCGCTTTGGTGGAGGGCTCCTCGGCGCCCCCTCCCCTCACATGATATATTAGCACCTCTGACTTTTGCTCCATATGAGCCCCTGCTCTAGACACTCTTGTTCTCTGCTCCTCATGAGCCTTACTTTCGTTGTTACCATGTACTGCTCCTCCTGAGCCTCCTCACTGTTGCCCTGTTTACCCTCTGTTGCCAGAGGCGCCAATAAACGCCTCTTTTTCCACCCCCGCCTTGCCTTCTTCCTTTTCGCGCATCAATAATATACTTGTGTTGAATCGCATAATAATGAATAAATAAATCTCCGAGCATTTATATGGATGTCAATAGACTAGTTTGTAATTCCAAACTTCCATGTTTATGCCAAATTGTTATGTATTTCTATTAATTTTGAATAAAATCGAAGTTTTGTACTGCGCGTATGCCTACGTCTTTGTTTTGCTGTCGCGCCGTTTTCAGCGCCTAGTCTATAGACAGTTTCGTAATTCGCACTAATGTGGACGGGGGTGTGGGATCGGTCCTAAGCATTGCTTATTCATATTAGAACCTGTCACTACCGAAGACTATGCTGTCTTGCATTTCTATGCATACACCACCAATCTATTCTGCCTATTTTTATTTAAAATATTTCCAAAACTAACCGGATAAAATCAAACTTACATCAAACTAAAAGTAACATACATTATAACAATCGACCTAATATATTTATTTTTCAAAAGATGGCAGAAACTCAAAACCGTCACATTATGCACCTGTTGTGGGGAAATTACGAAATGGAAAATATTGCGCCTAGAGCAGGAATCAAATCCACCTCTCGTGCATTCTGGGCTAGTGTGCTAACCATTACACCACCTAGGCTCCCTGATATCATCACCCTATCCCCGTTCACCCGTCTATGTGGCTCCTTGCCTGAGAGGTCAGTGAAGACTACTAATCTAACCATTACACCACCTAGGCTCACTGATGCAATCACCCTATCCATGCCTACCTGTCTATGTGGCTCCTTGCCTGAGCGGTCAGTGTAGACTACTACACTAACCATTACACCACCTAGGTTCCCTGATGCAATCACCCTATCCATGCCTACCTGTCTATGTGGCTCCTTGCCTGAGAGGTCAGTGGAGACTACTACACTCCTTTAAATGACTGGCTTTCAAGCATTACCTACTTAAATACATAATACTGTCGTGGGGGGTGATGAAAATGGGAAATATTGCGCCTAGAGCGGGATTCGAACCCACATCTCTTTGCACTCCGGGTCAGTGCTAACTATTACACCACCCTGATGTCACTACACTACCCACGCCTACCTGTCTATGTGGTTCCTTGCCCGAAAGCTCACTGCAGACCACTACAATACATACCCTTTAACCTTGATGACATTCTGTAGCACCCCAGCGCACCAAGCGGCCGACTGGCGACCTAAAGTGGCCTTGTCCGTCAATATCCTGACGTCCATCTGAAAAAGGAACAACCCTATTTACTCTGACCTTCACTGACCTTCATTGTGGTTAGTGAGGGCCTGGTGAGGACTCGCAGAACTAACAAGCAGCAACCGCTCTATTGGTAATAAGGTCAATTTTGTTTCAAAGTTGTCGATCGTCCTTTTGATCACACAAATCAGGGTGAGGCGGGCAGTTTTGATTTATTTATTTATATTTTTTAGACGACGAATGACATGATTTCAATGGAATTACATAAACATAGATTTCACTGTGTTACGAAAGTTGAATTGCTGCTAGCCGGACACATTTTTAACAATACACGAAAAATCAGGGGCGGGTGATTTTTCAGGAACAGGCGGGGATAATCACTAATTTTGTGTGTGTGTGTCTAAAGTAGGCCTATTTAAATACTCATTAAAACTAAAGGATCTCTTGATCTACACCCAACACTGTGGCTTTACCCCAATTACCAACCATGCTGACGGCCTCCCACCACAAGACAACAAAGACCCTATAATACTAAGATGGCTCACTCCCTATCTCTCCCATGGTAATGTAAATTTCGCAGTGCCACCTTGTGGTGGGTTTGAGCAGCCCGGCTGCTGGTTGGTGTTTCACATGTAAACACATAAAATTATATTATACATGAGATAGGTAAGTATGAATACACATCAATATGAAATTGCTATGAACAAATACCCATCATCATCAGCATCACCATCATCACACATCTTTCACATTCATATATACATTTATACATATAATATAGCACCTGTATAACCAAGAGAACAGCCAGCGCACCAAGTGGTGGGTTTGATCATTTTGATTACACAGTACAGGCTGAGTGAGCCGTCTTAGTATTATAGGGTCTTTGAAGACAACAACCTAAATGACCATCGATTTTATTCACTACTACCAGTGACTAAGTAACTACTACCAGTGACTAAGTAACTACTACCAGTGACTAAGTAACTACTACCAGTGACTAAGTAACTACTACCAGTGACTAAGTAACTACTACCAGTGACTAAGTAACTACTACCAGTGACTAAGTAACTACTACCAGTGACTAAGTAACTACTACCAGTGACTAAGTAACTACTACCAGTGACTAAGTAACTACTACCAGTGACTAAGTAACTACTACCAGTGACTAAGTAACTACTACCAGTGACTAAGTAACTAATACCAGTGACTAAGTAACTACTACCAGTGGTAACACACCAGTGTAAGTAACTACTACCAGTGACTAAGTAACTACTACCAGTGACTAAGTAACTACTACCAGTGACATAAGTAACTACTACCAGTGACTAAGTAACTACTACCAGTGACTAAGTAACTACTACCAGTGACTAAGTAACTACTACCAGTGACTAAGTAACTACTACCAGTGACTAAGTAACTACTACCAGTGACTAAGTAACTACTACCCCAACAACACTCTCCAACACAACATAAAACCTCTCTTGATCCTTTTCAAAATAGCCAAGACCTCATCATCGGTGAAACATCAATTATGCTGCAACTGTACTTCGTAAGTAGGCCTACTAGCATAATAGACTCTCTCAGTTAAGCTGGAAGGTACCCGAATAGACTGGTTCCAGATTCTGTCAATAGATGTCACTAGCTTAAGTGGGGTATAATACACATGAAGATAGTGGTGGTGAAATTCCAGAAGAAAAATACAATATAGTTGGCTTTTTTGTATATTGGTCGTTTCATAGTAGATGGGGCCAAAGTGTGACATGAGGTCAAAAATGAATATTGTTTATTTTCCTAATTCTTTCGCTGAGTAGCCAACACTTGTCCATATATAGGCTGGTAATGTGACGGAAAAGATAGTTTAGGTTACCATTTTGTCAGAAGAAAACAAGAACTAATTGAGCAGCCAGCCCCAAGTTTGGACTTATTCATCATCAAGTGTGGATTTATTAATCAAAACAATTATTTAATCAAATTTATTGCACGAAACAATTAATCTTTATATTCTGATCCACTAAGTATAGAAATGCACTGTAAATAAATATGTACAGGATCATTATATTCTTCCCAATTTTGAGTTGTGGATGTAACACAATAAAAGGGGACACCAAAAATAATATGGAACTTCAACTTCAATGTTTTTTCATAAAGCTTTGTAGACAAATTATATTACTAGCCATTGTACTAGAAAATAGCCTTACCCATGCAACAATAGCAACTGTTTTTTAGTGAAGCTCTGGTATTACCAGGATAACATATTTCCTAAGTTAACAAACAAGGGACAAGCAGGGGACACGACAGTTACGTCCAGAACCAGTTTAATCACCATGGAATAATAGATATAAAAATAATATATTTGCATGCAAAATGAATATTTTTTTCAAGTAAGTGTCTCCTTATATCATTTAATTGACTAACAGATAATATTCTATGCAAAATAAAGGTGTAGTAGGCTGTAGAAAAGTCCAAATTCTCCATGTCACAAATTCATGCCTTTGTAGTCGTCTGCACTGACCTCTCAGACAAGGAGCCACATAGACTTGGGTAGTGTGTTGATATGAGGGAGCCTAGGAGGTGTAATGGTTAGCACACTGGCCTGGAATGCAAAGAGATGTGGGTTCGAGTCCCGCTCTAGGCGCAATATTTCCCATTTTCATCACCCCCATGACACTGGTGCCATGACCAGGATCCTGTACAAGCTATGCACTGTATAGTTGTTGAACCTACCCTGTGTATGTATGTGTAAGTGCATTGGCTGTATGTATGTAATTGTAAGCATTAAAAGACTTACAATTCCAGAGGGACAAGTGTAGAGGTCTGCACTGACCTATCAGGCAAGTAACCGCATAGACAGGTAGGCATGGGGAGTGTGTTGATATCAGGGAGCCTAGGTGGTGAAATGGTTAGCACACTGGCCCAGAATGCAAAGAGATGTGGGTTCCAGTCCCGCTCTACGCGCAATATTTCCCATTTTCATCACCCCCATGACACCTTTATAACACAATATTTTTTTAATGAAAATGTAGGCTTTTTTGGTTACGTCACATTAGGCCTTAATTCTTTCACATCTATCCATACACAGTGTAAGAATACCAATTCTATAAAGAAAATAACTCCTCAACTCTTTCCATAATTCTTTTTGACCATTACATATGGAAAATACATTGGCCCCATTTACCATGAAACGACCCATATACATATTACAAGGATAGGAGCTTGATGCATTTTGCGATATGAATATCTGAATATAATCAAGCATTTTTATTATTTTTCCATGCATTCTTTACAGAGATATAGCACCTGAAATCACAGGCACTCGGGGAAAGTACCCAAAGAGAGTGGTTCCAGATTCGGTCGATAAATGTCACTAGCTTAACTGGTGTGGTCTATTAACCTCGTTCTCGGTCTCCTGGATAATTATAGAACAGTGAGAACGTTTACGTGTGTTATGGAATCTAAGTTAGTAATGTGTAATCGTCAGATAGCAATACTACTCACCTCGACCTGCTGTATCGAAATGAACCTCGTCCAGCAGCCTCCTCTATTAGGTGGAAAATTAAGAGTCCCAATCTAAAAAACGGTGGTTTTTAGAGTTACACCTTCTCTTGTTCTTTTTACCGGACGCCATCGTCGAATCGGGAGAGTGAAGGCTTTCCCAGTTAACCCAGTCGAGTCAAACCCCTACATAATCTGGCACTCACCATTCCTAGGATAGGGCAAGGACCGGTTAGCACAATATCAGGATAATGTGACTGTGATATCAGGTCATGGTGCTGTCAGCCTGGTATCCCAGTGGGGCAGCACTCTAAAGTCTCCATCAATGCCCACTGTCCCAAATCAGTACTCATCCTGATATGACCTTGGGTGTTGTTAGGACGTAAAGCAACAATAACAAATCAGTTACCCTTTTGCATCATTACATTTGTTGATTAACCAGGGGAAATTTCAATTGTGGAAAATGGGTCTTGCTCATTGCACTGCTCCTTACTATGTCCTAATGCCGAGCCCAGGCTAGGTAGGGACACGGTTCAATTGTTAAAGTTGCATAATCCGATGGTTTTGAGTTTCTGCCATATTGTTTAGTTAAATATATTAATTTGATCACTATAATCTACTTTACTGTATGCTTGAAATAACTTTTATTTTAAATGGCTAATTTTGGAGATATTCTAAGTGCAAACATTCCAAATTACATCTATTTTAAAAAGTTAACTTTTACAGATCATCATCATCATCATCATCATCATGCTGTCAGTCGCAACGCGACAAAGACTGCTTTCATTACTTAACCGCCGCTTTGTGCGGTTGTACATTTCAGAAAAGCTGCTTGCAAAGTGTTGAAGTGCCCCTGGCTTTTGCAAGTTACTAGCGGCACTCTCTCAGGGAGAAAATAGAGGTCTCACACCGGCAAGAACATGTCAAGACAGGCACAAACTATTTGTCCCTACACTGGCTGGTCGGGATATGTTGGGAGTTCCATTCATCACCGCCCTTAATGCTGCCATGATAACATGGTTTTCTGTTAGGGTTTGCTCCCTTAGCCCTTCATTCTATCAAGAATGAGAACTTGTACCACAAGGCAGTGGTTTACAACTTTGCAAGGCAGGGGTGTCAAACTCCCTGAGGTATTTTAGCACCTAAGGTATCCGAGGTACTGCATTACCCGCATACCACAACTTTTATAGATACTTGATATGAAAACATGCTCAAAATTAATGTTTGCTTGCACACATAAGCTTCAGCAGTGACAGGTGCTATTAAATTGACTTCTATGCAGTAAATAAATGACTAATGAGTACGTTGGTATCTAAATTAGATATGTAGGATCAGATCTAGGTAAGTGTTGTGGTTAGGACAATTTGCTGCTTTGATTAAGCTTATGCAGCTTTAAGTCATTGGTTTGACTCGGCCAGGGTTCGAACCTGGATTTGAGTCACACGACCTGCTACACATGAGATGGGCATTCAACTCATTTGGTAGTATGTCATTTCGACGCGGAGCCTATACGACATTTAGTTAAATGGAGCAGAACAAATAAGCGAATGACATTTACTTAAAGGAATGCGATTCTCCATAAATAAATATATTTTAAACGATTATTATTTCCACCTGACAACATTTTGGTGAAGGCAGAGGCGAGCCCAAAGGCCACACTTTCATACACTCATTACATTCTGTCTACGACATATACTGGGGCTTATCACTAAACAATATTGCAGTCTTATCTAAGATCCGTTATCTGCAGGAAAGTGTCTTACATTTCGAGTCCAGGTTATTTGATAAACTGTCAGATACATGCCATGAATGAATTCTAAGACTGGGGTGTAGCAACATTGTCACACTGTTACTAGTGTAAGCATGTGCGAATAATTTCTCTTAATGTCATATTTTCCCATATTAAATCTTCTATAATATTCACTTTTATTTTGATTTTGTGCTTACCATTTATTTCCTGAAAGCATGTGCAAACAGTATTGTTCCTACATTTATTTTCTCTCGCTATGCCCCTGATTTATGATAACTTTATACTTCAATTATAGTGCTGCTCCACTGGGGTACCATGCAGCCGACACCTGGACCTGATATCCCACTCAGTCACATTATCCTGACAGTGTGCTACACATTCCTCGCTCTATCCTAGCAATACCAAGCGTCAAACAAGGTAGCGACAAGTATCAATTTACTCAGTCTTTAGGTTGTTTTGACTGGAGATCGAACTCATGACCCTCTTCACTGGTGCCACAACCAATCGGAAATTATAGCCGTGTTCACATGGGGCAGTTAATTCGAATCATATGAATCGACTTGCCTAGTTCGGCTCAGATTTGGCATGTGAACGCGCGTCTGAGTCGGTTTAGGGCTGATTCGAATCAACTAAATCGCTTCATCTATACCACCTCTGTAGGTGGTTTATATGAAGCAAATTTTATGATTCGACTTATATCGCCTGTGTGAACACAACTGACTTACTTGATTCGGATTAAGGACGTAGTGCGCATGCGCAGTCGAGACCTTAGTTTGTTGACTTTCCGGTTGATCAAAAGCGCATATTATATAATTTAATTAATGAAACCGCTATCTATGCACAGATATTTTGTTCATGATTTATTTTTAGGGTTTCACTGCCCAGCAGAAGTTTTGACCGTTCCAAACCAATACGATTCAATCCATACATATCTAGGTCGAACCCACACACTCTCGGTCGACGTCGACGAACCCAAACTGGCGCTGGTTAGTCTGGACTTGTTCATGCGCAGATATCCACTTCCGCCTTAAACCAATTCAAAGCACTGCCCGTGTGAACGTGAAACACTTTCAAACTAAATCGAATCATATGATTCGATTTGCCTAATTCGCTTCAAATTTTGCCCGTGTGAACACGGCTTATGTCAGCTTACAACTATGCAAATACTACTCACAGCTAGGCAAATATTATTTCGAGTATGTAAATACTATTTCCGTGGGGATGGAGCAATGCAGACAAATGGGACATTGCGCCTAGAGAGGGTTTGAAGTGTGATTCGAACCCACACTGCTGCCATTCCAGAGTTAACATCCTAGCCGTTTTACTATATAAGTTCTCTGGTGCAATCACATTACCCATAGCTGCCTGCCTATATATGTGGCTCCTGTGAAAGTACAACGTCTGAACACTTTGACTTCTGGATACTGAATGGTTTATTCACGGCCTAGGGCTCGCTCACACCGCCGGCTAAACTTTCCATGACGTCATCTCATTAGCATAATCCTTTGTCTCAAACTCTGCATCTCGTTAACATATATTAGCCACATAGCTATACGTTTATTATGCATATATCACAGATCCATGCCTGTGAGACGTCAGGCCCGACTACTACACTATTTATAAAATGTGTTATAATTAAACAAAAATAATTTAGCAACATAAAACCACCCGAGGACTAAACACAAACTACTTAGCATTGCATAAGTTCAGGTCAAAACTGATCCGAAGCAGAAATCTAATGTGAACCACAAAAGTAGTTGACTTAATGTGCTGCATTTAACTAGCACAACTGTAATATTTCTACAATGTTGTGACTTAAAGTAAAATAGGAGTGGGACGTAGCTTAGGCGGTAGAGTGTCCACCTGTGAAGGTGTGGGTCATGCGATAAATCCTGCTCAGTGGACTCATTTTCAATTTAGGCTATTTACTGTTCCAACCAGTGGTCCACAACTGTGGGGTATGGACAAGGGCAACTTGAAAGGGGTTGGGGGTGTGGGGGTGTGGGGGTTGGGGGGTAAATAACATATACAATTACCTATCAGTTTCCAACAAACATCAATGAGGAAAACCGCCATAGGTGGCACCATCAGGTCTAGCCTCTGGGGAGAAACATGTAAGTTGCAGTACATAGATAATTATAGATAAATAAATATATACAATCAAGAAAATCGTGATCAATAAATATTACTCATCATTTACGCTAGTTGACACAGTTTTAGTCTGGCTAACTCTAACAGTAACAATGTCAGCACTCTAAATTGTCGACGTCACAGTGTATTAGGTGATCTCGGATATCAAAATGTACTCAATTAACTACAGTAAAACCTCTCTATACCGACCCCTCCACAGATCGACAACTCCCCTATATCGATCGCTTTATTTGGGTCCCAAAATGACCATTGTAAGGATATTCTAACCCTCTAAACCAACCACCTCCCTAAATGCACCGCTTAAAGTCGGTCCCATGGTCGGTCGATTTAGAGAGGTTTGACTGTACTTGTATAATATTTGATTTATAATGTGAGGATTGTCAATTTTGATACGGTGATTGCCAACCTTCCTATGATTTCATTGCAGCAACCTTTCAACGACCATTAGACTCTCTATCGAGTCATTGTCTTAAGGAATTTCTAAGTCTGGAGATCAACGGCCAACACAGATTAAAGAGTCACTTCCGGTAGAGATGAACGACGATCCTTTTTAAATCCATACAAAACCTATTTTGGTAATAGTTAAAATTAAACAACCTTTGAAGGTACTGGATCCAAGGAGCAGTGCTTAGACATAGTTGTGTAGAGTTGGTGAACTGGAAGAGAATGCCACTCTACCAAAAGCCGGTCACAGTAGATTCCATCCATTCAACTTTTAAAATCCGTTAACCTACATGAATTTACTAATTCTACTCCCCCAAAAATAGTGAGCTATGTAAAAATGAGTATATGAAGCCTAGATCTATATAAAACTGCATAACTTGGAGATTGGCGTGACTACATCCATAACCCAATAATCGGACAGTTTTTATGTCGGGTAGTTTAGCAGAGTCTCAGTCTGTGGTAGTGTCGGCTTAACTATTGTCAACATAGAAAACTTCATGCCATCCTACAGACCTATTTCAATGTTTGTAAACATTGTGTATGCGCGCGCAGCTCGGCTGCAGAACGAATGCACACTGCCACTGAGTTTGCCAGTATGCGCAGTGCAAAACGTTTATTTTATTCAAAATTAATCGAAATCCAGAACCCTAACCATATAAATATAATATAATATATTCGTTGGATATGTTTTCTATATGTGTTCCAAGCAGTTTTTTTCTCGGTGGTCTGGTTTTAGAGATATTTCACTTTTTCTGTAAGAAGATTGCTTACGGCCATTGACAATGCACTGAGTTTGCTGATATGGAAACTAGCCCGTGAAGGGTAAAAAACGCATTGATTTGTGCTGCAGCAATGCTATGTCTATGGAGAGCATTTATTTTGGTAAAATAAATTTAAAAGCTTTCATTGAGTCGATTAAAAAATATCTTAATGTGCGATTGAAGAGGAAGATCTGAAGTATTTAATTTAACTTAAGGGCAATTTTCTCTGAAAGTATTAAAAACAGAGATAATAGTGAAAGTTGGGATATTCTGAGCTCATAGCCTTGAGTTTGCAGTGTGACCGGATGTTGTCCTGCAGCCAAGCAGCATGCGCACTGACCTAAATACACGTGCTGACGTCATATGAAATTGGTCAATATGGCAGCATCATGTTTTCTCAACGTAGGGCTTACTCCACGTTGATCTAGGCTGCTATGCATATGACGCACACTGCCCGTGTTTCTCATTCCCCTTTACCCACTGTAGAGTCTGTGGTATAGACGCGCATGCAGTGTGGTGCAGGCGTTCGTCTGCTGGATACATTAGTGCGCATGTCTACACTGTGATTGATTTGTTTGCCATCTTTCAATTTCACCGATATTCGAGATTCTCGTCTGCAATGTCAATATGGCGGACGGGTTTCGACAGCGTTCCCACGGCC
The DNA here is from genome assembly GCA_030323885.1 of Branchipolynoe longqiensis. Classification (NCBI taxonomy): domain Eukaryota; kingdom Metazoa; phylum Annelida; class Polychaeta; order Phyllodocida; family Polynoidae; genus Branchipolynoe; species Branchipolynoe longqiensis. The sequence continues at coordinate 324,775 of CM059200.1, read as the reverse complement.
ACGACTGGCGGGTCACCTCCTGGGCTTTTGGTGAACTTTGGGATTCCCTTCTTGACAAGCACAGCCACCAAGATGGCGGTCGCGATGAGCAGGACGGTGCCCAGAACGAGGACGATCAGCCAGGTGTAGTCACGTGACGTGCTACGTTGGCCTATCGCAGCAGCTCCTACAATGAGTAATGCGGATACATGTACATGGGAGTCAGTGGGGATATATAATAGACGATTTCCACCCCAACAGGCCATCTGGCGACAGTGACAAGAACTAATATAGCCCTACAGCTGCCAACATTTTTAAAAGAGGAAAATGTAATCCTTTTCACGTGAATTGCGACATATTACACAGATAACGCATTTCCACTTGGGATTTATGGCCTATAAAGCCTAATACATGTCTATAGTAAAACCTCTCTAAATCGACCAACCCTGGGACCGGCTTCAAGTGGTCCATTGAGGGAGGTGGTCGGATTAGGGAGTTAATATATGGTTACAATGGTATTGTTGGGACCCAAATAAAGCGATCGATATAGGTGTGGTCGATCTGAGGAGGTGGTCGGTTAGGGAGGTTTTACTGTAGATAGAAATAGTATTACTAACATACTTAACACACAGAAACAATAATATTAATAACTATTTGGCTTGATATTAAAAAAATACTAAATTACTTATGGCCATCATAACATGGACACCAAATATGAGTTGAGTGTCCGTCTCCTGTTTTGGTAGATAGTGCGTTCGAAACCTGGTCATTTCAAACCAATGACTTAAAAACTGATACTTGTCTCTTCCTAGCTAGGCGCTTGGCATTATTAGGATAGGGCAAGGACAGGTTGGCTCAGTGTCAGGATAATGTAACTGAGTGGGATATCAGGTCATGGTGATGGCGCCTGGTCTCCCAGTGGGGAAGCACTATAAAGTCGTCACGAGTATGCACTGTCACAAGTCGGTACCCGTCCTTACATGAACATAGATGTTGCCCGTACGTAAAACCTTCGAATATAGACTTGCGACAACTACCGCCATCTAGCGGTATTTAATTCCCGCTGCCTCTGGCGTCACAATCGCCTCTCGGGTTCAAACTGTCACTCCTCCTCGCCTTGGGCACGAAGCCGCAAGATCAGAAAGTTCTATATTTGTTCCCACCACCCACCCCACAACTAAGAAAAGAGACAATAATTCATAGGGCTGAACACCTGACTAATTACAGATTCGGACATTGAACGATGCCACTCCACTGTTAGCATGTCATTGACAAAAATAAAGCACTATTAATTAGTATTATGCCACTCCTCGTCTCGCCGTGAATTAGTTAGCAAAGAAATAAAAAGCAGAAATGCACAGGAATGGATAGAAATATTCATCCATGGAAATATTCATATTAAAATGTTTACCAGGGCAACACTTTGAGGATGTCGACGATGTTGTCTGTTGGTTTGAAGCTTTAGAAGTTGTCTGTTGGCTTGACGCACTAGAAGTAGGGTGTCCTGTGGAAGAAGCGATGCTTCCAGAATTAGGGTCAGGATGTCCACGGCATGCAATGTTAAAGTTGCAGTCCGATGAAGCATCAAATTTTCAAAACCAAAACACTCACCTAGATTTGATTCTACATATTTATCTTAGATACTGGTACAGTTATTAAGCATTTGTTGTCACATAGAAGGGCATAGGGAGTCAATTTATTAGAACCTGTTACTGCATAACCCTATGGCATCAGAGTTTTGGCATGCTTGCCAAAATTAATTTTGCATGTTGTCACTTCAAATGTCTCTAAAGTTAGCCATTTCAACTAAAGGTTACTTCAAACTAAAGTAAAGTAGCTTATAATGATCAATTTAATGTATTTATCTCAGAAAATGACAGAAACTCAAAGTCATCGGGCTATGCAACTTTAATGCACGGTGGATATTTAGCAATTTCACGTTGAACCATATAATATTGTCATACATGGGGGATTGTTTTTGTAAAGGAATGAGAACATTGCGTCTCAAATGGATTTGTGAAAACATACTTCTGCCATTCCTGGGCTAGCGTCCTAACCATTAGGCTATCTAGGCTCCCTGATGCAATCACCCTACCCAATCCCTCAGAGAGGGATTGGGTAGGGTGATGCAATCACCCTACCCAATCCCTGATTCAATCAACTTACCCGCGCCTACCTGTGCATGAGACATTTCATCTGCGGAGGTCTCATTACACTTGTCCTCCTGTAACTGTAAGTCTCACACTTACAGTTACAAATATCCAGGTGGTCCACTTACAGTAGGTGTGAATGTACAACGTCTGAACACTTTGACTTCTGGATACTGAATGACTTTATTCCCCTCCAGGGCTCAAACCATAGCTGGCCAAACTTTTCCATGATGTCATCTCATTTGCAAATATTACAGACGTGTCTAGACGTCTATTACACATGTATCAAAGGAGGCTTCGTAGGGGATCCCGGGGTGAAGTGGAACCCGGGGCAAAGTGAAATACTCCCAGCAAAGTCAAGTTGGTGCTGCCATCTAGCTGTATACTAGAAGCTCACCCCATGACCCATCGTTTGTGACATCACCCATTTTCATAAAACTGGTACGTCGGCCTATACAGGGATGCTTCAACACCATGCAACCTACATCATGCACATGATCCTGGTCATGGAACGAATGTTGTGGGAGAATCTGGGAAGCATTACCCTACTCATGCCAACCTGTGTCTGTGGCACTTCACCTGTGGAAGTCAGTGCATATCATTACAGTATAAATTGTCTGCGTTCCTACATAGCTTAATTCGACGTGTCCATAGTGAAAAGGTGAAAAGGTAATCTACTCTATGACTATATTTGAGCAAAGGTAGACTTACTTGTAAGTTGAAGTATTACTAAGATTCTTACGAATCTACGAATACGAAGGTAAGGATCAGGGGAGAGGACAAGCTTGCGCAGGATCGGATGTAGCCTCAGTATTTGTAGTTGGAGGGATACAAAAAATGTACTATCTTCCCCTATCAGGCAACCTACCCTGTCCCAATTTTAAAATGTCGTTTGTTATTTATACTCGAGTATTTTTCTTAATTTTCTAGGGTGTGGGTGGGTGGGCACCTGATCCTTACCTTCGTATTTGTAGATTCATAAGAATCTTAGTAATACTTCAACTTACAAGTAAGTCTAGCTTTACTAAAATATTCTTACTTCATCTTCCGAACACCGTGTAAAAATATACAGATTTTCGGTAAAGAATTATATATTGGCAGAGAGCATTCTTATTCTGGGCGACGGAGTGGGGAGAAGGTTATGTAATCTAAAAGCAATGGTAGCCCACTCATATTATGACATGATATAAGCTATGTGAGATATATGTTCATACATGATGCCTAAAGTTAAGGAAGAGATGTTCTTATATAAGAAGCAGTTCAAGGTTGATGAAATGTTCCTCTATGTATTCATAAAGAATGCAATTGGAGAAAAATGACATTTTTGGTATATACATATATATATATATATATGTATTTGTAACTGTCTACCACTACCTGTCCCTACCGGACCCAGGGCCAAGCACACCAGCCATACCACATTCCTTAGGGCCACACCCTGCAGGCTGGGTTGGGTGGCAACTCCCCATATTAGGGCATTGCACTGACCAGTCTGTAGGGGGGTTGTCTGATTGGCTGGCTGTGGGAGGTCCGGTCACCTGACCCCCTTTGGCCTATCATCACCACACAAGTCTCATTCTAATTATTTATTCAAGAAACTTCTCCAGACACACTGGAGAGGGATCACTCTACTCCTGGCTCTTGAGTGAGACAGACCTACTCTAGATCAGGACCCCAGACACTCTGTCTGATGCTATCAAAATTCAGCTATTCCAATTGAGTGTGTACACAGCCATAGGACTCCTGTCCCATGGGCTGGAGGCACTGCTTTCTCTATACAGGCTAAAGAGGTAATGATATCTTGTGTGGCTAGAAGGTGAGGGGTTAGGGTGATAGGTCACTGATAGGTGAGCAGGAGTTGATGCCAATAAAGCACAACATCCTCACTGTCTATCTTTGTGACTTGTCTTCCTTTCTTCCTTAGTATTGGTTAATGAGTTGATAGTCGGTATTTGAATAACAGCATCACAGGTGATATGAAGGGGGAGAGTATTGTAGTATTATCTGGTGTTCATACGGCCGAGAACCCAGTAATATTATAGCCGGAAGTTAAGTATCCGGGGAGAGTCTTCGTAGCATACTTTTTTGTCTGGTCCCTCTGGATCTTCCTCACGACCCTTGGGAGGAGGCTGAAGGGTGGGAAGCAGAATAAGTACATGTCTTCCCAACAGAATGAGAACGCGTCCATTCTCCAATTTTCTGGTTCTGGTTACCAACTGACGTATTTCTTTAATTTAGTGCTAAGTCTCGACGCGAACATATCCACTTCTGGTGTGCCCCAAATTTGACAAATTTGTTAAAAAATCTGTGGGTTCAGATTCCACTCTAATTTGTCTCAGAATTTTCTGGATCTTAGATCAGCTAAGACATTATGTGTGTGATTGTCAACCAGTTGTTGTGTTCTTGAGCCCATTGCCATATTACTAGGGCTTCTCTCAGACAGTCCTCAGATTTGTGTACCTCCCATGTTTTTTACGTATGCTAAGGCTGTTGTATTATCAGTCCTGACTCTGATGTATGTGTTGTTTACTCTGCATAGGCTTTTTAGTCCAAACGCTATCGCTCTGAGTTCTAATGGGTTTATGTGTGTTAGTTCATCTGGATGCCATCTGCCCCTGGTTTCACTCCTATCTGTGTGTGCTCCCCAACCCTGATGTGAAGCATCTGTGAACAGTTCTATCTCCGGATCTTCCCGTCTTATTTGTCTGGGGTTTAGTAGGTTATGCTCCCACCAGTGGATGTCTGCTAGCCCTTTCCAGACTTTTGAAGTGTATTCCTGCATTCTCTACAGCTGGTGCATACGACACCATGAGCCCGATCAATCCTGCCACCTGGCGGATCCTGTTCCGTTCTGTGTTTAGGATTTCCCTTATCACTTGTTTTTATTTCTCCCTCTTATCTTCCGTGAGGGCCACCCCCATGTTTATTGAATTTAACTCAAACCCCAAGAATGTTAGTATCTGTGATGGTTCTAGCACTGATTTGTCTGTGTTTATTCTAAAACCCAGACGTGTAAACAGGATCTCCAGATCCCTTATTGCCTCTTTACATTAACATTCTGTTCGTCCCTATGACAAAGCTGTCATCTAAATAGGGGAACCCTATGTGGCCTTTCTCCACTAATTCTGCATAAATTGGTTTTAGGAGTTTAGTGAATATACGGAATCCCAGTGACAGCCTGGTAAGTTTGTTCCCCATACGGAATCTAGGGAATTTCTTTTGAGAATTATTTATTGGAACGAAGTAATATGCATCCGTTAAGTCTGCGCTAGCCATCCACATGTCTGGTTCGATCAGGTCTAATGCTGTTTTCAGGCTAAACATTTTGAAGTGTTCATAACGTACTTGTTTGTTTACTTCTGTAAAGGGGCTGTCACATTAGGGTTTTTTGCGGGAGCGTATGGCGGCGTAGGCGCGTTACGTCATATACGTCGGCATACGCCGTATACGCTACTCATACGCTACGCATACGCTACTCATACGCTACTCATACGCCGCCAGATGCCGGCTTATGTGAAGCGTATGAGGCATACGCCGCCATACGCTTTCATAAATCCGTCCGTCCAAATTTTTTTGTGCATGCTCAAAAAAACTCGACCTATGAGGGCGTATGGCCCATACTGTCAAAAAATGTCACAGCACGCTCCCATACGCTCCCATACGCTCCTCGTACGCTCCTCGTAGGTTCCACATACGCTCAAAACCACCCGAAAGGTCACCAAATGTCATCATAGGCCGGCACGCGCAGGACCTACGTAGGTTTTCAATACGCTCCCGCCATACGCCGTAATGTGACAGGGCCTTTAAGTCCTGGATTTACAGTTACAAGGCGTTAGGTTTTAGTCTCAGAAAGCTGTTTGAGATCCACTGATTTGATACTTCTGCTACTGCCTTTAAGACTGCTTCTCTAGCAGGTTATCAATTCCTAACAATACAAACATATCCATATCCATTTAAAAAGGAAACGGTTCCCTGATTTGTACTGGTGATAGGAATGTATTGTTAACCCTTCAACACAATTTAAGATCCATTTATCAGATGTTAACGATTTCCACTCATCTATGTGGTTGAAAATATTTCCCGCAGTGAAATTGGATTGTTCATTTAACGTAATGTTCTTACCAGATTTTAGTCTTTTTGATGAGGCACCCACCTGGATAGGGTGGCTCACTTCTGAAAACCCCTACTGGGGTTTCCGCGCCCTCTCGATCCTCTGTTACTATTCGGCACGTTGCCGTACTGGGCATAGTCCTCTGACGTGCGTCCGAAGTGTCAGGGGCCTGGGTACGTGAACCCCATGTAAAATCTACTGATAATTAGACATTGGCGGGTAGTGTGAACTGGTCTATATGAGATTCCAAATGGTCTATAAAGGTAAATGATGTAATGTGACCAAATGCATATGGTATTGTGTAGTGTTGGTGATCCTTTACTTAGTTTAGATAGACATTGTGTATTAATAGATAGTGTGAGAGGGGCACTACTCTTAGTGTGATAAAGCCTTAGCAGCTCTGCTCACATACCCCCTCCCCCCCAACTGTTATTTACGGATCACTGCACACCCAGACACAACAGGGCACTGTAGCCATAAACAACCATGGCATGGATACAAGCATGCTGACTGTTCATTGGTAGATTGGAGAATGCTTACTGTTGATTGGAGGAGCTGGTCAGGTGTGACAGCCATCTTGGATTCTACAACCCCTATGTAATAATAAAATAAGGAAGCTCCTACTGGTTCCTTCTGCACCCTCTATACTCTGCCTTTCCTACTCTTGCCTGTAGTGATTTCTTATTTAGCCTACCTACACAACTATAGCTGCCAGCCACCGACTTTACACCCAGTTAGAGGAGGCTCGTCCTCCCTGATGGCTCCTAAACCTGCCGTTCCCTCAGAACTTGTTGTATGGGGCCGATCCCCGCGCGTGGTTTTCATTCTGGAAACTTCTCTTCCCTTTGTAGCCACTGCTGTTGGTGCTCATGCAGTTGTCCGACGCGCGGATGGACTTCATCAACTGTTTGTTTCATTCCGCTAGGTTATCACCCAACAAGTATTCTCTTTAATGAGTTCTGTTCCAAGTCTTGAAGTCACCACCTTCTGTACACTCGCCTTCCTATCTACCTGCATCTGACTGTGCATTCAGACTAGGCTCTTGATTGCATGTAGCATGAGTATTGCATGTTCATTTAGTTCCGGGTCGGCTGAACCCCGCTGCAGGATGATATCCATCACTGGTGCTATAGCTGTCAGAGCTCCCAGCACTCCTTTCGTTGCTGTCAGAAGCGAGCTCTCAACATCCTTTCTTCCTTCGGCGAATCTCATTTCCTCGTTCAGTGCCTGAACTCATGCTAATGGGACATCTATCAGTCCTGTGTATTGTCTTGAAATCTCTTTCAGTGTTTTCAAAGGTTTCGGGCCCCCTTCCTCTGGGCCCTCGTAGTAATGATGTATTACTCCTGCCACCGTCTCACTGATAGTGATTCTCGGTGCCACCGATTTCTTTACCTTCTTATATACTTCCTCTTATTTCTTTTAGTAAGGTTCCGTCGTGGAGCCCCGCTTCCATCTTGAATTGCCTTCTAGGTCTGGTTTTTGCTTTTGCTGTCACCTTGGCCGTTTCTCCGGCTGTCACTGTCGGTGTTGTTAGCACTAGCGTCTCGTCCGCCGGGAGTCGTTTTGGCGGTGCCGGTGACCTGAAGCTATTGAACGGCGATGCTTTGGCCGTTGGCTCTGTCACTTTCTGGCTCGCTTGCTGGAAACCTTTCTTCACCATGATCAGTTGCTCTGCCAAACTTTGTGAGCTAACCGAATCTGATTCATCTTCCTCATCGTAGGCATCTTGGTACTCCAAGTCCTCCGCCTCGTAGCCACCATATAGTCATAATGCTGCCACGTGTCCCTGCATGCACCACCATTGTGACCTACTTCTGTGCATTCCCTTTCCGCGTCCCTAGCTTCTGCCTCCCGGGTTTTCTCTTTTTCTCTCTCCGCTTCTTGCCTCAACTCTCTGAGTTCTGCAAACATCTGTTTGAATTCAGACCAATCTACACTCGCCTCACTTGGCTCTCTCGGGCCCACCTCTATCGCATCCGTGTTTTTGGATCGTGTTTTGTTTTTTGTGTCAGTCACCATTTTCTTGCGCTGCTTGATTTTTGTGCTCGCTCGTGTATTTTCTAGCAGCTCGGTATCCGAATTGCTCACATACGCATTCATCGTGGTTAAAGGTTGTTTGTCAGTCGACATCATCCTCCCCATAGCATGCCTCATTACACACTGTGTATTTACTTCTTCTCTTCACCGCTTAGTTTATCTCGATAAACTTACCTTAATGTGCCTCTATCCTCTAATTCGCTGTTGCTCCACCGCTGCCGAGTTGCTTACTGAGGCTACATCCGGTCCTGCGCGAGCTTGTCCTCTCCCCGGATACTTAACTTCCGGTGTTCGGAAGATGAAGTAAGAATCAATGCACATGTCCATGAAGTATTGACCAAGCACCGGGTTTGAACCCGTATCTAATTCAATTGTAGTCGGTTTGTTGTCCACTTCTTGAAGAAAAGCTACACCTTCTTTACACATAACATTTTGCGCAAGTATTCATCTACACCAGTCCCTGTCTGTGTTCAACGACTCATGTAATCTGCAAACCGTTACCATCTATGGAAGTTTTTCAATGTGCAAACAAGGTATGTTTCCTTTGATTGTCCCTCCGATGATAGAACACCTGCTATGCCAGGACAACATTGGACTGTCTGAAGAGTTGTCAGTTGAAAATAGGTATTCCTACTGTACAATAGGACAAGTGGCTTAAGTAAATTATAACATCTGGCAAGACTATTATATTCATCTTACCGAAAAATACACAAAATAATTCCATAGTGACTGGCAGTTATGTTATTTAGTGCTGGCAACATTTCGTTTGGTACACACGAGATAAATATAGCTGGCACATGGAAATGATACTAAATAGAATCTTACATTATTTATACTTGCATAATAAATTGTACATAACAGACACACATATATATATAGTATAGTTATACGAATCTTACCTGGGTATAGATGATGGATAACTGTTGTTTTCCCGAGGTAGAAGCCTCGGGTAGACGGGGGCTAGGGAGAAGGAAGCACGTGAGGTACCAGCAATTTTAACCTACTTATTCAGGATAAAAATGATCTTTCAATACAATGGATACTATGATTTTCCCATAACGGTACACCAACGGGATAGACGTGGCAGGGCGTGGTGGGTGGGCCCTAGCCCACGTCTACCCGAGGCTTCTACCTCGGGAAAACAACAGTTATCCATCATCTATACCCAGGTAAGATTCGTATAACTATACTATTTTACCTCGGTATACAGCCTCAGGCTAGCCTCAGGCTAGGGAGACTTTTACATAATTCATTTTTATCCTTAATATCATCCATTCTTATTATAATATTCAACTTTTTTGTTCTCACCTATTCTTGTTAGTTGGCGAGCAGGCGCTTTGCAATGCCGGTAGGCTTTTCTAGTCGTTTGTTGTAATGTTTTGCAAACGACTTAGCCGTCTTCCAGCCTGCATGCGCTAGTATTCTTTTCACAGCAATAACCTAGCAACCGTGCCCTTGGAGACCATGGCACCATCTAGTTAGAGTTGGGAAGAGTATTTGCCCGTATCCACTCCAGCCAATTTCAACACCGTAATTGTCCATCTGGCAAGGGTGTCTCGTGAAATTGCCTTATGTGGCTTTAAAAAGCTCACTAATAGTTGTTGTGATGCACGTAAATCCTTTGTCTTAGATATATAAGCCCGTATGGCTGACACAACACATAATTTCCGATCATTCGGAAAGCAGTCTAAGTGAACCGTAGATAAAGGGTCACCTAACGTGTTCGATTTGAGCAATTTTGCTAAATCAAACGTAGCTTGTTTCTTGTCTATTTCTAATCCAGTTAAGGATAAAGCAACAATCGTCTGTCCTCTGTGTCCCGTTACTAATAATAACAGGACCGCGACCTTAAAACCTAATTGTTTTAAATCTAACCACGAGTTGTGAGGCCAAGCCTGAAACAACTTAAATACTATAGAAACATCCCAAAACCGACTATACTTTGGTTTTGGAGGATTCCTTTGATAAATTGACCGAAGTAGATAACAAAGGACATAATGTTTTCCAACTGTTTCGCCATCAATTCTAGGTAATATGATTGATAACGCACATCTTGCCGCATTGATCGACCCAAAGGATAGTCCTTCATCCTCTAGAGAACGAAGAAAACGAGCTACCTGTGAAATTGTTGGATTTGTTGGCTTGACTTTCATTAACAAACAATGTACACCCCATTTCTTTAAATAGGTTGTGTACATTTTGACCGTTCCTGGCCTCCAGGCATCAGATACTATCCTGTTCTCAGTAATTTTGTCCAATCCAAATTGCTGCAGCTGTTTCCTTAGAAAAGGAATGCCAATAGGGGCGTCGTTGACACGTCGCCGTGAACCAGTAGCGGTCCGTGGTGCGTCAGATTCCCGAGTTTTCTTGGGAATCGTATATGTTCTTTTGCCAGTTGTGAAACTGCTGGCAGCCAAGGTTGCGTGTCCCAATCGGGCACCACCAGTATAGCATGTGTCCCTTCCAAGCCGATTTTCCTCACAACTCGGCTGATAATGCTAAACGGTGGGAAAATATAAAAATAATTATTTTCCCAGATAATAGCAAATGCATCTACTTTCCAAGCCTCCGGTTCAGGATGCCAAGAAACATAACAAGGTAATTTGTTATTATTTCGTGATGCAAACAAGTCAACTTTAGGTGTACCGCATTTTTCACAAATGAAGTTAAACAAAGGTGTAGAGAGAGACCATTCTAAATGGTCATGGAAACTTCTACTTTTATGGTCTGCAAGTGTATTTTGTGACCCTGGAATATGCGCTACAGTCAGCCAGACTTGTTGAGCCTGTGCCCAGTTCCAAATCAGTTTAGACAACTGATTGCAAGGCTTAGATTTGGTTTCACCCATGTTACGAATATATGCCATGGCAGTAGTATTATCAGTTAGTATTCTAACTTGTGATTTATGTATCTTTACTAAACTACATAAGCCCAGATAAATAGCACGCAATTCTAGCGCATTAATATGGTCTGATTTTTCATCATCAAGGCATCTACCTCCTGTTGTGACCCCATCTCGATGAGCTCCCCAACCTTCTAGCGAAGCATCAGTAGTAATTACCGTATTAGGTTCCGCCATGCGGATTGGATTTGGTGAACTTGCTATGTGTTGCATCCACCATGCAATATCCGTAGGTCCCTTCATGCAAATAAACATCTTTCCGCTCAAAATTCCCTTTTAGAGATGTCGTGTAACGCTAAATTTTTATCTGATTCTAGAGATTTAAATGGGGCCTTCCCGAGATAGTAATAGCGGGTGCATACGATATCATTATCCCAATAAAGACTGCGACCTGTTGTCTAATTATTAGGTTTTGAGAGTAACTTAATGAGATCTTGGTCGCTGTATTCATAGAATAGATTGGCAGGTAATTAGTTTGTGTTCTGTTATCGACACTGTAAGGGACTGTGTATCCAGAAAAAACCCTAAACATTTGAGTTGTTTTGTTGGTTTAAACACTGACTTTTGTTGATGTACATAAAACCCCAATTTAGTGAGTAATGCACATAAATCCAAAACTGCATTCACACAACCAAATTGTGTTGATGCTATAATAAAGGAATCATCTATGTATGGAAACATTATGTGACCCTTCCGCGCCATTACTGAGAAAACAGGTTTAAGCAGTTTAGTGAATAAACGAGGGGCACAAGCTAAACCATTCGGCATGCAGGTAAACTCATAGAGTTGGTTATACCAAAGAAACCGAAGAAATTTCCGGTCTTTTTCCCTTATGGGAAGCGTATAATATGCATCTTGTAAATCAACACTAGCCATCCACGCATCTGGCGTAATCAGATCTCGTGCCGTATCTAGCGAGAACATTTAAAAATGTCGATATTCAACCATTTTAATAAGGATTGTTAAATCCAGGATCATTCGAACCTCGCCATTAGGCTTTGGTCTCGAGAAGATGTTTGAAATAAACTCTCCTGAACAGTATGTCACTTTTTGTATAATTCCTTTCTCAAAGAATTTTTGTACCTGTTTAGTTAATGCCTCTCGTTCAACCGGTTCAATGTTATAAGGAAAAGGTATACTGCCTTGTACCGGAAATTGTGTGAAGGGAATGTGAACACCCCTAACTATTTGTAAAATTTCTTGGTCACTAGTAATTTTGTGCCACTCAGAAATATGATTATTAATATTGCCAGCCACAAAGTTGCTTACAGTTTGTATGGTTTTAGAGGCTGCAAGGACTTGTAACGTCTGTGTTTTGACCTCTACTTGGACCCGCCCCTGGGGAAGGGTCTCGGCGAGTTGACGCCTCGGCCTAGTGGCCATGCGGTGTTGTCGGTCCAGCCTGAGCGAGAGCCCCGGCCCCGAAAAGCTTGACCAAAGTTTGAGCCCGGTCTGGTTCCCCTGGTGAACCGCCGTGGTTGAAAATCCCCTCGTGACCTTTTGAAACGAGGAGTTTCCTGTTTCTTCTTGCCATCCATGTTTTTGCCACTCTTGGCTGCAGTTTCTACCTCTTTATAGAGGTATTGTAGTTGACCGCCAAACATTTTCGTGTTATCTAAAGGTTTCCCATTAATCGGCTCTGGAGCGAGAAAGAGCGTAAACTCTTTCCCATCATTATCCGTAATCTTCTTTGAGCGAGCCACTTCTTTGCCAGCATCTGTGCAAACCGACTTGAAGACATTTTCATATCTTCGATACGACAGGTAATTACCTGCCGCCACCAACAATGCAATTCCTTTGTCCATCGTCTTAGCCAAAGACGAGAACTTATTTTCTCTTTGCATTCTATTTGCCACAGGAGCAATAGCTGTTAGGGTACCAAGCACCGCCTTATGCACTGTGTGCAACACACCCTCAAATCTCTTACGGTCATCCGTCATATTGACATTTCGATCCATCTCCTTAATGATGGAGTTGGGAACACCTTTAATGCCTGTTAATTCATCTCCTAACTTGGAGATAATTTCCGCCGGTTTAAACGTGCGGAAATGGCCATTAATGGTCTAGCGCATAAGCGTAGTGGTTTTAACACGCTTAGCCTTTGGCTTCTCCACTTTCTTAGCCACTTTGCCACCAATGGCAGCATAGACACCTTCATATTGTGTGTCTGAGTCTGATTCCGTGGAAGTGGAATCTGTGGAAGAATCGGAAGAAGAATCTTTCTTCTTCTTGGACTTGGTCTTCCGCTTTTTGCGAAGTCCAGTCTTCCCCCGTTCTTTGGTGAAATCATCACCAGAAGAAATGATATGTTTCTTCTTCTTCCTCCGTTTAGGAGAAGGAGGAGGAGGAGCCTTAAGCTCCATCGCTGAGTCTGTCTCCGAGAAATCCTCAAAAGATGACTCATCTTGGACACTCGGCATTCGCCGTTTACGAGACACCGGTGGTTTGAGAGACATAATATGACTCTCCATCGCCGCAAACCGAGTCTCCCAATTTTGAGCCGCGGCGCCGTCAGGCACTATGTCCTCGTCCGCCTCGGAGAGAATATGCGCCCCGGGCTGTGTCAAAGGCACTGCCGACAACACGGGTGAGGAGTCGTACTCCTCGTCCAATCCACTCGGAACACGCCCCTCGGCTGCTGCTCCTTGGTTTTTTATAACCAAATAACTCGTCCAAAATGGACCAAAGAAAGTCTAAACTTTCCCTATTGTGCATGTTAACGTAACATGACTAATTCACAGGGCGGAGGGAGGGGGGGGGACGCAAAAGGGGCGGGGCACCAAAACGCCCCGACCGGACCCCCTCCCCTACCGCAATCCGAACGAACCAACCCGACCCCAGTGGCGCCACCTACCAGGAGCACTGGAACCCACCTGCCCAGCAACAGGAGGAGCAAACTTGAAATTCCCACCAGAACCACCACGTGACCCGCTTTTCGAACCCAACTGCCTCCACGGCCACAACTCCTCCAGCACCCGAACCGACCACTCCACCACCATCTCTTCACCCGCCCACCCACACCTCAAAGGACATAAGGAAGGGTTGAGGGTTCGGTCCCCAGCCTACCCATCATCGCGGCCTGGACTCATGGGGGAAGCCCCACACACAAAAATGGAACTGACACCCCACACCTGACCTGTAACGAAACTGAACCCATTTAAACCTGAAGTAATAAAGATCCATCTTATACCCTAACATCTCCCTCCGCCTTAGTGAATTATGCTCTAATGCATCATAATTAAGCTAACCACAGTTTTTATTATACTTACTGCGAATTTGCTTGTATGTAGACTAAATTTGCCGGAGCAACCCAACGACATGTAATCCAGTCGTGAGTTGTATATGCTAATTGCTGGTACCTCACGTGCTTCCTTCTTGCTAGCCTGAGGCTAGCCTGAGGCTGTATACCGAGGTAAAATATATATATATATACATATCTATATGTTCCTGAATAGAAAACACACAAATATAATATATATATATATATGTTTGTATATATGTGTGTGTCTTCAATATCCTAGAGTAACTACGTATATAGGAAAACCACCACTGTGGTGCCAATATTTCGTTTGGTGGCAAATGAAAATAATACTAAACAGAATATTACATAATTTATACTCGCATAATAAATGAGACATTATATGTATGCATATGCATATATAGTTACTTATATGCTCTGTGTTTAGGAGTACGGTATATTACCAAAGAGATTATCAACCACAGTGAATAAATAACAGATTTTATGAGCAAAAACTATAACACAACCTGGTCTGCTAGTTTCTTACCTTGACTCGTTTCTTACAAGACCAGATCAATATATAGTGGCAGTTTTATTTTCTTTCGTACGGTTACAGTAGTGAGTCATATTTGTTTGGTTTGTCAGAGTTCGAGGTTTCCAGGCACTTAACCGAAATAAAGAGCAAGTGTCCTGGGAGCCGATGAAACAGCATGTTTCAGTACATATTCATGTACTGCATCAGAGGTCCAGTGACCTAGTTGTTTGATGTCATGAAGTGAGGAATCTCTGTGGGCACAGGCCTGTGCCCCAGCTCGGCGCATGCTATGCAGCGTTATAGCACCCGGTGCTGGGTGGCCCGCCACGGACAGGGCTAGTCTCAGGGTTGTAAGAAGTCCCTTGGCTCGGAGGGGTGATCCATCCATCGTGACGAATGCGGGACCTTCGGAGTAGATCTATGTGTGTCCCGGACAAGTATTACCTCTGGGCGCGAACGGGGCAGAAGAGCGAACCAGGTTTCAGGGGGATGAGTATGTCATGGGGACATAAAGATTTCATCTCAGTCTTGGACGATCTGACATGGACATTGCTTGTCAGAATTATGTCTCTAGCCCGGAGTGAGTGGCCAGGGTCAGTGGAGGCCGACACCGGGAACACGTTGCTCTGTCGAAGGAGCGTGAAATACCCAATGAGAGTAGCAGCAGCGAGGACACATCCGTTCGGGCCCACTGTGTTGAAGAACCTGATGGCATTTCTGACGTCAGCAGGCGTCATGGGTGGTGCTTGTGCAGGGACATATTGTGATGTACGCTGTATGCCTCATTTGAGGAGGCCCACAAGATATGTGTCGAATGAGATAGTTGTGCCTGAGAACGTGAGCACCCAGGTGCGGGCCCCACTGAAGTAGTTCAAGATGGCACCCGGGGACCTGAGCAGATCCTGAAGGTGTATCTGGCACGACATGAGATGATATTGCGTCGGCCTCAGGGGGTCTACTTGGTGCGCCCTCATGTAGTTGTAGTATTCCCTCGTCTGGGCTGCCTTATTCTTCCAGGCTCGAGCCGATAAGCCAGCCGATATCGCTTTAAGCAGCCACTGATGGTGATGTGGATAACCTGGGGAGAGAAGGCACAATTTTTAACAGGCGAATCCCAGGTTATAAAGTGGGAGTGAGTGCATCGTCATGGTTGACAATCACTGGAAGTAGGCTGCTCTCTGTCACCATGTCATTTGCAAGCCTCCTGGCCCGTGGATCAAAGCACATGTGGCTCAACGCATCCGTGAGCACAATGTCTTTTCCGGGCTTGCGCTTGATGATGATGTCAGTGATCCTACGGGTAGCATAGAGCCAGATTTCACCGGCGCATGCCCAGATGATGGGGTCGCGGCCTGCACCCATCCATAGTGAGGACTTGTGATGTGGCATTATCGGTGTTGATGATAATGGTGTAGTGGTCTGGCTCATCGGCACGCTCGGTCAACCGGAACGGAACGTTCTAGACAATTCACTGGTTCCCGGAAGTCATACTGACTGTGGAAACTTTAATCCTGTCTGCCATCAACTAAGGTCAGTAAACTGATAGGTGTTATATAAGTTCCGGATTTTGTGCAGTACAGTGGAGAACGACGACACGCCTGAGGTTCCGGAACAGGGCCAGTATTACTATATTGCAATGTGTTCTATTAAGCTGCTTTTATTAAGAGAATTATTTATAATACTTTGTGGGCGAACTGTGTCTGTGAGTGTGACTACGAGTGTTGATTGAGTGTTGACGGAGTGTTGAATAATATGCCAATTGATTTCTGTGGTTCATGCGGAACAAGCCACGAGGGAGTGGAACCGGATTATTGTAGTATAAAGAGAAAACCACAGGGATCGATAGGTAGAACGACACATAGTACGACTGCTAAAATGTCAAAGTCAGCAGAAGAGGTGACTGACATGCAACCGACTTGCTCTAAAATGTCGCTGGAAGAACAGCGGGAGGCAGCTAGAAGCGAGATAGAGGAACTTAAACTGGTGGACAAACTATCGGAATTAAGGGAGGAACGTGATCGGCTGTTGGCGGCGAGAAAGACAAAGGGAGGATTAACCAAATCAACAGAGAAGGAGTCACAAGGTGTCACGGATGACAAGGACACCAGTGCGCATTACAAGATGGCGGACCTGAACCAACCGGTGTTGGCCGGTACGGCGGAGTCGGGGTATTCGACATACTGACGCTCTTGGAATAGGTCACGGGACCGAAGAAGATGACGGCGTTTGTCTGGCAGTTCTTCCACGGACAGTGTTGACCGGAAAATACGAAGTAAGTGGTCACTTAAAGAGACATGTTGAGTCGAAAAAGGATGTAAAGAAGTTAAACTGTCATGAAATTGTTTGCACTACGGGGGCTTGGGTATTGGAAATCCCTGAAATGTCTATCCATGACCACAGGGCAATGTGGGAGCATGTGTAGTTTCTTTCACACCGGGCCAGATACAATGACTATCAAGACAGTGTACACGCAAATTATGACTTATGCATACGTAAACTAGCTGCTTTCCAGTACTCATACTGGGAAGAGTGTGCTTCATTACAGCCCAGACAATATAAGGAAAAAACAATCCGCCTCTATAAGTTTCGGTGACAAAAAGCGAGGCAGCAGAGGTGCGAAACCGAACACAGCGTGCTATGCTTGGAATAGTGACCAGGGTTGCGGCCGCAAGGAGGAGGAGTGCAGGTACGAGCACAAGTGTTCCAAGTGTGGAGGAAATTGCATAAGAGGGTGACTTGTAAGGATTGAATGGTCGCCGGCAGCACCGAACGCACTGTGCTAGTACAACAGGAGGAGCGCCCGAATTCAGGTTGCGTCATGGGCAGTAGGTGTGGTAGTAGGTGTGAATGCCCTGTGGTAGGGCAAGAGTTACTTAACAGGCCAACATGGGACGGGGTGACAGGTCAGTTAATGTTGGAAGAGGCCAGATGTGGTGTCGTTGATAAGGAGAGTATGTATGAACAGTCAATGTACGTGAGGAGAACTAGTGACGGGCCAATATGGATGGGGCGTCCTGTCAGTCAATATTGAATAGCGTGCCCACCAACAGCAGCATAGACGGGGGTGTGCTGTGATGGATACACAGCCATACATATTATCGAATACGGGTGACGACGGGAGTATGTGCACGTCAATGGAGGAAGGCACTGGGAGGAGCAGCCATGGTTCACGAGACAAGGATGTGCGATTGGAGGATGACACTCATCGAAGACTACTGAAGGAGGTCCCCAAGCGGAGGGACACGCAGGTGGAGCATGCAGACTTTATGGAGCAAATGGGACTATACGCACAGCTGACCGAGGTCTGCACGGCGATAGCACGGGAAGGCTGGGAGAACCTTCTGCGGGTGCATTATGACGACAGCGAACACTGGTGTGTCTCAGTGAGAGAGAATGACGACAGTGCATACAGGACTTTTCGTGTGGACAGTGACTGCTTATCAGGCACTTGTGGGTGTGTCTATGAACTATGTGCTATGCCATGTCAGTTAAAACCATGTCGTTTTTTTACAGAAGCATTTTGCAGGGGTGAACTTGACATGGATGCATTGTTTCTATTGCAGGGCATTGTGTTTGGTTTCCATGTCATTGATGCAAACTGTGATGTTAGGTATGCTAGTCAGCCAGTTAGGAAGAAATCAAAATGCGAGAGGGGCATAATAGAAACCATGTTAGCATCGGAATTGGAGAGCGGGGTCCTCATGAGGGTGGAAAGCCCACCAACTTGCATACATGGGATAAAAGACGACGGCGGTGTGAGGAGCGCGATTGATTGTAGTATGCCTAAGGGCTTGAGCGTGAACAATTACACAACTGGAGTGGCTCCTAAATTTAAATATAAGGGCCTTGACGATGTAGTGGAATGTTTGGAGCGGTGGGACTATTTAGCCAGCATTGACATTAAGGATGCATAACGCGCGGTCGATATCTACCCCGAGCACAGAAAACGCCTGGGGCTTCGCTGGGTTTTTGAGGGTGATACGACAGAAACATATATGGTGGACGGGAGGCTCTGTATGGGTCTTTCTTCCAGTCCTTATATTTTTTCGAGGATATCAGATTTCATCGTTCGTTGTGCAGGTAGGGAAGGGGTGGCCAGAGTGCTTAACTATTTGATGATTTCTGCATCTTGGGTGGTACCAAAAGAGAGGCAAGGGTCTATCAGCAATGCGTTCTTTCTATATTGCGCCTTTTTTTTTTATCAGTTACAAAGAATTGCGCTCCCCTGCCAGAAAAATAAGATTTTTAGGTATTGATGTGAACCTGAGACACTCGAGCTGACTCTCCCCGATGATAAATTAAAAAAGTTACGCAACATTTTGTTGTATTTCCTAGCTTGGAAGAAGGCAATTCGTAAGAATCTGGAGAGCCTGGCTGGACACTTGGCTCATTGCGCCAAGGTTATAAGGGGTGGCCGCAGTTTCAGTAGACGGGTCTATGATCTGATAAGAACTCTCCGGGAGCCTTTTTATAAAGCGTGGCTAAATGCCGGATTAGAGAAGATATTAACTGGTGGGCAGCCTTCGCCGCAAGGTTTAATGGGAAGGCTGGGATGCTAGGGAAATTTGCAGTAGTCGTATCCATCTACAGCGATTCTTCAAACTGGGGACTGGGCGCTACACATAGGATTGATTGGCTCATTGCGTCTTTTAAGGCTGAGGATGATGAGGTGTTGGCTCATCGTGTGGGTCATCACCACGTAGCAGTCTCCCCGGTGGTGGGTATTGAGCATAAAAATGTCAAGGAGATGAGGGCTGTGATGGAGGGAGCCATCCGCTGGGCATCAAGCTCGGGAGTCTCCGAGATTATATTTATAACAGACAGCACGGTAGTTCAGGCTGCACTTAATTCCAGCATGTCTAGGTCGGTAGAAATCATGGGGATGCTCCGGAGGCTGTTTTGGCTAGCGGTACAGAACAATTTCACTTTCTTATCAACATATATAAACACCACTGTTAATGTTTGTGATGCCCTGAGTAGGTGGGAGTAGGCAAGTAGTGCTAGGATTAGGGCAGTGGATGCGGGGAGGATGATGTGCTGTCCTCATCTTTTTGATGCTCCCTTGTTCTGTCATTCCAGAAATGGAGGCAGTGAGGGCAGAGCACCAGGGATATGAGAGACATTTCTACGCCCAGAATTCAATCACAACGATATCTGCCCAAATACGGGAATATTTTGAGTTTCTCAACCAGTTCTCGCAGGACAGCCGCTGCTTCCATGCTCTTCTGAGCGCATGGCGCTGTATGCCACCTGGCTCGCGAGAATGCTCACCTACCGGTGGGTGGTGAATTATTTATCGGGATTAAGTTTATTTCTGCTCCAGAATGGGGCTCAGGGTATCAGATACGATGACTATGTAGTGCAAGCGACAATTAAGGGCATAGGTGCCAGAAGGGGGACACGCCACGGCAGACCGCCCGTATGCTTCCTTCCATGCTGTTGAGGATCTTTGCTCTATTGACTTCGAGTATGGGGCATGTTGCTTGGAGGGCAGCGATGCTCTGCTCTTTTCGAGCCTTGTTGAGGAAGTCACAAGTGACTGAGTCAGACTCGACATTGCATAAGGGGGACTTTACCTTTTTCGACTGGGGGATGCTAATTAGGGTCAGGCGCTCAAAAACTATTCAGTTCGCGGAGCGGGTACTGGAGGTGCCGGTTGCATGTTGTCCTAACAGAGCATTGTGCGCAGTGTACTGGACATTGTGTCATTTCAGGGAACTGCCGGCTGAAGCGGGGTATTTGGCCTATAGGATTCCTGTGGGAGGGCAGGAGTCTAAGCCGATGACTTATAAGGCTTATCAGGGTATGCTGAAGTTATTCGCAAATCAAGCAGGGCAGGTGCACCCCCCTCACCTCGCACTCCTTGAGGAGAGGGGGGTGCACCTTTTTGGCTATGTCCGGTGCTTCTATTGAAGAAATTAAAGTAAGGGGGGACTGGGCCTCTGAGACTGTTTATTCTTATTTGAAAATACCTTTGCAAACAAGGATTCTGAATGACCTACGGGTGGCCATAAGGCTGACAGCTTTGGAGGAACGGCCTGAGGAGTGGTTGGGGCCTGGGCCGGCATAGCCGGCTGAGGTTTGGCTGTTTATTGCTCGACCATATGGGCCTCGGAAATAAAGGTAGGTTTCCACTACTCCTCGTCTCGTCTCTTTATTTTATCCTCCAGAGTCGAAAAGGGGCGGAGTTTATATCTTATCTGTTTCATTCATAGTTTAATTAATTCCTCGCTATTTATTATGTACATCTTATTTATTTGTTGATAATTGCTGCGGGCCGGAACCCGCTCCGCCTGGCTGGTGCCACGTCTATGTAGCCATAGCCCAGCCAGCGCGCATCACGATCACATGAGCTCCGAATTTTTTCCTTTTTTTCTTCTAGGTAGGGCTGTTTATTGCTTGGTCATATGGGCCTCGGAAATAAAGGTCGGCTTCCACCACTCCTCATCTCGTCTCTTTATTTTATCCTCCGGAGTCATAGCCTATTTTATACTGATATATATAAAGTGGGCGTGACTCCGATACTGATATATATATATAAAGTATTGTCGAAGTGTATATTAGTTGACTGTTACCTGTCGGGGCGGGGCTGGGTGTGACTCCGATACTGATATATATATAAAGTATTGTCTAAGTACATTAGTTGACTGCTACCTGGTGGGGCGGGGCTGGGCGTGACCCCAATAATGATATATATATAAAGTATTGTCTAAGTGTACATCAGTTGACTGTTACCTGTCGGGGCGGGGCTGGGCGTGACCCAAAATCTGATATATATAAAGTATTGTCTAAGTACATTAGTTGACTGTTACCTGGTGGGGCGGGGCTGGGCATGACTCCGATACTGATCTATATATAAAGTATTGTCTAAGTGTACATTAGTTGACTGTTACCTGTCGGGGCGGGGCTGGGCGTAACTCCAGTACTGATCACGAGGCTTGTTTCGTCCCTGACGGCCTGAGACTCTGCACACCGGGCCATTCCACGCACCGCACCTACAACACACCAACACACACACACTCACACATGCACTAGATTCATTTAGTGGTCCTTTAAGCCCCAGTCACACCTTACCGGATTGAGCAACGGACATAAACCGGACAAAGAATTGTCTAGTCCGGTGGTGTTCGGTATCAAAACGTATTGAAATGTGTCGAATTGTTGCAACGGCCACCGGATGAAATGGACGCTAAACAGACAAGGAACGTACATTAATGAATAGCCAACAGACAAGAACCGGACGAGAACCGGACAAGAACTGGACGGCAACCGAATGTCAAACAGACAGACCGAACACCAAACGGACACGTACTGGACGCGCTGAAAAAAACAACGGGCCGAATTCCCCTAACACAGTCAATGGACTATTCAGAAAGCAAACCTGAGACGTAACGGATGGGTAACGGACATGAACCGGACAAAACTGACTAAACTTGACTTAAACCGGACACCAACCAGACACCAACCGTACACGTCAGTCCGGTGTACATTACAAGATGTTCAAAACTTGTACCAGACACCACCGGACAGATAACGGACACGCCGCATGCCAACTGTATATAAACTGTACATTGCCGTATTTCACCGGACAGTGTCCGGTTTCTGTCCGTTTCGTAAGGTGTGACTGGGCCTTTAGGCTTTACAATTATCAACATTTTCACAAGCATATAATGCCTGGCACACACCTCCCGTATACGATTCACGCGCTAAAACTGACTGCCTGACGCGACCCATCACAACCCGACCCATCCCTAATGCTTCCGATTCGTGACTTAAAACTCAGTTTTAGTGCTTAAGACTCGAATCGCAAGACATTCGCAAAACGAATCGGGCCGTTCGAGAAACGGTATATGTGAGCGGTCAGTCGTATCTTATATGGTATATGTGTGATACCCACCGTCCGTTTGCTGTCCAAGGCTTAGCGCGTGAATCGTATACGGGAGGTGTGTGCGAGGCATTAGGGTGTCACACACCTAAAGACTGGAACCGACTAAAACTCAAACTTAATCGCGAAACGGGCAGTTTTAGGTTTTATACAGGAGGTGTGTGCCAGGCATAACCCATACGCTGGGAAAATGGGGTAAGACCCACCATACACTTTCTAAAATTTATTTAAAATGTCGGTCTAATTAGGTGGGATTCGAACCAACACTTCTTGCCATTCCGGGCTACTACAATACCAATATTGCACACTTTGTTGGGGGAAAGTCCATGAAAAAATGTATGTTTTGAACATTTGTGAAAATTTTGATAATTGTGATTCGAGTGAGGGATTTTGCAGGCTTGAACTCCAGCCGAGCCAAAGCAATGACTTATAGCATTTGTACTTGTCACTACCTAACCTGATGCTTGAAATTAATAGGATGGGGCAGGACTGGTTTGCTCAGTATCAACATAATGTGACTGAGTGGGATACTGGGTCATACTCATAGTGCTGGCGGCCCGGTCTCCCAGTGGGGCAGCACTATAGTGTCAGCATGAGCGCACTGAAGTAGGGACAGTAGGCTTTGTTTGTTTGTTGTTGTTTTGCGTCCTAGCAACATTTGAGGTCATATCAGGATGGTACCGACTTGTGACTGTGCACTCATGGCGACTTTTTATAGTGCTACCCCACTGGGAGACCAGGCTGCCAGCACCATGACCTGATATCCCACTCAGTCACAGAATCCTGCACTGAGCCAACCAGTCCTTTCCCTATCCTAATAATGACGAGTGCCAGGCTAGGAAGCGACAAGTATCAATGTTTAAATCATTGGTTTGACTTGACCAGTGTTCGAACCCACGAACCCATGGGTTCGGATCCCCCGATCTCCTAAAACTGGAGACGGGGACAGTAAGCTGGGATAGGGGTAGTAACATAAGAATACCCCATCTCTTCCACACAGGGATAGAGATGGGGAGCTGTATCAAGTGTTAGCGACCATGTATGACAAGCCTTAGACATCCTTCATGATGCTACTATTTTCCAAACTGAAAACACGCACATATTTGGGTTGGAAATAGAAAAACCACGCACACATGTATGCACATAACCCGAAACACCATGCGAAGTTACACTCGAGTGCATTCATTGCAGGCTGGTAAACATCGGCGGATCTCACTTGCTGTCCGGACTCCACCTCGTCCACATCTCTTCTACCGCCTCTTCGCTGCAGGTCTCCTCCATGATCATTTCTGAAAAGAGTTCCTGGAGCCGGCCAGCATTTCACCTTCTACCTCTTAATCTGTCCGTGTTTTCGGCTCACCAACTGGTCACCACAGGGTAAGGAGGCACAGCCCTTTGACTCAACTCTCCTCACTTCTCTTTCCTCTATACTACCCTTTCTTCTTTTTTTCTCTCTCCCAAGCTTACTCCTCCCCCATATCAAGAGAGATTCTTTGCTTTGGTGGGGCCCTTTTCCTTTTTCACTGTTTCACTTTCCGCCTTCTTGCTGCAGATGCCCCCCCCCCCCACCCCCCATCACTCCTCCTTCACCCAACCCATCAGCGACTAGACACGAGTGCTCTGCTAAAATCGGAACGGCCGAGACCCGGTGCCGCTTCAATGATTTGTCATTATCGCCATCAAATACACTCTCCTTCTACAAACTCCCCCCCCCCCCCCCAAAAGTCTACACTTCAGCCAAATGGACCGATTTATCGGGGCTGTTATATTGCTGCAGTTCTGCAGCCTGTAACCGCCAAGGTTACAAACGCCCCACAACGAAGACAGGTGGCGCTGTTTTATTCTGGAGGGGGCATTATAATACTGGTATAAAATCGCACCCAGTAGCCGCTTTACTCCAGTACATAACTGCCGGCGGGACAGGTTCATTCGGGTATCTTATTGCAGTATCTTATTGATTCAAGGACAGGAATCAGACGGGGAAGTTTTATAGCACTTCACACTGAAGGAGTTTTCTTTTTATCGGGACATGAAAGCATGCGATACAAAAGCCATTATTCCAATGTAAATTCAAAATCCCTGCCCGAATGGCTGGGAACTGATCCTGCGACCTGCAATAGGTAAAGAGGTCGATCTGTCCTGCACATTAAAGGAGCTCCCCTTATACAGCCTTAAATATGCCATGAAGGCATATGACATATAAGAATACATTATCCTAATATAAATTGAATATAGCCCATAGGTAGAACCCATGTCTTTTGATTAAAGATAAGGTCAAGAGATAAAAAGGAAATTGTAACCTCAGGTAAAATCCTTTTTTTTTGCTTTAAATAAAAATCACTGCCTTCCGTGTTGGCCTACCTGTTTCCAGTATGATGTAAACGTCGTCCACAAAGATGACGTCAGCCGGCAGGTGGACGAGCAGGGTGGCCCGGATGTTGGTGACGCGCGGGGAACTCGCGGTGTCCTCCAGGAAGAGCAAGGTCTTGAGGCGTCGGTTATAAACCCAGATGTAGTGTCGCATGTAGGGCAGGTAAATCTGGCACAGTTTAGCGAAAAGGTGTTCAGTGCAGTCTCAACCAGCGTGGTGTAGCGAGTTTAAAACTTCCCCTTCTAATTAATGCCGCATGGGCGATAAAATGCTAAAATGAACCTGCCCTTATCCCCAGCAAGAATATACTACTAGAATAAATTGTCTGCCGCGGGTGTAAATGATATGCCAGTATTATACCCCCCTTCCAGAATAAAACGGCCTCCATTCAATGTTTTTTGGACTCAAATGCTCTCCAGCACAAATTGTCAGTTTTTTGGTTTATATAATCAACTGGGTGCTTTGTTCAACTCTGACATATGCACATGTAACCCTTCATATGAACATAAATTCTGCTATTATTTTGGAATGTTCACTGCTATTATTTGGAATGTTCACTGCTATTATTTGGAATGTTTTCTGCTATTATTTGGAATGTTCACTGCTATTATTTGGAATGTTCACTGCTATTATTTGGAATGTTCACTGCTATTATTTGGAATGTTCACCGCTATTATTTGGAATGTTCACCGCTATTATTTGGAATGTTCACTGCTATTATTTGGAATGTTCACCGCTATTATTTTGGAATGTTCACTTCACCGCTATTATTTGGAATGTTCACTGCTATTATTTGAATGTTCACTGCTATTATTTTTGGATGTTCACTGCTATTATTTTGGAATGTTCACTGCTATTATTTGGAATGTTCACCGCTATTATTTGGAATGTTCACCGCTATTATTTGGAATGTTCACCGCTATTATTTGGAATGTTCACTGCTATTATTTGGAATGTTCACTGCTATTATTTGGAATGTTCACTGCTATTATTTTGGAATGTTCACTGCTATTATTTGGAATGTTCACCGCTATTATTTGGAATGTTCACCGCTATTATTTTGGAATGTTCACCGCTATTATTTGGAATGTTCACTGCTATTATTTGGAATGTTCACTGCTATTATTTGGAATGTTCACTGCTATTATTTGGAATGTTCACTGCTATTATTTTGGAATGTTCACTACTATTATTTGGAATGTTCACTGCTATTATTTGGAATGTTCCCTGCTATTATTTGGAATGTTCACTGCTATTATTTGGAATGCTCACTGCTATTAGTATTATTTGGAATGTTCACTGCTATTATTTGGAATGTTCACTGCTATTATTTGGAATGTTTTCTATTATTTGGAATGTTCACTGCTATTATTTGGAATGTTCAGTGCTATTATTTGGAATGTTCAGTGCTATTATTTGGAATGTTCACTGCTATTATTTGGAATGTTCACTGCTATTATTTGGAATGTTCACTGCTATTATTTGGAATGTTCACCGCTATTATTTGGAATGTTCACTGCTATTATTTGGAATGTTCACCGCTATTATTTGGAATGTTCACTGCTATTATTTGGGATGTTTTAGTCTCCATATAACCCTTTGGTGCCCAGTTTCAGAGTCGGCCTACGACCCTTCATGTTTATATGGGTCACGTGTGATTATGCTTGCACATGGTTATGGCTTACGTCTTGATCAAACTCGACCAGTAGTGTCCTCCTGTCTCCGGAGAGTTTCGTTGAGACTGCCTTGGGTCTCACAGCTGCAACAAAGTTATTTCTTAGTAAAAGTTGGTATAAGTTGATACAATATATATTTCTGTATGTTTGTTGGAGTTTGGCATCTTGGCAACATCTATCGTAAGCTCAGTGTCATGATAATGTGACTGAGTGGGATATCGGGTCATGGTGCCGGCAGCCTGATTTCCCAGTGGGGCATCACTATAAAGTCGCCATGAGTGCGGACTGTCACAAGTCGGTACCAGTCCTGATATGACCTTATATGTTGCTAGAACGTAAAACAACCACAAACAAACAGATCTATGGCTATAACTTATATCAGGATTGGTACCAACTTGTGACTGCGTATTCATGGTGATATTATAGTGCTGCCCCACTGGGAGACCAGGCTACCATGACCCGATATCCTGACACTGAGCTAACCAATCCTTGCCCTATCCTAGTAATGCCGAGCACCAGGCTAAGTAGCAACAAGTATCAATGTTGTAAGTCATTGGTTTGATTCGCTTGGGATTCGAACTCATGACTTTCCGCGCTGGAAGCCTGCGCTCTGCCGATTCGGCCACCGCGTCTGGTCTGTGCTTCTATATTTGTATGTAACTCTGTTGTTACACACTGAGGAACCCTGACACGATCCACCACCTCGATCATCTCATAAATTTTCACCATCCTGATATGACCTTAGATATCCCAAAGCATATCTATAGTCACAACATGTAATTTTTTAACTTGTAATTTATCTTGATGTTATTTGCTAAGCTCTTAAATATATATACATTTGTTAGTTTGATTCATTTGGGTTTCATCCCCTAAATAGATGCAGACCAAATCAACCCTATGAATATTCAATGGTTACATATGAAAAGTCAATCAATCAATCATGTACAAACAATGTAAAAAGGTATAGACCCACCTAGTTCGCCATACACCCTGCAACAGTCACGCATGGAATAACATCAATAATAGTAAACACATTAAAGTTGCACAATCCCATGAAAGTGTAACATTTTTTAAACCAAAGCATTTGCTTCTTTACATTTGATCCAAAATACCCAAACTTAGATACAATTGTGTGGGAACGCTGTCGCGCGGGAACGGCGTTCCCTTACTTTGTTTGTGAAGGGGACGCCGTTCCCTTATTTTGTTTGGGAAGGGGACTGCATTCCCTTACTTTGTTTGGGAAGGGGACTGCATTCCCTTACTTTGTTTGTGAAGGGGACTGCATTCTCTTACTTTGTTTGGGAATGGGACTGCATTCCCTTACTTTGTTTGGGAAGGGGACTGCATTCCCTTACTTTGTTTGTGAAGGGGACTGCGTTCCCTTACTTTGTTTGGGAAGGGGATGGCGTTCCCTTACTTTGTCTTACTTTGTTTGGGAAGGGGACTGCATTCCCTTACTTTGTTTGGGAAGGGGACTCCAAAACGCGTTCCCTTACTTTGTTTGGGAAGGGGACTGCATTCCCTTACTTTGTTTTGGAAGGGGACGGCATTCCCTTACTTTGTTTGGGAAGGGGACTGCATTCCCTTACTTTGTTTGGGAAGGGGACTGCGTTCCCTTACTTTGTTTGGGAAGGGGACTGCGTTCTCTTACTTTGTTTGGGAAGGGGACTGGATTCCCTTACTTTGTTTGGGAAGGGGACTGCATTCCCTTACTTTGTTTGGGAAGGGGACTGCGTTCCCTTACTTTGTTTTGGAAGGGGACGGCGTTCCCTTACTTTGTTTGGGAAGGGGACTGCGTTCTCTTACTTTGTTTGGGAAGGGGACTGCATTCCCTTACTTTGTTTTGGAAGGGGACGGCATTCCCTTACTTTGTTTGGGAAGGGGACTGCGTTCCCTTACTTTGTTTGGGAAGGGGACTGCATTCCCTTACTTTGTTTTGGAAGGGGGCGGCGTTCCCTTACTTTGTTTGGGAAGGCGACTGCGTTCCCTTACTTTGTTTGGGAAGGGGACTGCATTCCCTTACTTTGTTTGGGAAGGGGACTACATTCTCTTACTTTGTTTGGGAATGGGACTGCATTCCCTTACTTTGTTTGGGAAGGGACTGCATTCCCTTACTTTGTTTGGGAAGGGGACTGCATTCCCTTACTTTGTTTGGGAAGGGGATGGCGTTCCCTTACTTTGTTTGGGAAGGGGACTGCGTTCCCTTACTTTGTTTGGGAAGGGGACTGCATTCTCTTACTTTGTTTGGGAAGGGGACTGCATTCTCTTACTTTGTTTGGGAAGGGGACTGCATTCCCTTACTTTGTTTGGGAATGGGACTGCGTTCTCTTACTTTGTTTGGGAAGGGGACTGCATTCCCTTACTTTGTTTTGGAAGGGGACTGCGTTCCCTTACTTTCTTTGGGAAGGGGACTGCATTCTCTCACTTTGTTTGGGAAGGGGACGGCGTTCCCTTACTTTGTTTGGGAAGGGGACTGCATTCGCTTACTTTGTTTTGGAAGGGGACGGCGTTCCCTTACTTTGTTTGGGAAGGGGACTGCGTTCCCTTAGTTTGTTTGGGAAGGGGACGGCGTTCTCTCACCATTTCAAATAAATCTAAACCTAAACCTGCGTTATCCCACTTTGTGTTTAGCACAACCCCACTGGATACAGGTGCAGCTGTGTCTAACCTCATTATTATACACTTACTACTGCACAGAATGCCTATTATTATTAAGTCTAAAGCTGCATCGTCCGATAAAAGCATCAAATTTTCAAAAGTAAAGCACTTATTTAGACTCCTTACATCAGGTTGTAAAATTATGCGGATTTTGGGGTTAGAGTCGACAGTTATCACACACGGTATGAATGTGAAAGGTTATGGAGCAGGAGGGGCAATTCTTGTATATTGAAAAGTAAATCTCTTTAGTAGTATCAGTTCTTACCGAGCTCGGGGGACTCTTGGGAATGGTACACAGACCCCCAAGCACTAACACATCGCCGTTATGTAGGCATGAATAAAGGAAAAGTGAAATAAAAGTGTATATTAAGATAGGCTTGGTAAATGTTAAAGGATCAAGAAACAGTAAAAGTGTGTGCGTAGCAATGAGGAATAATGTAGACTGCTGTGCAGATCCTTGTAGGAGAAGGAAAAATACTGTAAATGTGATGTACCAGGCACTCACTGCATTGGTAGGTGAATTGTGTGTAAGAGGGGCTGCCCGGCTCAGTGGAGAGTGTAGACAGTGTAGACAGGCCCAAGGAGGCTGGTCTCAGCTAAGCAGTCTGGTCAAAGTAGGCCGGTGCTGGGAGAGTGGTCAATCTGCATAGAAAGCTGGACTGTGGGGGGTGAGGAGTTGGAGCCTGAGACCTGAGCAGGGAGGAAGGAGGGTGAGATAGTTTTTGTATTGGTAGGGGTTGACAGAGGTGTTGATAAAGTTGTCCGCATTGTACACGAATCATTGCCATTTCATGGTGCGAACACAACATGAGCAAAATTGATATACAGATGAACCTCGATCCAAGGGACTAATAGGGGGGAGCAGTTGTCCGTTAAAGCCGTTTGTCCGTTGCAGCGACAAAATTTTCCTGGGGGTACGAAAAGCCAAGGAAATCTGAAGCACTGGTGGTGGCTACTGAAGTATTGCTGGTGGAAGGCTGGGGTTCAGGAGGCTGGGGTTCAGAATGCTGGGGTTCAGGATCCTTGCGTTTAAAAAATGTGTCAAGTTTCAACTGCTTGCCTCGCTGATACTGTGTCCGTTGCATCCGGAATCCGTTGCATCGGTGTCCGTTGGATCAAGGTTCATCTGTACTTTCAATATGACATAATTAGATCTGGGCGTATCAGAGCTGTATGCTCAGGGATCGGTAGGTGGCATTGAGGGTGGAGGAGAAGGTAGGGGGTCAGGAGAGAGTTTGTTTGTTTGATTATTGGAGCTTTACGTCCTAGCTACATCTAAGGTCATATCAAGACGGGCACCGACTTGTGACAGGACGGAGAGAGGCAGTTGCACTTAATCAAAACAAACAAACAAAACAGCAGAAACAGAGCGTGTTGGATTGGGGCCGTTCCGATATCAGTTTTATCAGAGTGGGCATGTCTGTGAGTAGTGTCATGGACCCAGCTTCTGGTGGAATAACCTGTGATGGACAACTCACGGTCTACAGCCAGGTAGATGCAGCGCTGTCTGGTGGACACCCTGGAATAAACCGTCAGGTATTAAACACTCATCCAACAGTACCACTCTGCACATGGATTTCACACCACTCTGCACATGGATTTCACACCACTCTGCACATGGATTTCACACCACTCTGCACGTGGATTTCACACCACTCTGCACATGGATTTCACACCACTCTGCACATGGACTTCACACCACTCTGCATGTGGATTTCACACCAATCTGCACATGGATTTCACACCACTCTGCACATGGATTTCACACCACTCTGCACATGGATTTCACACAACTCTGCACATGGATTTCACACCACTCTGCACATGGATTTCACACCAATCTGCACATGGATTTCACACCAATCTGGACATGGATTTCACACCACTCTGCACATGGATTTCACACCACTCTGCACATGGATTTCACACCAATCTGCACATGGATTTCACACCACTCTGCACATGGATTTCACACCACTCTGCACGTGGATTTCACCACTCTGCACATGGATTTCACACCGCTCTGTACATGTATTTCACACCACTCTACACATGGATTTCACACCTCTCTGCACATGGATTTCACACCGCTCTGTACATGGATTTCACACCACTCTACACATGGATTTCATACCGCTCTGTACAGGTATTTCACACCACTCTACACAAGGATTTCACACCACTCTGCACATGGATTTCACACCACTCTGCACATGGATTTCACAACGCTCTGTACATGGATTTCACACCACTCTACACATGGATTTCACACCGCTCTGTACATGTATTTCACACCACTCTACACATGGATTTCACACCACTCTACACATGGATTTCACAACGCTCTGCACATGGATTTCACACCACTCTGCACATGGATTTCACACCACTCTATATCTGATTCTAGGTAAAGATTCCAATTGCAGATTTGTTGTAACAATGTATTTTGCATAAGTATGAACTTTAATTTAATGTAGCATTGGTTGCTCGGCTGGAAGATCACCCCTTGGGGAAGCCATGCGCACAGTTACCTTACTACGTGTCTGTGGTGAAATAAAACTCAACTCAAACTCAACCTGCATTTCACACCACTCGACACATGAATAGAGTGGATAACGCATGCTGATTGTCTGTTGTAACACCGCCTGGTCAACAACTCACATCTTTTCAACAATCTGAGACAATAACAGGTTTAGGCACTGGGAGAACAGTTGATAATTGAAATAAAGTTGTGTTTGATGATTCACAACTCTTCTTTTATTCTATTCTGTGCTAGCTTAGGGGGGAGAACCCCCCCCTCCGCCCCCTCCCCGCCCTCATCACCCCCACCCCCACCCCCAAGTTGCTTTACCTTGTGCTGTAACCCCCCATCCCCGCCCCCATCACCACCCACCCCCCACCCAAGTTGCTTTACCTTGTGCTGTAAACTGCCCCCCACTCAAGTTGCTTTACCTTGTACTGTAATCCCCACCCCCTCCCCACCCCCAACCCAAGTTGCTTTACCTTGTGCTATAAACCCCCCTCCCCCCTCCCCCCCCCCCCACCCAAGTCCTTTACCTTGTGCTGTAAACTCCCCCCCACTCAAGTTGCTTTACCTTGTGCAACTGTAATCCCCACCCCTCCCCACCCCCAACCCAAGATGCTTTTACTTGTGCCATAAATCCCCCCACCCTACCCCCTCCCCCACCCCCCACCCAAGTTGCTTTACCTGTGCTGTAAACCCCCCCCCCCCCCCCCCCCTATCGCGCCCCCATCACCCCCAGCCAAAGTTGCTTTTACCTTGTGCTGTAAACCCCCCCCCCCCCACCCCCCCCCACCACCCCCCACCCCCCCACCCCCCCCCCCCCACCCTTAGCGCCCCCCCCCCCACCCCCCCCACCACCATCACACACCCACCCCCCACCCAAGTTGCTTTACATTGTGCTGTGTAACCCCCCCCCTCCGCGCACACCATCACACCCACCCCCCACCCAAGTTGCCTTTACCTTGTGCTGTAACCCCCCCCCCCCCCCCCCTCCCCGCCTCCCATCACACCCACCCCCCACCCAACTTGCTTTACCTTGTGCTGTAACCCCCCCTCCGGCCACCCCATCACCCCCAACCCCCCCACCCAACTTGCTTTACTTGTGCTGTAAACCCCCACCCCATCCCCCACCCCCATTCACACCCACCCCCCCACCCAAGTTGCTATTCCTCGTGCTGGTGCTGTAAAAACCCCCTCCCCCCCCACCCCATCACCCCCTCCCCCCCCACAAAAGTTTAATACACCAGCGCTGCCCCAAACCCCCTCCCCGACCCCATCACACCCACCCCCCATCCAAGTTGCTTTACCTTGTGCTGTCCGTGGCGGTGAAGCACAAAATGTGCTCGCGGCGTTCCACGGGAGTCCACGTGACGTTGACGTAGTAGTCACGCGTATCCGGAACGTGATGCAATGACGACTTCTGCATGCCGTCTGTACTTGTGATTGTTATGTCACTGATCCTGCCATCAAAGAGGATATATAGAGTAAGACGTCTACCTCTCACTGGATCTCGATACTACAGGTCACGACTGTAAACAAATATGACAGCCTCTTTAACACGTTGTTGTGGATATTTATTAAAGTTGCTTAATCCGATGGTTTTGACTTCGAGTTTCGATCGTAACGCTTAGATAAATATGTGTATTATAATGTATTATAATAATATAAAGGAACGGAGCAATTCCAATGTTGATATCATATTTCATTGTACGATTATTTGTGTGTATTCGGATTCACCCACCCACCCCTCTATGGGCGCGCGATTGGAGCGCCAACTGTTTGGTGCGGAAATGATTCAAACCACTGTCACTTTGCTCGCATTTTTCTTTCGAGGAACACCGTGCGCATTAGCTGACGACCTTTCTAGAATGCCATACTGCGACTTGTGCGGATTGTCGCACAAGGTTGGTAAGTGCAAGAAAATGGAAGGGAAGAAGAAAGGAAAGAAAATACCGCCTACAAAGTTAACAAGGCGCACGGCAGCAATAGAGGAAGATTTGTCTAGAAGTGGCTCTCGAGGGAAATTGCGGACATGGCCAAGGAACAACGCATAGCGGAGTTGCAAGAGAAGCGAGACGTCATGAAGAGGAGACAGGAAGGGCGTCTATTCAGCATGACGCCATTGGAGGAAGGAGGACGAACAACAGAAACAGCCGATGCAATGGCTTCGAGTTTCGGTCGTAACGCTTAGATAAATATATTAGATTAATCTGTTTAATATACGTTACTTTAGTTTGAAGTAACTTGTACTTGAAAGGGTTAACTTTGCAGATATTCCTTTTGGTCAGTTGGAGTTAGACATGGAGTAGGCCTGTGTCAGTGTCAGTTCAGTAGGAATATTCTAGTGTTGCACAAGATTACACATATATATGCGCTACAGACAGCTTTTCTGGTGAGAGAAGCGATAAGACCACTGTCACAATTGGTGACTGCCCTGATATGACCTCAGATGTTCCTAGGAAGTAAAACACCAGCAATTTACTTCTCATATACGTTGGAAAGCTTCAGAATCCTGTGTATGGAAAAGCACCAATTGTTGGATACTTACGCATACGCATAGCCTTGCGTATGCGGATTTATTTTTCTAGGGGAATTTGTTTCCCTTGACCACAAATATATGATTGTGAGCTTTCTAATTTAATGAGTGTCTATTGGCACATAATTGATTGTCTGCTTTTACATGTAAAAACGATGGTTTGAACAAAAAAACAAACATTTCTCGCCGTGAATATGGCCTATGCTGCCGACACGGCATAAAGCAACCACCAATCAATCAATCAATCAACCTTGCGTTAACGCATACTGGAATCACCCTGTAAAAGAAACTGATATAAAATCAAAGTAAAATATATCAATCAGATCAACCTCATATAAACATTTATTGCAAAATTAATTTGGGATGTTTTCTCTTCAAATATTTCTAAAGTCAACCCTTTAAAATAGAAGTTACATCGAAGTAAAGTATTAGTGTGAGGGTGATGTAAATGGGAAATATTTCACCTAGGCCAGGATTAGTACCCATACTATTTACCGTTCCGGTGTTGCAGTTTCCGCGGCACACCAGTTTGCGAGGGACACATCTATTCAAATGCATTGTCAATGGCCGTGAGCAAATCTTCATACAGAAGTGAAATATCTCTACAACCACACCACCTAGAAACAAATCCCTTGGTACACATATAGAAAACATGTGTACCAAAAAGATTATATTAAATTGATAAGGGTAGGGTTCTGGATTTCTATTAATTTTGAATAAAACTAATGTTTTGCACTGCGCGTACCATCAAACTCAAGGCATTGTCAATGGTCGTGAGCAATCTTCATACAGAAAATACAGCAAAAGTGAAATATCTCTAAAACCACACCACCTAGAAACAAATCGCTTGGTACACATATAGAAAACATCGTTACCAAAAACATTATATTAAATTCATAAGGTTAGTGATGATGCTGTTCGGTTTTGAAGCATGCGCAGAAGCGATGTGTCCCTAGCAAACTGGTGTGCCGCTGAAGCTGCAACACCGGGGCTAGTGGCATAACAATTAGCCTATCTAAGCTCCTTGATGAAATCATCTTATCCATGACTACCTGTCTATGGCACCTTCCTGATCGGTCAGTGAAGACTACCACAGTATATTTATAGGATCAATCTCATATATTTATATTCAAAATATATAGTAAAAATTCAAAACCATT
The DNA here is from genome assembly GCA_030323885.1 of Branchipolynoe longqiensis. Classification (NCBI taxonomy): domain Eukaryota; kingdom Metazoa; phylum Annelida; class Polychaeta; order Phyllodocida; family Polynoidae; genus Branchipolynoe; species Branchipolynoe longqiensis. Next base: position 289,010 of record CM059200.1, on the reverse strand, counting down.
GGATCATGCAACTTTAGACGGACCCGGTATATGCCGCTCAGACTGGAACTGTACTCCGACAAATGCTCTGCAAACACACCATTTCAGTTTGTGTAACTGAATAACTGGAGGGAGAGTGACACAATGGCTAGTGTGAGTGCAACCTAAAGGGCTTCCCCAGTGTTCCCCGGTGTGTGGGGAACCATATTTGGTCATTTGGGAAACCATATTAGGTCATGTGATAAGGGAATCCCACCCATGACGTCATTCATCAGGGATGAAAGTGGTCTCAGGCAAAAAACGCGGAAATCAAACCGAGAATATTACACCAACTGCGAATTTCCGCGAAAACGGCGATTTCCCCCCATATGATTAGCACTGTTAGGGAATCGCGGAAAAATCTCGGAAGTCAGGTCTAAACTATCACTGTTTTGTCTATGTTATTGCCCATACCTGATTCGTTCTTGTTAAGGTTTTTTGTTCCAGCAACATCTAAGGTAATGTAGTGGTCTGCACTGACCTCTCAGGCAAGTAACCACATAGACAGGTAGGCGTGGGGAGTGTGTTGATATCAGGGAGCCTAGGTGGTGTAATGGTTAGCACACTGGCCCGGAATGCAAAGAGATGTGGGTTCGAGTCCCACTCTAGGCGCAATATTTCCCATTTTCATCACCCCCACGACACTGGTTGCCGTGACCAGGATCCTGTACAAGCTTTGCGCTGTATGGTTGTTGAACCTACCCTGTGTATGTATGTGTTAGTGCATTGCCTGTATGTATGTAATTGTAAGCATTACAAGACTTACAATTCCAGGGGGACGAGTGTAGTGGTCTGCACTGACCTCTCAGGCAAGTAACCACATAGACAGGTAGGCGTGGGGAGTGTGTTGATATCAGGGAGCCTAGGTGGTGTAATGGTTAGCACACTGGCCCGGAATGCAAGGAGATGTGGGTTCGAGTCCCACTCTAGGCGCAGTATTTCCCATTTTCATCACCCCCACGACAGTAATATAAAAACGGGATTCGAACTAACAAATTGTCATTCTTTGATATTTTGTTTAAAGTTAATCGATAAACATAAAAAAAATCGCGGAAATCCGCGAAAACGCGGAGATCTTTCATCCCTGATTCATAAATGACTTTCCAAGTTTGTTTGTCGTCTCAGTGGACTATTCACACTATTCACGCGTGACCTAATTAGGCATCAGAACGAGGTTGAGTACGTGTCGGGTATTGGAGATGGCAGTAAGACACTGCTCTGTGCTGATGTGTATGAACTACAACAGAAATTAAAGGCGTAAAATTTGAAGATATTCACATTTTAAACATCTTTGAATACATTCTTTCTATCTATTGGTCAATTTTCATGAAGATTGAGTGATGATCAGATGCATTTCAGTAAAGTTTCTCATTCACCCTGGTTGCCAATCTTTTCTTAAATTCAAATTGCATAACCTTTTTAATATATATATATTTTTTAAATATATTTTAACCATTTTAAAGCTTTTATTAATTTGTAATTACTAAAGCCGTGTTCACACCCACAACTTTAGGCCGAACTAGATAAGGTGAACTAGATGAGGCGAACTAGTGTCATGTCCATACACGGAGCGTATTAAGGCGGAAATCGATATCTGCACATGAGCAAGTCCAAACTAACCAGCGCCAGTTTCGGTTAGTCGACGTCGGCACTAGAGAGTGTGGGTTCGACCTAGATCTGTTTCGACTGAATCGTATTGTTTTGGAACGGTCAAAACTTCTGATGGGCAGTGAAACCCTAAAAATAAATGATGAAAAAAATATCTGAGCACAGCTAGCAGCTTCTTACAGCAAATTTAGCGGAAAGTCAACACACTCAGGTCTCGACTGTCACGTCCTTAATCCGCCGCATCTAAACCGCTACCATCCACACAGGCAATATGGGCCGACTTAAACTAGTTCGCTTCGTTTAAACCACCTCGCGATGCGGTCTACTTGAGGCGAACTAGATGAGGCGACTCAGCCTTAATCCGCCTCAGAATCGGGTTCACACGGCCAATGTGAGCCGACTTAGATTAGGCGCACTAGATGAGGCGACTTAACGCCGAGGTGTGAACACGGCTTAAGACTAGTTATTTAACTGTGTTACACAGATAACTACGCTGACAGTGCTGCAATACATGATACCATCATAACTATGCAGACTTGAAGTTGACATTCACATTGTAGTTAAAGAATGGGAAAATTACTAGGCAAGGTTCACCCAATCTTCGTGAAAATTGGCCAATAGGTAGAAAACATGCATGCAAAGATGAATATGGTAATTTAAAAAATGAATACCCTCAAATTTGAGTGATTTTGAGAGGTATTGTTCGACGAAAATGTATTCACATTACTTTTCATAAAGCGACGCCTCGCAGATGCGTATGTGGCCTCGGTCTGGTTTCAACATGGCCGCGGCGTGAATAGCGTCAATACCAGGTGACTTAAAAACAAAGTACAGTCAAACTTCTCCATACCGACCCCGCCACAGATCGACCACTCCCCTATATCGATCACTTTATTTAGGTCCCAACAATACCATTGTAAGGATATTCTAACTCTCTAAACCGACCACCTCCCTAAATAGACCACTTAAAAGTTAAAGTCGGTCCCTATAGTTGGTCGATTTAGAGCGGTTTTACTGTATATGTGTGTGAGGGTGAGTTGTACCGTGTTCCTCTGTCCTTGGTCTGAACTGAGATGAGGAACCAGGTGGTGTGCCCGATTGGTGGCAGGACACAGCTTCCCTCCTCTGGTGTGGGCGGAATGAAGATGGGCACAGCGTCGCAGGGAGCAGACGACTGATACACCTACAACAAAGCCTTAATTAGTACTCCTTGTCCATTCTGATGGTATGCAGGTATGCAGGTGTTTCAGGTATTGCAGGTATTGCAATACCTCAGGGAGTTTGACGTCCCTGCTCTGCAGAGTTGTAAACCACTGCCTTGTGGTACAGGTTCTTGACAGAACCGAAGGCTAAGGGAGCAAACCATAAACAGAAAACCATGTCACTGTGGCAGCATTAAGGGCAGTTGATGTATGGAACTCCCAACATCTCCCGACCAGCCACTGCAGGGACAAATAGTTTTGTGGCTGTCTGGACATGTTCTTGCCGGTGTGAAACTTCTATTTGCTCCCCAAGAGAGTGCCGCTGGTAACTTGCAAAAGCCAGCAGCGCTTCAACACTTTTGCAGGCAGCTTTAGTGAAATGTCTGAAGCTGAGAGACATTAAGACTGACTCATGGACATCACTCTCACAGCAGAGAGCTAAATGGAGAGCGGCAGTCAAGTAATGAAAGCAGTCTTTGTCGCTTCGTGACAGACAGCATGTTGTTGTTGTTGACCTATTCTATTCAACCTTATTTTCCTGCTTAAAAAAGATTTGTTTACTAAAATAAATTGTATTCATGTAATTTCTCAGTGCCATAGCACTTGTTCTCTGGCTATAAGTGATATTGTCATTTACACAACATTTTAAAATACACATGATACGATGAGTCAAAATGATGCGAGATACATCATATTAGGATTACAAGTTTTTAGCAAGGTTTCTTTTGTCCCCTTTCTTTTCTCTCCCTTTTGAAAGTCTTTGTCCTAGATCAATATGACCAGATACACTTTTATATAATACGTAGTGATGTATGTAACAAGTGAAATGATCTGGGTGTTTGCTTTAGAATCTTTGAGTAAATAAATTGAATTGAATTGCAAAACAGTATAACCCCGTTAAACCAAGCTTGAAGGAACCCTATAAATTTGTTTTGATTAACCAATCATTGGTTTAACATACCTTTGGCTTCAACTTTGACTTAGCTTTGGAAAAAACGTGGATGCATTATGAATGTAATATACAATGTATGTGGACATTTTGATTATTGTTTTTTTTATGTATATACAGTATAACTCCTTTAAACCAAGCTCGGTTAAACCAAACGATTGGTTAATCCAAACTTTTTAGGCGGCCCGGCAAAATACTACCATTTATCATATAAAGAAGTCTCAGATGACCTTATAACCACATGAAAGTTTGGTTTAACCATACCGGAAGTGGCCTGAGGTCCGACAATTTTGTTTGGATTAACCGACTTTGGCTTAACCAACTTTTTTATATGATAAATAGTAGTATTTTGCCGTGCCTCTGAAAAAAGTTTGGATTAACCGATCGTTTGGTTTAACCGAGCTTGGTTTAACGGGGTTGTACTGTACTATTACAACACCAACGCCCAACGGGGCCGTATTCAGTGCCTTACGAGGTGTTCCATCGTTGCGAATTGCATTAGTATTGAATTGTATTAGTACCGTTTGGCCGGGACTAGTTTCAATTCAGGCAAATTCTAACTAAACGCATCTGATACTCCACAATGTGTGGTTATGAAGTTGGAACAAGAAACAGTAAAAATACATGGATTCGACATTACATTCTAACTTCAAATAAAAACAACAGTGCTGATAATTCACTTAACGAGGCAACAAGATCGACACAGTAATATGAATTTAATTAACAATTTATTTAATAATAATGAAAAACAAGTCCATAACTTCAGGGAAGTTGAGCAGTAATTGGTAATTGGCAAGTCGGCGACAGGGCCTCAATCTTAAACTAGTAACAATGGTTTTATCTATCATAGCTAACGACCTGTATAGGTCTTATAACAGTAGTAAATATGTCAAGCCCAGATATCAGTAAATGGCGCAAAGAAGGAAATGACATGATCTGTAGAGAAAGTCTCATGGCTTAAATGCTAAGTTCAAAATGGATACCCGAAACAGTTAAATGACAGGACAGCGCTCAACCCGCAGGGTGTGTGGGTGGGTGGGAGAGTGAACCTGCTAGCTTGAGCTCCGGACTAGAAGTGAGGCACCGCGTGCTAATCAGTTCAGCCCGAAAGCAGCAGGTTCTAGTGCAGATCAGCAGAGGGCAGCACGATGCACCCGCTGCCTCGTAATGGGCCTGTCACACTTTGACCTATGGCGTTAACGTATGCCGGCGTATGAGGTTTTCGACCAATACGCCATCATACACCGTCATAGGTTACGCATAGGTTGGGCATACGCCATATATGCTCTTCATATGCCGTCATACGTCGAGCGTTTTGTGCATGTTAACAATTTTCAACCTATGCCAGCGTATGCCTCATACGTTGCTCATATGCTAGAGGTAGGCTAGCATAGGTTATGCATAGGTTAGGGGTAGGTTGGCATAGGTTAGGCATGTGCTTCACCTGTCAATCTCAACCGTCACACCACATCACAGAACGCCACACATAGGTCGGGTTACGCTTTGAATACGCCACCATAGGCTAGGGGTAGGTCACCTATAGGTTACGTATAGGTTATGCATATGCTTCAAAAGCTCCTGCAGTACAAAAAGGTCGGCCTACGACGACCTATAACGTTTTTCCAATAATTGCGGTACGTTACGCATACACCGCCGCCATAGGTCGTAATGTGACAGGCCCATAAACAAATTACCCATGTTAGCGAGGCCACCATGTATAAAGCAAATAGTCTAAAAATTGTCAGAATTTAAATCTAAAAAACTAAATCAATAGTTCAAATCCTTATTTATCACAATCAGCTACTTTTAATGTAAACAAATTATTATTAAATCATATAGGTTAATAGACTTTAAAAGTTGAATTGAGAGCTTCGTGTGGCTCCCATCTTGGTGTTTTCCCTGGATTTCCCTGTCTGTTGTGGTAACCCCTCTAGGTCATGTGACGAGGGAATCCCACAGATGATGTCATTCATACCTTACAGACCTCAGTGCCCCCCCCCCCCCCCACCCCCACCCCCTCACATGTTCAGTTGCATGAATTGAAAAAAACTAAGCAAAGGAGTGCTTGAAGAGCTTTTGATACCGGATTCGTTTGTTTCTGGGTGAGATGAACCAGACGACTTTAATGTATAACGAGTAGCCATGGCAGCAATGCAGGAATGCATGATGAAATCACGTGACCGGAAGCAGTGCTTACCTGGGTGAGGAACTGCAGCGGGACAGAGGCCAGGGGTATGTCGATGTTGGCCATGTAGTCTTCGAGTTGAATTGTCAGGGCGTACCAGCCGAGCGCCGTGCTGGGCGGGAACGTCAGCTCACAGCGCACCTGTGGCAAAGGCTTGCTTGTTGGGGTTTTACATCCTGGCAACATCTAAGGTCATATCACGATGGGCACCGACTTGTGACAGTGCACGCTCATAGCGAACTTCGGGTGTCCCACTGGGAGACCAGGCTGCCGGCACCATGATATCCGGAGACCCTGACATCTTGATCAGTCACATTGTACTGATACTGAGCTAACCAGTCCTTGCCCTATTATAGCGATATAGCGAATGGTAGACAGGAAGTGTGAACACTTATTTGTCTCTCTTTTTGGGTGTGTTTTTTTTTGTACATTAGTTGTCCCAAGCAGGGGAAATCCCAGTCACAGACGACTGGTCTTCCCCACTCCACTGCTGGTCGATGGAAAGCGCGAGCCTACACTTTTACCGACCCAAGGGATTTTTAACCTCCCACACCACATAGACATGGTATGAGAGCAACCGGCCTTTGATGACGCTGTAAGTTATACACAGCGGTGGAAATCCAAATTAGCAGATCTGGGGGCATGGGGAATCGAACCGCCTACCCTCAAAGCCAGGCTAGGTAGTGACAAGTTTCAATTTTGAACTCCTGACCATCCGCACAGGCCTTCTGCGCGGACCAATTATCTACAGTTGAAATTTCCCTTGCTTAGTGAATGTAATAAATTATTGATAGGAAATTGGTGTATAGTCAGGAAATTACTAAGGGTTATTACAGATAAAACTGTCTGTGGGGTAGAAGCAGCATTTTAAAGAAAAATTGAGGTATTTGTTATGTACTATCTTAGTTTTATCAATATGATATATAGCAAATTGGTTTAGAATAAAAATGAATTTTTGTATTTACAGTGTTGAGGTGAATGGCCGGGTTGTGGGAGCAGACTCCACCACATTCACCACGAAGCGGGTCTGCCCACCGACAAAACACCGCGTCACCGTCAGGGTCCTCCCCTGTAAGGAAAAAAGTATGGCTGGTGGGGGAACCATAGGAACTAATCCACCAGGGGGCGCTGCTACCCGACTCATGGGGGTGTGGTGTGTTATTTTTCTGTCATCGAATGTACCTAAACCTTAAAGGTGCATAGTCTGATGGTTTTGAGTTTCTGCCATTTTTCTGAGATAAATATATTAAATTGATTGCTATGAGCTACTTTACTTTACTTTAGTAACTTTTATTTTAAATGGCTAAGTCTTGCCAATGGGTTCTATTCAATGGGGACCTTTCATGAGCCATTTCTCTCGCTATACACTTGGTGGCAGCACCCGTTCCCGGTCCAAGTCGGCCATCATGGTTGGATAGAAGAGTGTAGGTGTGTGTGTGCTGGTGGTGTAGGTGTGTGGTGGAGGTAGTGGTGTGTGGTGGGGGTAGTGGTGTGTGGTGGGGGTGTTTGGTATGTGTGTGGTGTGGGTGTAGATGTGTGTTGGGGGTGTAGGTGTGCGGTGGGGGTTTAGAGATGTGGTGGGGGTGTAGGTGTATGGTGTGGTGTGTTGTGTTGGTGTGTGTGGTGGGGGTGTAGTGTGTGTGGTGATGGGTTTTGGTGTGTGGTGGGGGGGTGTAGGTGTGTGGTGGGGGTTTAGGGATGTGGTGGGGTGTAGGTGTGTGGTGTATGTGTGGTGGTGTAGGTGTGTGGGTGTTGTGTGTGGTGGGGGTGTTGTTGTGTGGTTGAGGTGTATGTGTGTGTGGTGAGGGTGTATGTGTGTGTGGTGAGGGTGTATGCGTGTGTGTGGTGAGTGTGTATGTGTGTGGTGAGGGTGTAGGTGTGTGTGTGGTGAGTGTGAATGTGTGCGGTGAGGGTGTAGGTGTGTGTGTGGTGATGGTGCAGGTGTGTGTGGTGAGGGTGTAGGTGTGTGTAGTGAGGGTGTAGGTTTGTGTGGTGTAGATGTAGTGTGTGTGGTGGGGTGTAGGTGTGTGGTGGGGGTGTAAGTGTGTGGTGGGGGTTTAGGTGTGTGGCGGGGTGTAAGGGGTTCTGGGGGTATATGTGTGTGTTGTGGGGTGTAGGGGGTATAGGTGTGTGTGGTGGGGTGTGTGGTGGGGGTTTAGGGCTGTGGTGGGGGTGTAGGTGTGTGGTGGGGGTTTAGGGATGCTAAAGATTGTGAGGTGCCGCTCTGCAAGACACCCCTACACCTCCACCCAAACCACCTACACCCCCACCACACACACCGTCAACCCCCACCACACACACCTACACCCCCACCACATCCCTAAGCCCCCACCACACCCATACACCCCACTACACCCATACACCCCACCACACCCACCCCACCATACCCACTCACCACACACCCCTACCACACACCCCTACATCCCCATACACCCCTACAACACACACCAAAATCCTCACCACACCCCTACACCTCCACAACACACCCACCACTCAAACATACGCCCCCACCACCCGCCCACCATACACACGTACACTGCAACCACACCCACCACACCATATCAACTCACCACACACTCCTACACCCCCACCACACCCCCCTAAATCCACACACACACCAAAATCATCGCCACACCCCTACACCTCCACCACACAAACATACGCCCCCATCACCCACCCACCATACACACCTACACCCCAACCACACCCACCCCACTCACCACACACCAAAGCATACAGAGACCGGCATGCAGCGCCATCTGACGAGAGAGTCATGCAAACTGAACGGTCCCCATTGACTCAGTATTCTTGTCTATGTGGCAACAAATGTTTAATAAGTGCATTATTAACTAAGTTAGATATGTAGAATCAATTTTAGATCATTATTTTGGTTTTGAAAATTTGATGCTTCATCGGACTATGCAGCTTTAATATAATAATAATATATAATATGGATATGTGATCTTATAGCATTTGAATAATGAGTGATATAGTTGCCATGGTAACTCACTATAGATAAGGTGACTGTGTGGCTATAACCCTGCATGGGCGCTATTATGGTTTCTACGGTAGGTACGGTGATTTTGCGGTTACAACCTGCTTGAGTGCTATTATAGTTTCCATGGTAACCTACTAAGTATGGTGATGATGTGCTTAGTCTTGCATGGGATGTTATCATAGTTGCCATGGTAACTTACTATGTATAGCGATTTTATGGTTTTAACCCTCCCCTGGCGCTAATACAGTTGCCATGGTAACTTAATAAAAATAATAATTGTGTGGTTACAACCCTGGAATAGGGGACATGGTAACTTAATAAGTATAGTAATTGTGTGGTTACAACCCAGCTTGTGTGCTATCATAGTTGCCATGGTAACTTACTCGGGATGGTGATGGTGTGGTTACAGCCTTGCTTGAGTGATAGAATGGTGGTCATGGCGGTACGAGGGGAGGAGTTGATCTTTCTCGTGTCAGGACGAGGCTGGAGGTTGAGGTACATTGCAAACTCCCATGGTGCATCGCGGCCCTGTTGTAGGCCTTCAACCCATCCCTTGCCTTTCCACCTGGAAGTTATGAAATGGGGTCACATTATGGTAAGTGGTAAGGCACACTGTGCCTGATCATAGAATTATAGGACAGGGAAGACGCCCTTGTTTTCCCGTATTATCGTCCACGTTACTCACGATTTTCACAGCGCCCCCAACCGGCATAGAGGGTGGGTAACGCATAATCATGTGTATATATAAAAATATGTGAATTATAATGTATTATAATAATATATATACGGAGCATGTACAAGGTTTATCTATATATATTTATTATTACTTATCGAGATTACGAGATTAGGAGTCGCACACCAACCCCCAGTGGGGCACGCGAATGGGGTGCCACCTGTCAGCGCCGGAAATAGTGTCACTTCTATCACAATTTTCTTTGAGACGGACATGTGTTTCAGCACAGGCATAGGCACAGGTGCTGGTTACAACGAAGCGGAGATCATGTATTGCGACATGTGCGGCACCTCGCAAAACGTAGATAAATGTAAAAAGAAGAAAGGAAAGAAAGGGAAGAAAGTAATGTCGGCAAGAGTAACAAGGTCTACGCGACAAACTATGGACGTGCCAAAAGTAGATTCGAGAGAAAGTTCGCCAGAAGTAGTTGATAGAATGTCGTCATTCACATTGGAAGAACAGGAGACGTCCATAACGAAAGAAATAAAGGAAATGGAGTTGGAGGAAAGAGTGGCAGAGTTGCAGGAGCAAAGAGACGCTATGAAGAGGAGACGACAAGGACGACAGCAAACAAGGTGCGACATGCTGAGTCGGGGGACGACGCCAGTGAAGGACGAATGGCCGACGACAACGACCGCCGGTGCAGCGGCGGGCACCACCAAGGACGAACACTCCAGCTATGGGGTGGTGAAGTCGCGGCAGAGGTCGAGGGCAAGAAGGCGTCGACGAACCCCCTCAGACTCCAGGAGCAGAAGCAGCAGCAGTACGCGACGGCTACGAAGTAAGTGGAGTCTGAGGAGGTATGCTGTTCTTGTAAAAGAAGTAAGGAAAATGAACTGCTATGAACTGGTTACAGCTTCTATACGTTGGGTTTTGGATATACAGGGGCTCACGGTTAAAGACCTCCGGGCGTTCCTAGAACACATTTGTTTTATGTCATCTAGAGCGAGACAGAACGACTTTCATGATTCGACTCATGTCGAGTATGACAAGGACGTAAGAAAATTAGCCGAGGTAGAAGATTTTGCAGCCTTTGGAAGTAGTAATACCGGTATGGGCATGTTTCATTATGACATGCATAACATGCGACCCAAGAAGCCGACGAACAATTTGCGTAAATCTAATGCATACACTAAAGAAGGCAAAACGGGTTGCTACAGATGGAATAAAGAGGGGGGATGTAGTAGAACAGACGAGAATTGTAATTTCGGCCATTGGTGTTTGAAATGTGGCAGTAAAAGTCAAAAAGAATAACTGCACAAAGGACTGACAAGCTAAAAAAGGTAAAAACGTTAACTCGAATAACGGGAAAGTTCAATTGCAGGACAAGTTGGCTAAAAATTGTGTTATTAATAATGTGAGTGCTGTGTGTGTGGATACGGAAAGCGTATTACACAGTGTGGCAGTAAGCAAACACTTAGCGCAGCATAATGCAGTGCTTGAATTGCATGTGACTCACGTGCCTAGTGAGACACGGTCAATAACGGAGAGTAGGAATGTTACATGTGCTAGGCCCATAGGGCAATTGTCGTCCAATGTTGGTTCTAATGACGGTTCTTATGGGTTGACTAAGCATGTAATATGTGAATCTCAGGTGGAACCAAATTATGCAGGCCAAGTTAGCAATGTAAACTCGGTTGGTAATAGTGTGTTAACAGTTACATGTGCTTTGAATACACAGATAGAGTCTCAAGTAAGTGTAGATATTGGAGAAACAAATGAGACTAAGGTACAAAGCCAAGTTAACAAAATATGGCATGATTGGATTAATAACGATAATGTTAGTAAGGACGATATTTTTTACGTTGAGACAATAAGAGTCAAAGACTACTGTTTGGACTTCCACATTAGGGAAGCCCAGGAGATTGAGCCAACAATAATAAGAGTTACAATTGATTGTCTTAACGGTGCATGCAATTGTGTTCATAAAATAGCCGGTAACCAAATGCAGTTACTGCCGTGTCGGTTTATAAGCGAGCTGTTCCTTCGGGGAGATTCCGACCCAGATTGGGTTTATATCTTATGGGGGGTAGTTTTCGGCTTCCATGTCACCAATAGTGACTGTACGGTAGAATATAATACTACTTTTAAGAAGGTCCGTGATAAATTTTACAGGGACATTATAACCCAAAAGCTGTTGGCGGAATTGAACCAAAATATGATCACTCGGTGCAGTCACACCCCCCAGTGCGTACATAATATTTGTTGTATACCTAAGGAGGGTGGGGGAGGGGAAGAGGAAGAGTAGACTGCAGTAGGCCAAAAGATAAATCGGTGAATAAATAGACAAATAAAGTTGCATTAAAATTTAGTTATAGAAGTATTGACGATGTAGTAGACCACATGAATTAGGGAGACTATCTTTCTACAGTAGATCTAAAAGATGCATATCAAGCTATCCCAATACATCCGACAGATAGACCTAGGCAGGGTTTAGTTTGGGACTTTGAAGACGGAAAGGCGATGGGCAAGTCTACATGTTGGATAATAGGATTTGCATGGGGCTTTCATCGAGCCCATTTGTCTTCTCGAAAGTGTCGGATTTCATTGTGAGGTGTGCAAATAGGGAAGGTTTAGACAGAGTAATAAATTATTTGGATGATTTCTGTGTGGTATCCCCAACTAGGGACAGTGCTGCAGACCAGCAGAATAGATTAATTGCTATCCTGCACCGACTAGGATTACACATAAGCTTTAAGAAGCTAATTAGTCCAAATATATATTTATATGTATTATATATTTATATATATTATTTATAGACATGATAATTTATTATCATTATATAAAGAGGTGGAGTGGCTCCTCCATTATTATTGTCTGAATTATTACTGTGCAGTAATACGCCTACTATTTGATTTCGATTAATATGTATATCGACCTATCACTGCCCGAATTGATCAATTCCGGGCTGCACTACTGCAGCGCCACCGCGTGTTGGTGCACTGCGAGCCTCCACTTGGCCATTCCGCACCGGGCTTTCAAATTTTGTAACCGGCTTGGCATTATGCTAGCCAAGATCTCACATTAAAATGATCAACCCATACTCGTGTTGTGTCTTGCCTTGTTTGAGAGTAGCCTAACTTTATATATATTATATATTCTAAATATATTTCTATATATAAATAAAATATATATATTATATATGGTTAAGCCAGAAAACTGCACTGAGACAAAATTATTTCACTGTTACTACACTATTTAGTCATAATCATGTTAATATTCATGTAAACATGGGCAAAGTTGCATGACCAAAAGAAACCCTGCCCTGTACTAGTTGAATATATATAAGCCCAGCAATCATACAGTGGTGACTCCAGTTGTACTGACTCTTGCCACATCAGAAATGCCAGCAGGTGGCAGCTCGCTACACTCGGGGATCACCATAGTGGATCGTTCCACCCCATAGTATAGTATCCACCCCATATATATAGTATCCGGCTCCGCAGAGGGAGGTTAACATTCTCCGACCAGGGGCCATATGTATGAGCAACTTTTGATCGGCTCCGGTGTTAACGGCGGGTCCCGGGTTATCTAATGCCGGTGTTCCAGATGTGTCACGGGGTATGTATGTGTCCAAAGCGCAGCGGGGTTAGTTAACATATTAGTTATTTAGCAACTTGGGGGGCCCCTCTGAGCGTGTACCCGGCGAGCACCGCTATTTGACAATATCGGCGGCCAGGAACCAGCAGCCTTCTTAGTCGATTCGACAATGTGCATAACGCCGCCAATGCGGCATTATGCGTTAATAACGGTTCGATTTTAGGGTTAATTTGATTAAATTTCACTTATTGCATATGTAATTCTGTTAAATATGATCGCATTGAATAGATTTGGGCCTAATATATTGCCGCCGATGCGGCGGCGTTGGCAGTATGGATATCGACGTCGCTGCGGTGGCGGTGATTTGTTTACTTTACATTCATCGATTCGACACTAATAATATCGCCGCCAATGCGGTGGCAGCGTTAATAACGGTTCGAATTTAGGGTTAAATTGATCAAATTTCACTTATTGCGTATGTAATTCTATTAATTATCATCGCATTGAATAGATTTGGGCATAATCGGTCCCTAACATCGACGTTAACCATCCTATGGCTTGGGGTTAGTGCAGGCGACTTTAAGCTCGCGGTGTTTGTCTAACGCCGGCACATACATACAGAGTTTTCGCCGCTAACCCGGTAAACCCACCGAAAACCAGCTTCGCAGCGCTAACCCCGACACATACATACATATGGCCCCAGGTGGAAAAAACCTAGGGACGACCCCGGGATTGAAGTAACTTACAGTGTGCTTCTATTTATTTGTGTCGAAGGATTAAAGTTACATAGTAACGATGGTTTTGAGTTTCTGTAATTTTTCTGAGATAAATGTATTAAATTGATTGTTAGAATCTACTTTACTTTAGCTTGAAGTAATTTTTATATTAACTGACTAACTCTTCAGATATTTAAAGTACAGACCTGACAAATTAGTTTTGGCAAGCACACCAAACCTCTGACGCCATAGGCTTCAGTATTAATTAATAGTTTCTATTAAATTGACCCAGTATGACTTTCTAAGTAGCAACAAATGTTTAATAAGTGCATCAGTATCTAAGATAGATATGTAGAATCAAGTCTAGATAATTGCTTTGGTTTTGAAAATGTGATGCTCTATCGGACTATGCAGCTTTAACTAGTCCATGACAGTATTTATATTTAAGAGGTGGGCAGTAGAGATGGGGGGGAGGTGGGGTAGGCCAATAGTTAAATGCAGCAGTTGGATCAGCAGATGGAGCAGCAGCAGCTGGAGCAGCAGTAGTTGGAGTAGCAGTAGAAGCTGGAGCAGCCACAGCTGGAGCAGCTGCTGCTGGAGCAGCTGCTGCTGGAGCAGCCACAGCTGGAGCAGCCGCAGCTGGAGCAGCCGCAGCTGGAGCAGCTGCAGCTGGAGCAGCCACAGCTGGAGCAGCCGCAGCTGGAGCAGGAGCAGCCGCAGCTGGAGCAGCCACAGCTGGAACAGCCACAGCTGGAGCAGCCGCAGCTGGAGCAGGAGCAGCTGGAGCAGCCACAGCTGGAGCAGCCGCAGCTGGAGCAGCCGCAGCTGGAGCAGCCACAGCTGGAGCAGCCACAGCTGGAGCAGCCACAGCTGGAGCAGGAGCAGCCGCAGCTGGAGCAGCCGCAGCTGGAGCGTGCCTCACCCCAGCTTGTAGGCGTTGATGGCGGGGAAGGTGTAGCTGTAGGTGCGCTCGCCTGATGACCAGTTCTCCACTTCACTGTAATCTGTGCAGTGGTACAGCAGGTTGCCAATGATGATGTTCTTCTGGTCGCAGCCGGACTCGCACAGCAACTGAACAGAGCAGGAAGAACAGGGTTATAAGTAACCATGGCAACCTGGCAGTACTGACAATCCTAGCTGGCGCCCTCTTAGACACCCCTATATGAATTTAAATTAATTTATTGATTAAGTAGGTGAATTTTTTGTGAATTTAATGCTTTATTCAGAGCGCGTTTTCTCAGCAGGTGTCACGTGTCGTGATGACGTACGTCGCCAGCGTCCGGCGGGCCAATGAGTGTCTTGCTGGCGATGGTCATCAGGTTGCAGAAGGTCGACTCTCGGTACGTCCTCCTCCACGAGACTCGGAACGAGATCTCCACCTTCAAGGTCAAGGTCACAGAAGTCAGATATATATCACGCAGCAAGACCGACATACACTAGGCCTATGGTGCTCTCCTATAAACACAAATTTATATTATTATTATGTAATGTACTATTTAAATTTAATAAATGCTGGTCCGTTGTGACTAGTGGTCGTGTTGTGAATTATTAACCAATCAAATAGGAAGGGAGTAATGAGTTAGCGCAGGTTTCCGGAGTGGCAGACCATGGGTTTGAATCCTGGACAAGTAAAACCAATGACTTAAAAATCAGCCTGGTGCTCGGCAATACTAGGAATAGTAGGACAGGATAATCGGCAAGGGATGAGGAAGACCAATTGGCCGTGATTTAAAATGAACCTTCTTGTTCAACCAATCTAACAACTCATTCATATTTTGCAATAGACAATAGTTAAATTAAGATAGCTTCCCATTGCAATATTTTAATATTCATACAATTTAATAAGGTATTTAATTATAAAATGTCAAAAGGGTGCTGAAGCTTATTTAGATTTGTAGAACTTGCTAAAGAACTGACCGGTTTGATAAAAGCGATATTCTGAAGCTAAGATTCCTTATACGCGGTATGCGAATGCGAATGCGGCATGCAGCATGCAAATGGGTTGATTCCACCCACGCAGCATGCGGCATGCGGCATACAGCAAAGTACCATTTACAAAGCCCACTCATCTGCAAGTAGTTAGCTGGAAATCCACACTACACAAACATATCTAATTGTGCTCAAACAATTATCCTTCGCCATCTGTATACAAGTAATTAACTCCAGTCCCAGCGGCATGCCTGCAACCCATCCAATCGCCACCCACCCTGACATAACACCTCCCTCACCTACACCCACACCCACACCCACACCCACACACACACACACATAGTGTCAGCTTTCTCACAACTGTTTTCTATGGCAACGCACCAGTATTCGCATTTGCATGCCGCACCGATCGGTCCATGGACCGATTCAGTTGCCACATTTGCATTCACATTCGCGTTCGCATTCGGACGTATGGAAGCACCACTATTCAGTTACATGCTTTTCAATTGTTTGCCGCATTCGCATTCGCATCCCGCATACCGCGTGTAAGGAATCTTAGCTTTAGATTCGCTTCTATGTCAGTATCTGGCAACACATTTTTGTCATATTATTGTCTGATTGCCATCTTCTATGTTACTGTATTCTGTTTTCCTATTTATTCTTTTGTTATTTACTATTATGACACTTTATTATATGTTAAAGTACTTCGAAAGTCCACCTGATCAAATTGATACTTTTTTTTTCACTTTAAAAAACCACAAACAATTAATGCATATAATACATGTGCTCCTAATATGGGTTTTCCAATCCTCGGACTTCTGGGATGCATGTCGACCTGTATTTCACCACGGTTAATAATACTAATGCAAAATGCATTCAAGCCTCAAGCTCCATATGAAGTAATAACCGATTAATGTTGCACACATGTTGATTACTTTGATACAAGGGGGACCAGACAGGATGGTCGAATGAGTTGATCGTCCGTCTGCTGCTTTGTGAGATTGAGGGATCCGAACCCATGGGTATTGGGTTCGAACCCTGGTCGAGTCAAACCAATGACTTAACAATTTATACTTGTCGCTTCCTAGACAGGTGCTCGGTATTAATAGCATAGGGCAAGGACTGGTTGGCTCATTGTCAGCATAATGTGACTGAGAGGGATATCAGGTCATGGTGCTCCCAGTGGGGCAGCACTACAAAGTCGCCATGAGTGCGCACTGTCACAAGTCGGTACCCGTCCTGCTATGATCTTAGATGTTGCCAGGACGTAAAACTCCAACAATCAACCAACCAACTTGAGACAGGGGTGTGTTCTGCAAGCCCAATTGACACTAGTACCATATGAAATGACTAGAATATGGTTCCATTGTGAACAGTAAAATAGCTCTACACACGGATGATATAAGAGCAAGACACAATTCTAGAGTTATGGCGTTCTTTCAAATGGGCCTCAGCCTTCAGCTTTGACCAATTTGAAATGACTCAGCTCACCCACTCAGACTATTATATGTCAATTGTCATACGGATATGTAAAATTGGGTTTTAATTATATTGTTTCTCAAAGCTGACCTTTCGCGGGTCATCACGTGATGCCGTCCACCAGAACATGGCGCCCCGGAAGTGGGTCCCGTCCGCGCATGTCAACAACAGAATGACAAGCGTCGTCAGCGTACCAGCGTTCAACATCACTTCCGGTGAGATATCCGAGTATTTCCGGTTGGTGGAACCACGCGCGTTCCGTCAGATAAGCTTTACTACTGGAAAAATGTATCCCAATAACGAGATCCAAAAATATCCAGGTCAGAGCAATGCTGGTGTGATTCACTCATCAAAAATGGGGTGTGCAGTTTTGCTAACTCCGTTCTCTTCCAGCTCTGAAGAGAATAGATCCTAAACTTCAATCTGAGAAAAGAAAATTCCCAATGTCTAATCTCTAAAACCCAATCTCAGAATTAAGTTAATTGATTCATTCAGGGGGAAGACTTCCAATATGACAGTTTCAGTTGAAATATTTTGCATAGGCTACATGAGACTACTATGTTTGAAATCAAATGTTCTTACTATTTACTATTATAAGATCATGCACAGGTTTCAACTAAGTTCGCGAAACCTTTATGAATCGTTATCACTTAAATTTAGTGCATGATACTTTATCACTATTGATCTGAAAGGCTATGATTTAGTATGATCCTGTATCAGAATCTCTACAGCACCCGTCCAAGCACCTCGCTCACTGTCGCTTAATTTGGGGCGTATTCGATTAAACAACTCGGGTCACCCGAGCCACTTTTTGGCGCATGCGCAGGCCCTACAACCTCGGGTTACATAAACGAATACACTCGGGGTGGAAAAAATGATGGCTTAATCCAAACTTTTTTTTTTTTTAATAACCAATATAACTACAGTAAAATAGGATTTAAAATAATTTATGATTGCATAGTTTAGTTATATTTCCATTTCATTAATCTGAGTTATTACCAAAAAAACCTTTAAAAGCATGTAGGAATTGGAGAAGGGTCCACAGCGACGAAAGGAGGAAAAACGGCTGACCACTGGGTCATATTGAGCATACCCTTGCAGGAATAGTTTCCCATTCTTTAAGTCCTGATATTGTGTGATTTAAAGAGAAGTTGATGTAGATAAATTATAAATATACTTCAAGCACTTTAATCTGTGCAAAAGATAAATAAATATGTGATAATGTCTGAACAATAAACTAGTCAAATAATATTTGACTAGACTGCTAGCTCTGTGGAAGTCACGCCTGGTCCCCTGGTCATTTGCTCAGGCAGAGGCATAGAAGTTTTCAGCGATTATCGCTCAGTTTCAAACCTGGTCCCCTAGCCTTTGTACCGGAAACAAGTTTAAACGGGCTGAAATGAGTTCAACCGTGGCTGGTTGGGTCGCACCGTGGCTAGTTAGGTCACTCCGTATAGCGCTGAATATGCTTATGAGGAATTGTACTGGTAGCTGTCAGATACAGGAGGGTGTCAGCACAAATGTGAAGTCATAGCTCCTAGCACCCCGAGCCAATAGGTGTGTTACTGGGGTCGGGTCGTTTTGCACACGGCTTATGTATGTTTAGACTCCACTCGCAGTGTTCTATTTGAAATCCTAACCAGTCGGGTGACCCGTGTGGCGTTATAATCGAATACGGCCTTGGTGACCAGATGAGGAGAATGTTACCAATGTGATCTTGTCTATGTGAGAGTCACACATCGCATAAACAGAGAGCCCTCTGATCTAACCCAAACATTAAAAAAAACTAATTAATCTCTTCATAGGATTGAAATAAACTTACTGTGCCCCTGGTAAATCGGATAATGCATTAATTGTTAAAACTGCACGTTAGTTTCTTGAACAGCTCAGTAATGAGCACACAGGTTTGGCAGTCGACAGTGTGATTGGAAAATAAGCTTAGGCTTTTCAGGACCTCCTAGATGAATCATTGAATGTGCATATGTATTAGTATGACAGCTACTGTGGCACTGATACACTGAATAATGTATGGAAATTGGTGTGTGTGGGGAGGGGGGGGTCTTATGTCTGATATTGTGCTAACTAACCCACACTGACTTTCGACCCCAAAATACCAGATTTACTTATAGTTATAGGCTCGGCCGACTGAGGCCTAGTGTCTTAAAATTTAGGGGCGTGGGGAGGGAGGGGTAGATAAAAGATTCACCCGGTACTTGTAGTACACGGGTGAAGGACAATGTGGTATAAATACTGGCGAAAATAGGTTTAGTATGGAACATGAAGTAGAAACTGTGGCTCCAGTATCAAATAGCTATTCATATAGGCACAGAGTTGGGGAAATGGGAGAGAATGCAAAAAGACAAGATGGCGGCCGCAGAACGCCATCGATTTCACTTTTAAATCTTATTAAACTAGATATTATATTATATTTTTCAACTCAAAGGTAGCGGGCTATCAATAATACATATGTAAAGAATAAATGTTGCTTCTTAGATTGTGAAATTAGGCTCTCAATTCATTGACCCGTCTTTTCGACAGCTTTTACATAGGGTTGGTTTGCACCCCTACTGCAGCAGTATGGGGTGAATCTTGTATCTAAGGGAGGGGATGCTCTGCCCAAGGTGTATAATAGTTTTTACACTGTCATACTAGAACTGGTCTTTGGGATAGGCCTGACAAGTGGAATAGCCTAGCCCTTAGTGCCTCTCTTTATCTGAATCCAGCACTGGTAGTTCTGCATGCTATTAAACCTTCATATCGACGTGGTCACACCAATTGAATAATAACATCACAAGTTGTCCATTGAGAACGAGTCTGTGTAAAGAATAATCCAATATTTCCATGACACCGTGGTAGTATCATCACTCTGAGCAGGTGGTGACCCCGGGCATCTCCTGTCGCAGTAGCCTGGTCCCCTGGCCTTTATTGTCCCCAAATGTAGTCACTGTGGCTGTTTCAACACCAAGTGATGGTGGTGGGAACTGGAACCCGACTGCTGTCGCAGTGTCTTTGGTAAAATTCCATTATCGACGTCGCGGCAGAGTTGACTGACTATCCTCCCTTGTCATGATGATGTGTCCGTAATGTTTCATCACATCTGTCCGAGTTGGCACGCTGTGTGTGCGTGGACTGGGCCGGTGAGTCACACCCATATGGTGTTGTGTAAACACGTGTATACTCGTGTATGTACACATGTACACACCTGCGTGTATATGTCACACACAGTGTGCGCGTGCGCACATCCCAACCAGTCTCCCACTCAACGTCCAGATCGACA
Organism: Branchipolynoe longqiensis; assembly: GCA_030323885.1. Lineage (NCBI taxonomy): Eukaryota > Metazoa > Annelida > Polychaeta > Phyllodocida > Polynoidae > Branchipolynoe > Branchipolynoe longqiensis. Next base: position 268,376 of record CM059200.1, on the reverse strand, counting down.
AACTGTCCCGGTGTGGCGGTTTCAGCGTCCGCTCAGTTTCAGCGCCCTGCCGTGGCTTCTGCGCATGCCTGGATTTTAAGAGATGGTCAAGACACCCGTGGCCTCGCCGGCTACAAGCTCAGCTGGTGCCCGGCAGTGTTAGGGACCGATTAGGCCGAAATCTATTTAATGCGATCATATTTAACAGAATTACATACTCAAATAATGAAATTTAATTAAATTAACCTTAAATTCCAAGCGATATTAACGTAGCAGCTAGATCGGCGTCGAATCGCCGAGTGTAAACAAAACAAATAGCAGTGCTCGCTGCAACATGCGAAAATCCACGCATGCGCAGAAGCCACGGCAGGGCGCTGAAACTGACCGGGCGCTGAAACCGCCACACCGGTGTTGCGGTTTCCCAGGGACACCAGTTTGCCAGGGACACATTGCTTCCACGCATGCGTCAAAATCGAACAGCATCGTCACCAACCTTATAAATTTAATATAATGTTTTTGGTAACGATGTTTTCTATATGTGTACCAAACGATTTGTTTCTAGGTGATGTCGTTTTAGAGATATTTAACTGTTCCTGTATTTTATTTATGAAGATTGCTCAAGGCCATTGACAATGCCTTGAGTTGGACGGTACGCGCAGTGACAAACATTAGTTTTATTCAAAATTAATAGAAATCAAGAACCCTAACCTTATCAATTTAATATAATCTTAATGGTAAAGATGTTTTCTATATGTGTACGAAGCGATTTGTTTCTAGGTGGTGTAATTTTAGATATATTTGATTTTTTTCTGTATGAAGATTTGCTCACGGCCATTGACAATGTATTTGAATGGAAGTGTCCCTGGCAAACTGGTGTCCCTCGGAATCCGCAACACCTGTATGTTGTTCCTGTCCGTGACACTGCATAGGGCGGGGCAGAATGACGTCACCACACATTAGTCACCTGTTATAGACCTATTTAATATGACGTCAGCATAGGTATTTACGTCAGTGCGCGCACAGCTTGGCTGCAGGACAACATCCGGTCACACTACAAACTTAAATGGCAGTGAGCAATCTTGATACAAAAAAAGTGAAATATCTCTAAAACCACACCACCTAGAAACAAACTGATTGGAACACATATAAAACACATTGAACGAACAGATTATATTAAATTTATAAAGTTAGGGTTCTTCATTTCTATTAATTTTGAATAAAATAGACGTTTTGCACTGTGCATACCGGCAAACTCAATGGCAGTGTGCATTCATTCTGCTGCCAAGCTGCGCGCGCATACATAATGTTTATAAACATTGAAAGGGGTCTATACCACCCGATGATAAACAAGTGCGGATATGTCACTGTTGGAGTGGCGGGATGAAGGATAGAGACAAAGCAATGTATATCTTTCTTCTTCTTCCTCTACTTCTTCTTCCTCTTCTTCTTCGGAATAATATATTTTTTTGAATATTCAATTCTTAACATCTAGTTTGTTTTACATTGCGGGTCTATATTTTGATTTACTCACATGGAAGTGTTATGGGTATGGGAAATACTTGGCCGATGAACTACAGAGTGGGATACGAGTTATTTCACTTAAATATTCAACTTACAGCAATCAATTTTGTACCACTACCCTGCTACCAGGGAGCAAAACAAATAGTTTGATGCATCAGACCACGTAAAGGCACTCAATAATAACTCACGTTACAGTATCGGCCCCCTATTACCTGTTGTCTTTTTCGGCATAGTCATTGATTGAATGCGGGGTTCACATCCTCGCAACATCTGAGGTCATATCAAGAGGGTCACCGACTTGTGACTAGGGGCACTCAAAGCCGCTTTATAGTGCTGCCTCACCGGGATACAGTGTGAAGGTGATATCCGATGTTATCCTGATACTGAGCCAGCCAATCTTTACCTTACATCAGTAAGTGCCTAGCACCGGACAAGTTAGACTAGAGACACTGATGCTTTTGAGTTTCTGCACACAAAAAGGTTTTTAGCTGAATATCTTGGGTTCATCATTATAATCCACAGTACTTTGAAGTACCTTTTATTCTAAACGGTTAACTTTTGAGATATTTAAGAAGAAAACGTGCTAATTGTATTTTGGCATACAGATAGACATTCTAACACCATATGCTTTAGCAGTCGCACATTACAACAAAATTGACCGAGTCCTTCCCTCTAAAGTTCTATGCAGCAACAAATGATTACTAAGTGCACTAGATATAGTAGACAGAAGCAAATGTAGGCAGGTGTTTTGTATTGGAAGACTTTATGCATTCGTCGGACTATGCAGCTTCTACGACAAGTGTCACTTTAGTACATCGTCAGTTTGACTTAGCTGGAATCGAACCCATGACCTCACGAATGAGAAAATTGACATAGGCAATCGCCATCCCGTTCAGTATAAAGTATAGCCCAGTTGGAAAAGTTCCTTATATGGGCATGTGTGTGATGTTATAATAAAATTATTTCCCTTCACTTCCACGTGAAAAAGATGACAAATTCAAAGTGTCTCCCCAAAATACGAGCTTTTATATAACATTTCTTGCAGTCTATTGAAACTTAAATTAAGCTTAATTATGAGACATACTATTTATTCACGAATAAATATGTCATGAATAATCAGAACCGGGTTTGCTAGCTGTGAATAATATTCTCCGACGTACATCATGTGCAATGATGGACACTTGCTGGAATAAAGCACATATTTAGATTAATTCCCTTTTTAATATAAATGTATGGCTAATCCACTTTCTCAAGCTCTAAATCGGAGAGTTGCATTATGTGGCATCTTGGAGTGCATATGTATATATATACATATTTATTTGTAAAATACAGTCATTTATATATAATACTATGTAAACCAATCAATATACTAATTTTAAATGGTTATTGTCCGATGACTAATGACTGTGCCAACACAGAGACTCAAACCCACATGTATTTAGTATTGCTAATTGATTGTTGTACTATCTTGTTATGTTTCTATATATTATATATATATATATATATATATATAGAAATATATATATATATAGAAATATATTCAGATGTACGCATTTAATGTTATTTGAATATTGTACTTTTATGTTTTAAAAATATGCTGATGTATATAAGCTTTGGCATTTAATATTACTTGTTTAATGAAAAATGATATTATTAAAGAATGTCAATATATATATACATATGGTAGAAAGACCAATGCCATCATGTCATTAAATGTGCTAATATATATAAGCTTATGCATTTAATATTGTTATTTGATTAATGAACAATGATATTATTAAAGAATATACACATAAAAGACCAGTGCTTGGCGCTGAACAGAAAATTCAGCTGAATGAAAAGAAATGCATATAGATATGCATTTATTTATAAATATATATGCTATCTATATTTCATAATAAACCACATCGAGATTTAAACCAATGAAATACTTAATGAAATACTGAACTAATTGTAATAGATATTTAAATATGTATTTATTGAATAGAAAATTGAAGAACAAATCAGTAACGTACAAAGTGGGTTTATATCTGGAAGAGGTACACGTGAAGGGATTTTCAATATGAGAATGATTTGTGAACGTTATTGTGAAGTGAACCAGGATGTTTATGCCTGCTTTATTGACTATGAGAAGGCCTTCGACCGAGTCAATCATGAACTGTTAATCAAATGTTTACAAGATATTGGTGTCAATGGCAAAGACATTAAACTAATTGTGAACTTATACTGGACACAACGTGCATTTATAAAAATGGAGCAGGGCCTATCGGATGAAGTTATGATTAAACGAGGAGTTTGACAGGGGTGTGTATTGTCACCATGTCTATTTAACCTGTACACAGAGATGATTTTCAGACACATTGAAGATTGCAAGGGAGTGACAATAGGTGGCATGAACGTCAACAATCTTAGATATGCCGATGACAGTGTAATACTAGCAGACAGTGAGAAAAACCTACAAGATATAGTGAATAGAATCAATAAAGCTGGAATACTATTCAACATGAAGATGAATGCCAGGAAGACCAAAACAATGGTTATAAGTAAAAAGACAGATAAACCAAATGTCAATATAACCATAGATGGCACAAACATAGAACAAGTATCCGAATTCATATATCTCGGACAAAAGATTACAAATGATGGGAGATGTGAGGAAGAAATTAAAAGAAGGATAACAATAGCCCGAACAACATTCTCCAAAATGTATAGAGTGTTAACATCAAGTAAGATATTAATACAAACAAGGAAGCGTATTCTTCAGTGTTATGTGTGGTCTACTCTAATGTATGGGGCAGAGACATGGACAATCTCTAAGAAAATGTACAAACGTTTAGCAGCATTTGAGATGTGGACTTATCGAAGGATGATGAAAATATCATGGACAAAGAAGATCACCAACAAAGAAGTTCTCAGAAAAATTAAAAATAAGAAAAGCTTGTTTGCCACTATACAGACAAAGAAACTTATTTATTTTGGCCACATCATTCGTCAGAGTTCAATATACCGTACATTGTTGGAAGGGAAGGTGAATGGCAGCAGAGGGAGAGGGAGACCAAGAACATCATGGTTTACAAATATTTCACAGTGGACAGGCTTGAATTATTCACAGTCTATCAGAACAGCACAACATCGGGACAAGTGGAGAACCATTGCATCCAACCCTCGACTAGAGGATGGAACTATTGTTTGATTGATTTATTGAATAGCTAAATGACATACATAAATATAAATATCAGTGTTGGATCAATACACCAAACACACCACATGTACACGGGGCTACTAGTACTAGTTGTACTGTATATACTATCCCTGAAGCCAGGTGTTCTCGAAAAATCTATTTCTGGCCTCGATTGTATGTAAATGCCATCTCCAGCCTGATGGTCATGTTGTGTGCATTATATTCATGGTTGGTGGTGTATGTGTGTGTTAGGTAGCTTCACTTATTTCCCACGAATACAGTCACATTGACCACAGCACACATGTCACTGAAACCCACGTAAACACGCGGCGTACAACTCACCAGAAACCAAATTATGATTTCATAGACCTAATTAACAGGGTACGTCAGAGAAATGGAGAGATTATTTATGTGAAATAGATATCATCCTAAGACCTAATTGACGCCTAATTTCTTTTAGAAGTGACCAAATATATATTTAGGAAAGAATTTATCATTTTAAGACCTAATGCATATATATATATATCGTATTATATGAGTATAAATGCTTGAGGGGAAATAAATCCCTTGAGCCGCTCATTGGTGGAGTACCGGTGTGGCGGTTTCAGCGTGTTCCCATGCTCAGACGTGTACCTCGCTTCTGCGCATGCGTCAGAATCTAATAAACATGGCCGTAATCGATTAACACTACCCGGGCGACTCGGGTCATCCCAGTCGTCAGAATTTCAAATAGAACACAGCAAGTGGAGTCGACAAATACACGTGCCATGTGCCAAAAAAGAATAACTTAGATTAATTAAATGGAAATATAGGTAAACTAGGCCATCATAAAATACTTTAAATCCTATTTTGCTGTATTTTTTATCGGTTATTAAAAAAAAAAGAAAGATTGTCCACCTGAGCGCGGAGAAGCGTATTCGATTATTCGACCCGAGTTTGTAGGATGTGCGCATGCGCCAATAAGTGTCTCGGGTGATCCGAGTTGATGCGAAATCCGCGCATGCGCAGAAGCAACGAGACACGTCTGAGCACGGGAACACGCTGAAACCGCCACACCGGGGCAGTGCTTGTAAGAGGGTGCCCCGCCCCCAGCGCCACTCAGCCGGGAGGATGTATGTATAGACCCCTTTCAATGTTTGTGTATTGTGTATGCGTGCGCAGATTGGCTGCAGAACGAATGCACACTGCCATTGAGTTTGCCAGTATGTGCAGTGCAAAAAGTCAATTTTATTCAAAATTAATAGAAATGCAGAACCCTACCCTTATTAATTTAATATAATCTGTTTGTTAAACATGTTTTCTGTATGTCTTCCAAGCTGTTTGTTTCTAGGTGGTGTGGTTTTAGAGATGTTTCAAATTAATAGAAATGCAGAACCCTAACCTTATGAATTTAATATAATCTGTTTCTTAAACATGTTTTCTGTATGTCTTCCAAGCGGTGTGTTTATAGGTGGTGTATTTTAGAGATATTTCACTTTTTCTGTATGAAGATTGCTCATAGCCATTTAGTTCGCAGTGTGACCATGTGTCGTCCTGCAGCCAAGCTATGCACGCACTGACCTAATTCCCTTTGCTGACGTCATATGAAATAGGTCTATATATGTTTAGCAGTATGCACTGACATCTCAGGCAAGTAACCACATAGACAGGTAGGGGTGGGTTGTGTGGTGATATCAGGGAGCCTAGGTGGTGTAATGGTTAGCACACTGGCCTGGAGTGCAAAGAGATGTGGGCTCTAGGCGCAATATTTCCCATTTTCATCACCCCCATGACACTGGTGCCGTGACCATGATTCTATACAAGCTATGCACTGTGTGGTTGAACCTACCTTGTGTATGTATGTGTTAGTGCATTGCCTGTATGTATGTAATTGTAAGCATTAAAAGTCTTACAATTCCAGGGGGACGAGTGTAGTAGTCTGCACTGACCTCTCAGGCAAGTAACCACATAGTCAGGCAGGCATAGGTAGTGTGGTGGTATCAGGGAGCCTAAGTGGTGTAATGGTCAGCACACTGGCCCGAAGTGCAAAGAGATGTGGGTTCGAGTCCCGTTCTAGGCGCAATATTTCCCCTTTTCATCACCCCCACAACATATATTTGGGGAGAAATTGTGTCGTCTGGGTCTTAAGGGGCGTAATCGATTAATCGACTCTGGTCACCCGAGCCACTTTTTGGCGCATGCGCACATCCTGCAGACTCGGGTCGAATAATCGAATACGCTTCTCCACGCTCGGGTGACAAAAATGGTGGTTCTTTTATTTGTTTTTTTAATAGCCGTTATAATTACAGCAAAATATGATTTAAATATTTTTATGATGCCATAGTTTAGTATTATTTCCATTCAATTAATCTATGTTATTACCAAAAAAAAATATGTATGACTGTTACCGGTGGCTGTTATCCTGCAGGACGGTACCAGCGCAAATGTGACGTCATCGCTCCTTGCAAACCCCAGCAAAGAGGTGGGTTACTGGGGTCGGGTTGTTTTGCACACGGCACGTGTATTTGTCGACTCCACTCGCGGTGTTCTATTTGAAATTCGGACGACTCGGGTGACCCGAGTCGCTCGGGTCGTGTTAATCGATTACGGCCAGGATGATAACTTCTTTCCTAAATTCAATCTTAAATATGTATGTGTCTGTATTGATCCATTTCAGAGACGGCTATTTTGGAAACCGCACTAGCGCACACGTACGTATGTTCAAAACGGAGGATGCTATCTATGGTCAACAGAATCACATATTTATCTATTTTAGTTTGAAGGTTTAACACACACAAAAACATAGATGTGGTTACCTTAAAAAATTATTTATTAAAGCAGCCATACAAAAGAGTCAATATATCACAGGAATTATTGACAAAGGAATCTTAGTTTTTAGACAAATACCTTTTGTGTCATCACCATTTTTGTAATGGGGAATTTGATGAACCTACATACATATAAATGTGCAAAAGATACGACTAGATCACCTGGTTTTCATGCTCAATCTACACCGGAGTAGGGCCCTTTGTACATGCATTGTTCTGAAGTAGTTGTCTGGTAAAATCGTCTGTTTATGATCACATGGTTTGTGAGTTATTTATGCACCTGCACATCAGATCTTTTGAACATTGCTTGCAAATAGAGTTTTGAAGATCACTAAGATGTGTTAATTTATCATTAAGAACATACATCACAGTATATATTACCAAGAGCATACACTTCCTATATATATACATAAATCACATGCGAGAAGATTTCTCAGTGAAAATCATAATAACTATAATGGTCGTCTATGTGGTTACTTGCCTGGAATCTGTTTAGGCATCCCACAGATAAATGCGAACGATGGAAGACAAGTCTAAATTGTCTCCAAGAAATATTAAGTCATACATGTGCATTTATCATAGGCAACGGATACCACTAGCTGTCAAGTGCGTACTATCCATTCTTTGCCATAGTTGCCATATTTTCATGTTTGTTGAAAAAATAAAAGTGATAATAATATATATAATTTTAGCACGACAACACCTCATTGTCGCAATTCAGTGAGAAGTCAGTGGTGCAAAACAATTAACATATATCATGATATATAATTATAATCATCATATATATATGTATGATCATATATATGTACATACATTCTTTGTACAGTGAGAAACCGTAATAAAGAGTAAAGGCTACAATTGTCGACTAAAGCTCGCTGCACAGACGGGGGGGGGGGGGGGGGGGGGGCAGAGTTGGGGGGCGGGGCGAGAACATTTGTAAACACCCCTTCGCGCATGCGCAAACAACGCTGCGGATAAACTATTGCGAGTCGGCCATGTTTATTGACAAACGCAGTCACCATAGTTACGCACAGCGTCGCTAGAAACGCCTATAGACACAATGAAATCTTCCAAAGGAAATGCTATTTCACTTACCAAAAGGATTAGACTTAAGTCTGATTGACCAGGGGAAGCACCAGTTCAGCTGAACCTCCAGTTATTTTGGGGGGAGGCCGAAAAGGAAAGCATGTATTTTTATTACCTAGAAATGGAAAGCTTAATGCCTAGTACACACCTCCCCTTTACGATTCGCGCACTAAAACTCGCGACTCGACCCGACCCGCTTAAAACTGAAAACGGGCCGGGTCATTTTTCGAATCGCGAATCGCAATCGTAATCGGCCCGTTTTAGCCCTAAAAACTGAGTTTTATACGCGAATCGCAATCGCTAGGTGTGTGCGGGGAGCGCACACCTAGGTGTGTACCAAGCATAAGAGACGGTCCATAAATATCGACGTTCTTCACAATCCAAACAATGTTTGGAGCGGTGGGCTGGTGGGCGTGGTGGTGATGGGAGTGGGAAGAGGCATGGCAGGATTGCTTTTCAAGCTATAATATGGGCCACATTTTATTAATGTGTTTATGTTAGGATTTGTAGAGGAGGGGAAATGGGTGTCAAACATAATCCTAATATTGTTAGGATTATGAAACCATTATATATCTGTGTATAGCAGAAATACAAGCATAAACCTACTACATTAACGGTGTCAAAGTGATTCGAATGTTATGTTATATTTATTGCAATACATGGCTGCATATTAATAATAAAATATATAGATAGTAGAAATAATACTATACATATGTGTATATATATACATATTAGTGGTCTGCACTGACCTCTCAGGCAAGTAACCACATAGACAGGTAGGCGTGGGGAGTGTATTGATATCAGGGAGCCTAGGTGGTGTAATGGTTAGCACACTGGCCCGGAATGCAAAGAGATGTGGGTTCGAGTCCCGCTCTAGGCGCAGTATTTCCCATTTTCATCACCCCCACGACACTGGTTGCCGTGATCAGGATCCTGTACAAGCTTTGCGCTGTATGGTTGTTGAACCTACCCTGTGTATGTATGTGTTAGTGCATTGCCTGTATGTATGTAATTGTAAGCATTACAAGACTTACAATTCCAGGGGGACGAGTGTAGTGGTCTGCACTGACCTCTCAGGCAAGTAACCACATAGACAGGTAGGCGTGGGGAGTGTATTGATATCAGGGAGCCTAGGTGGTGTAATGGTTAGCACACTGGCCCGGAATGCAAAGAGATGTGGGTTCGAGTCCCGCTCTAGGCACAGTATTTCCCATTTTCATCACCCCCACGACACATATATATTAATTCTTACGTTATCTTTACAGTACAGGTAAAAGAGATACATATACATATATTAATAGAGATAGAGACAAATAGGCGATATGAGCTGGGAGTAACTTAGACCCCAACTCTGTCTGAAATTTTTGTTAAATTCCTCCGAGCGAGTGGAGGATTGGCCCAGCACATGAGGTGGAGCAGTGCATGCTGGTATCGACCCCCACTAGGATAGGGGGGTGGGGGGAGTGCAGGACACTACAGGCATTATTACACACGATAACAGGTTTATCACTATCTATATATACATAATATTATATATATCCTAACAAGTATGCAACTCTTGTGAGGACACTATATTATCTATCCATACAAACATATTTCCACATTACTGCATTTCTACAGAACATGCTGTCTTGAGATTGTCAGTTAGTACAATAAAATTAGATTAATTTTGAAATCATAACTTGAGTCATGGTCAGATGTGTCTATGGGTGCAGGTGCAAACACCATTTTCCTTTTAGTTCCAATAATAGTCGCCACTGGTGTCATCGTGTAATAGCAACTCGGCATTATGGTTCCAACACTGCCTGCTGGAGGCGGCAATATTAATAAGCGCAGCAACAAAGACGACGCAACCAGCACACCGAGTCCACACAACTTCCAGAAACAACCTCGTAAGCTCTTTTCGGTGTAAATCAGATGTAGTGACGGTAGTTTCACATTCAAACATAATCACACATTTGTCTTATCGCATCCCACAGATTAAAATTGTTGAAGTGTGTTTGAAATGTACTATGCTTCCACCTTTGTTTAAATCACACCATGTCAGTAGTATAAGAATGGGAGAATTACTGTGAAAAGCTGCTCAATGAAGGACTTCTGAATCAAACCAGTGGTTATGTAAGAGCTCGTTGGGTCTCCTTTCGTCGCTGTTTATGCTTCTCCATTGTCGGCCAGTTCGACTGCTGAGGTGGCCCTGAGGGGGCCATCGAGCAACCTCAGGTTTCCATGGCAACCCAGCCTCTCCATCGACCTACTTCGTGTGTCCCACTCTTCAAGCACCGCCAAGGTCGCCATTGCTGAGTTTTCCAGAGCGTCGACGCGGGGAGGCGAAGACTCGACAAACTGGAACAGTGGATTCTGGGTAATGTGTATCTGCTGGTTCCGGCGTGGTGCTGACTCCATCTGCTGGTTCCGGCGTAGAGCACAGTCCATCTGCTGGTCTCCGCATGGTGCTGACTCCATCTGCTGCTGCGGGCATGATGGCGACTCCATCTGCTGGTCCCCGCGTGATGGTGATGCCATTTGCTGGTCCCCGCATGATGCTGACTCCATCTGCTGGTCCCGGCATGCTGACTCCATCTGCTGTTGGACGGGACTTGAGGGCACCACTTGCAGGATGTGCATGGCGTGGGTGCTGTGGGTGTTGTGTAGAGGGGTGGCCACCGGGGTGTGAGGGTTCAGCGTTGACGACCACTGGTTCACGGAGGTGTTGAGTTGGTTGTCGCCCCAGTTGTAGGACAAGTGGGCGGGGCTTAAATGCGACTGGGCGTGGCATGCAGGGAGGGGTGCCTGTTGATTGACGCGGTGATCGAATTGGTTGGCGATGGAGGTGCTCAGGAAGGGCAGGCTGCTGTAACTGCGGATAGCTGAAATAATAATGGTAATGGTAAGAGTAATGGTAAGGGTAATGGTAAGCGTAAGAGTAAGGGTAAAGGTAAGGGTAAGGGTAAGGGTGAGGGTAAGGGTAAGGATGAGGGTTAGGCATATCATCAATTGCTTGTGTGTTTGTTTGAGTTTTATATCCTGGTAACATCTAAGGTCATATTAGGACAGGTACCGACTTGTGACCGTGCATGCGCACTCATGGCGACTTTATAATGCAGCCCCACAGGGAGACCAGGCCACCTACTAGTACCCTGACCAGATTTCCTACTCACGTTATCCCGATACTGAGCTAACCAGTCCTTTCCCTATCCTATTAATGCCGATCGCCAGGCTAGGTAGCAACACATATAAATTCAAGTCACTCAACCGGGAATCGAACCCCCGGCCTTCTCCAGTTGCCAGTACCTTCATCAGGCCCTGTCTCCTGAGCCCATATGGGGACAATATGTAGTTTCTGGCCATATGATGTCTATTCACAAACACTGTGTGAATAGTTGCTATAGTATATTACCTGTCACTGCTTGGATTGAAATGGTACACAACCATTGCTGCATAATCTGATGAAAACCCCCAAAACACTTACCTATATTTAATTCTAAATACCGGTGGACTCATTTAGCATTTGTTGCTGCATAAAATGGAATACTAAGCCAATTTAATAGAACCTGTTTCTGCTGAAGTCTATGGTACCAGAGTGCCAAAATGAATTTAGCATGTTAGCATGTCAAATAACAGCAATGTTAGCCATTTACTTCAAACTATCATGCAGTAACGATCAAACTATTATATTTATGACCGAAACTCAAATCCATCGAGTAATGGCTATTTTGTATAAGATATAACTTTAAAGGTTCATGTCAGGAACGCATGCTAAAAGTCACGTGACCAGACCGTTAACTGCTTACCTTTGAGCGCCTCATCAGTGGGGTCAGAAGGCTGACACAACTTTCGGTAGACGCACCAGCCAATCACGGCCAGCACAATGGTGGCGACACTGGTGGCGATCATGAGAAGCACTAGCTGTAGCTGGTCATCCGGCGCCGAGGATTCATCTACAATAAGCATGGTGCACTGTGGTCAATATAACGGCATCACATTCATTAGTTTCTGTATTGACAGCGGGTAATTACAATAGGTTTAATATCAATAGTATTAGAGGAACCCTGCTGTGTGGATTGTGTGCCCATAGTTCCGTCTGGAATGTCCTTGCTGGTTCCAGAGTCGTAGCCTTTGGATCCTATGCCCTGACCACAAATAATGATTGCCACCATTAATGGTATTAGTAATACAGGTCCAGTCCCTTATCAGAAATGCTTAGGGCCAGTTTTATTTTGGAATTTAGAACTCTTCGGTTTTCATACACCATGCATATATGCATCTATATACGTAGAGTAAAGTTGCATAGTCCGATGGTTTTGAATTTCTGTATTTTTTCTGAGTTAAATATATTAGATCGATCACTGGTATCTACTTTACATTAGTTCAAAGTTACTTTTATTTTAAATGGTAAACTTTTGAGATATTTTGAGTGCAAACATATAAAATTAGTTTTGGCAAGCTTGCCAAAAGTCTGACACCATAGACTTCTGCAGTAACAGGTTCTGTTAAATTGACTCAGTATTGCCTTGTATGCAGAAACAAATGCTTAATAAGTGCATCAGTATCTAAGTTAGATGTGTAAAATCAAATCTAGATAATTGGTTTGGTTTTGAAAAATTGATATTTCATCAGACTATGCAGCTTTAAATACATAACACATACATATGCTTATGCATCACATATATATATAATATATATGTAAGCAAGCGACGGCAGTAGTAATGAGAGTAAGGGCGATATCAGTTTATTCCACTTGCACAAGCATAATGAAGACATGATAACCAATCATCCTTAATGGATTTCAGAGATGGACAAGCATCCATAACTGACATAATAATTATATAACATAAATCGAATCAGTGTCGTTAATCAATCGAGTTGGATTTGGGGCAGCAGCCGATAATCAAACATTAATACTGCAGTAAAAACACTCCTCATGTTCACTAAGTGGGGTAAATAAAAGTTTATTTATATGCTGTAGGGAAAAAAATGGTTTTGAGATCTTTCCGGATTTGGGATACAACATTGTGGACATGTAGTAGTAGCTTCCAAATATGCAGATAGCCTATGCAGCTGTGTTCCACCTGAGATTACAAATATATATAGCGAATGGTAGACAGGAAGTGTGAACACTTATTTGTCTCTCACTATTATTTTTTTTTGTACATTAGTTGTCCCAAGCAGGGGAAATCCCAGTCACAGACGACTGGTCTTCCCCACTCCACTGCTGGTCGATAGAAAGCCCTAGCCTACCGACCCAAGGGATTTTTAACCTCCCACACCACATAGACATGGTATGAGAGCAACCGGCCTTTGATGACGCTGTAAGTTATACACAGCGGTGGAAATCCAAATTGGCAGAGCTAGGGGCATGGGGAATCGAACTGCCAACCCTCAGATTAGGAGTCTGACCTAGAAAAAAGTCAGACACTCTAACCACTCCGCCACAGAGAACTTTTTAGAGCGTTTTATTCAACCCCGTTTTATTCCATCTGCCTACCACCTGAAGCTATGCCCATTGTAGTAGCAGCAGCAGCAGTAATAGCAGTAATAGCAGTAATACTAATAGCAATAGTAATGTCCTACCTCGGATATCGACGACAGGTTCCAGCCTTTCCCCACCAGCTGGCGCCACCTGTGCGGCAATGGTGACGCTGGTGGTGACTGCGGCGGCGGGTGGAGAGCGGGTGGAGGTGGGGCGTTGTTTGTTGCTGGTGGGCGCGGCTCCGGCCCGGCCCGGACACTGCGTGAAGCCGCGGGCAGGGCGGACACAGCTGGGCGTGTAGAAGTACACCTGCTCAGGGGCCGTGCCCGCCAAGCTCACGTCCAGCCGGTACTGCGAGTTGAAGGTCAGGTCACCCAGCACCATCTGCATCTCCTACAACAAACAGTGGCGGCAAATTTTGAGTTGAATTTTATTTTATTTTACCATCAAATATGGTATGGTGTTGCTGGTTGGCATCCCCCAAGGAGGTCAAAATCTTCTTGCCTGTACAGCCAACTGCTTTACCAGACGGGATGGCCGAATGAGTTAGAGCGTCCGTCTCCCATGCTGGTAGATCGTGGGGTCGTGAGTTCGAACCCTGGTCGAGTCAAACCAATGACTTAAAAATTGATACTTGTCGCTTCCTAGCCAGGCGCTCGGCATTAATAGGATATGGCAAGGAGTAGTTGGCCCAGTGTCAGGATAATGTCACTGAGTGGAATATCAGGTCATGGTGCTGGTGGCCTGGTCTCCCAGTGGGGCAGCACTATAAAGTGTGCACTGTCACAAGTCGGTACCCATCCTGATATGACCTGTTGCTAGGACGTAAACAACAAACAAACAAAGATTGATGATCGATATGAATATGCCCAGTTCATAACTTTATCTACTGGTTCCTTGTGTGACATGCGTGTGTAACATGAGCAGAAGTTTCATATGTAATCCAATATGGCCAACGGAAGTTGTCTCAGGGCTCTACTTGGTAGGGTTCTTTCCATATATGTTTCTCATGGAAACAACAGTACAATTCTCCAAGAAAATATAGTAAATTAGTAGTGGAAATCATCTACAGTTGCACTAACCTCTACTTCCTTGGCGGGGACCTCGGCAGTTACTTCCTCTGCCGGCAGGGGGCAGTGCGGTGCGGCAGTGTCAACGTTGCATGAGTGGCGCCCCCAAGTGATGGCGTAGAAGAGCGGCTGCGGCTGCCACAGCTGCTGGTTCCAGGAGATGACGGCCCGCAGGTGTCCGGTAGGTGTCGCCTCCACGAAGACGGCCAGCCCCCACAGGCGGCCCGGGCGGTCCTGCAGGCGGACGGGGAGATACATGTAACACACATTTAAAGCTGCATAGTCCGATGAAATCATCAAATTTTCAAAACCAAAGCAATGATCTAAATTTGATTCTACATATCTAGCCTAGATACTGATGCACTTATTAAGCATTTGTCACCACACAGAAGGGAATAGCGAGGCAATTGAATAGATCGTGTTACTGCAGAATGCTATGGTGTCAGAGTTTTGGCACGCTTGCCAAAATTAATTTTGCATGGTTGCACTTCAAATATCTCAAAAGTTAGCCACTTAAAATAAAAGTTACTTCAAGTTAAGTAAGGTACATTATAACGATCAACCTAATAGTTTCTGAAACTCAAAACCATCGGACTATGCAACTTTAATCTATCATTTAAGCTTTCAAAGACTCCTGTAGCTATGGCC
This sequence comes from Branchipolynoe longqiensis, assembly GCA_030323885.1. Classification (NCBI taxonomy): domain Eukaryota; kingdom Metazoa; phylum Annelida; class Polychaeta; order Phyllodocida; family Polynoidae; genus Branchipolynoe; species Branchipolynoe longqiensis. The sequence goes on along the minus strand of CM059200.1, from coordinate 252,614 downwards.
CAGATTGTCATCTCATGATAACAACGTGGTATAGTAGTAGATCATGAGTGATTACACCGGAAAAGAGCTCTCATGGGTAATTATTTCTGACCTTAGTATTGTTCTTGATGACCTTTGTATTTTATTACCAACGAGAGTTGAATAATCACTCAAGATATACTATTGGTGGTCTGGTCCTCTTAGCATGAGGGCAAGATTAATGAGGTCTTGAGTGAGATTGACCTAATTGGTTAGTTGCCTCCTGCCTGATGGCTGTCCCAAAGTAGATGTTCAAAGGAATGGGGGGAGGGGTGTGTGATAAATTCACTAATTATTCTGTATATGCTGTCCCAAATCATTAGTTAATGCACCAGCACCTAAGTTGGATATATGAAATCAAATGCAGGTAAATGTTTTGCTTAAAAAAAAAGAATTCAGACCATTCACTAAAGCAGGCCTTGGCTGTGAACCTGGGAGCCCCTCAACACTCAGCCGTTAGCCATCTTGGATTACACTTAATACGACCTATGGTGCCCCCTGTCTTATCCCAAGAACACTACGGCCACCACTAGGATTACTGTCGGCGGCCGCCGAAGTATGTGGCGCCACCTAGCAGGTACTGCCCGAACCTTTCTAATTCTTTGACAGAGCATCCAAAGTGTCAACCTACTGTGTTTTAGCAATGATGTGAGGCTACATGATTTTACAAATACTTCCCCTCCATAAAAAAACCTTTTCCCCAAACTTTTGAGGCCAAACTGCTCAGAACAGTGACAAATAAACCAACAAATAAACACAATGTAAGCAGTTGCAAGCCTTTCATAGAGGCATACTATTCCAGACCGCCCCACTCCCATCCCTCCAAAATAGCACATATCAACATTTTGCTACAGAACATAAAAACAAGAATATGTGCTGACACCTCCCCCCCCCCCCCCCCCCCCCCCCCGGGTGGACACTTTATATGACCTATGACGTTGAACATTATGGGTGACAAATTGACAATGAGCAGGTGGAGCTACTCACTTCTTTGGACGGGAACAGCTCTGAGCCGGTCCTGCGCCGGCTTTGCGTTGGGGAGTTGTCGGTGAAGATGGAAGGGTCCCAGTGGGGGACGATGGGCTTGGCGGGAAGGGGCGGCTGGGGTTTCACTGAGAAAAAATGTGGTATATAATGCATTATTAAATGTTGTATATACTATTGTTACAGCTATATATACGTACTACAGGAGCTATTAGGAATATAAATAAATAGTACTCACATATTTTATTATTTGTTATATACCATTGCATTTATTCTATTTAGATTACCATTATATATGTGTACTATATAATATGAAAATAAATAACAAAAGTACCCCCATATTTTCATATACGTAGTATCTACCCATACGTGACCATACGGGTAGAGTTGAAGTCTAGGCGTACGTGCGTGCGCTGCACACGCATCTGTAGGGTTAGGGTTATTTCAACCAAAGTAAAATCTTAATTTATTATATATATTTAAGCATAGGGTCTAAATAAAATCATGAATAAACTCAGTGAAACTGGGTATGGTGTCACATACGCGTAGACACTGCTAAAGATATGTGAGGAATGTGCATGTACGCCTAGACTTCGATTCTATCAGTACAGTCATGTACGCTTAACAACTGCTAAAGATACATGAGGAATGACCGCGCATGCGCCCTTATGCCTAGACTTCAACTCTGCATGTACGGTCACGTACGGGTAGCCACTGCCTTTCATATATTAAGCGTTCACATATATTAATATCTGGCTCATCCTGACTAGTTGCTTCAGTGTCAGGATAATGTGACTAAGCGATATAGCAGATCATGGTACAATCTTTAAAGCTGCATAGTCCGATGAAGCATCACATTTTTTAAACCAAAACAATTATCTGGAACTGATTCTACATATCTAACTTAGATAATGATGCATGTATTAAGCATTTGTTGCCACATAGCAGGGAATACTGAGGCAATTTAATAGAACCTGTTACTGCTAAAAGCTATGGTGTCAGAGTTTTGGAGGGTGAGGATGGTGAGGACGGTGAGGACGGTGAGGTGGGTGAGGAGGGTGAGGTGGGTGAGGTGGGTGAGGAGGTTGAGGAAGGAGGTTGAGGATGGTGAGGAAGGTGCGGAGGGTGCGGAGGGTGAGGAAGGAGGGTGAGGAAGGAGGGTGAGGAAGGAGCGTGAGGAAGGAGCGTGAGGATGGTGAGGAGGGTTAGAAGGGTGAGGAGGGTGCGGAGGATGAGGATGGTGAGGTGAGGTAGGAGGGTGAGGATGGTGAGGAGGATGAGGAGGATGAGGAGTATGAGAAAGGTGAGGATGGTGAGGAGGGTGAGGATGGTGAGGAGGGTGAGACGGGCGAGGATGGTGAGAAGGGTGAGGAGGAGGAGGAGGAGGGTGAGGGGGGTGAGGAGGGTGAGGATAGTGAGGAGGGTGCGGAGGGTGAGGACGGTGCGGAGAGTGAGGAGGGTGAGGATGGTCAGGTTGGTGAGGAGGGTGAGGAGAGTGAGGAGGGTGAGGAGGGTAAGGCGTGTGAGGATGGTGCGGAGGGTGAGGAGGGTGAGGGGGTGTGAGGGGGGTGAGGAGGGTCAGGGGGTAAAGAGGGTACGGAGGGTGAGAAGGGTGAGGAGGGTAAGGAGTGTGAAGAGGGTGAGGAGGGTGAGAAGGGTGAGGAGGGTGAGGAGGGTGAGGAAGTGAGGAGGGTGAGGAGGGTCGGGGGTTTGCTCACCTGTGCTGGTAGTTGATGGCGGAGGGAGGGTAGACAGGGCAGTCACGCCAGGGTAGGGAGGGTGCCCCACACTGACCGTCCCCCTAGCGGAAGAAGCGAGCAGCAGGAAGTGGAGGCCTTGAAGTGAGGCGTGCGCACCCATCACCTCAACTTCCTGGTTTACTGTCTGAAACGGAAATCAATAACGTCAGTCCTTGTTATTTTACCACAACGACATCTTGTGGTAATGCACAGCTTTATAGTGCCATCCTAGTGGGATACCATACTGTCAAATATACAATCATGTCATAATGCACTTAGCTGAGGATACATTAGCCAAAACGTGCATAAAATGAACTATCAATTAATCTTACCAATGCACAATAAAAACTACAATATATATATATGATAATTTGATTTCCAGAAGTTTATTGAAAACTAATACATGTATAATACAGAATATATTCAACTTATTATAATTAATAATGTATCATAATGGAATCTTTATTTTACTGTTGCATAAGTTTCTGCCATATTTCTTTTTACCAGAATAGAATGCATAACTCAATCTATATATAAATATATTTTACGTATGGCCTATATATAGACGAGTGTATTGTTTTCAGTAAATACCAGTAGGCCTAGAATTAGAAACTAATAAATATTAAAATGGAACATGTATTCTACTGTTGCATAATCCGTTGGAATTGAGTTTCTGCCTTGGTTTGTTTTTATAGATAAATATCGCTTTACCTCAGTTTGACAAGTGGTACGTATCTAAAGATATGCAAAATTTGTGTTGGCGTACACACAGAATGCAGGTTTCAGTAATGGCAGGAGGTTGTTTGTTCCTTCTACGCAGACATAAATGGCTGCACCAGTTTCAAAGTTGGCATCGGATTATACAATCAAAAACATACGGCCCAGCCCTTGTGGCCATTTGACCGGAAAGACCTTCCACCAGAAAAGAACTGGGCTGCTTGCACCCGTCGATCACATACTGAGGTGGCTTTGGTCCAGTAGGCGTTGCCTTTGACCCGGAACAGCAGGGTATAGACGATGAAAACAGGACGCGGTGCATTCTGGGAGCTGGGTGCAGGTGCATTCTGGGAGCTGGGTGCAGGTGTATTCTTGGAAGTGGGTGTCGGTGTATTCTGGGAGCTGGGTGCAGGTGCATTCTGGGAGCTGACGGGGCGGGGCCAGGATATGTGAAGCGCGTTGTCTCCTAGCACCGTGGTCACGGGGGTCGACGGGAACTCGAGGGAACTGTCACTCCAATCTGCCAACAACAGGAGCCGGAAGAGTTAGGTAGAGGCATGCACAAAGTAGGGCACTCGGACAACCGTAGGAGGGAGGGTGTGTGTAAAGTGGGGCATTAGGGGGAGTGTGTGTAAAGTAGGGAATTAGGGGGAGTGTGTGCAAAGTGGGGTATATGGGGGAGTGTGTGCAAAGTGGGGTATAGGAGGGGGGTTATATGTGTGTGGTAAAGTAGGGTATATGGGGGAGTGTGTGCAAAGTAGGGTATAATGGGGAGGTGGTGTAAAAGTAGTGCATATGGGGAGTGTGTGTAAAGTAGATAGGGTCATATGGAGGAGTGTGTGCAAAGTGGGGTATAAATGGGTGAGTGTGTGCAAAGTAGGGTTAATATGGGGGGGTGTGTGTAACGTAGTGCATAGCGGGAGTGTTTGTAACGTAGTAGGGTGGGGGAGTGTGTGAAAAGTGGGGGGGGCGTAAAGTGGGGTATATGGGGGATGTGTGCAATGTAGGTATATGGGGGAGTAGTGTGTGTAAAGAGTGCATTAGGGGGAGTGTGTGTAAAGTAGTGGGGTATATGGGGGAGTGTGTGTAAAGTAGTAGGTAAATGGGGGGTAGTGTGTGCAAAGTATATGGGGTATATGGGGGAGTGTGGGAGTGTGTGGTGTTAATGGGGGATGTAGGGTATTAGGGGGAGTGTGTGTAAAGTAGGTTTAATGGGGGGAGTGTCGTGCAACGTAGGGTATATGGGGAGTGTGTGTAAGTGTAATGTGTGTGTAGTGATATGGGGGAGTGTGTGCAAGACGTAGGGTATATGGGGGAGTGCTGTGTAAAGTAGGGTATATGGGGGAGTGTGTGAAGTAGGGTATATGGGGGAGTGTGTGAAAAGTACAGGGTATATGGGGGAGTGTGTAAGTACGGGCAGCAGCAGCTGATAAAGTAGGGTATATGGGGGAGTGTGTACACGTAGGAAGTATATGGGGTGTGTGTAAAGTAGATATGGGGGATTGTGTAAAAGTAGGGGTATATGGGGGAGTGTGTGCAAAGTAGGGTATATGGTGGAGTGTGTGTAAAGTAGGGTATATGGGGGAGTGTGTGTAAAGTAGGGCATTATGGGGGGAGTGTGTGTAAAGTAGGGTATATGGGGGAGTGTGTGGTAAAGTAGGGTATTATGGGGAGTGTGTGTAAAGTAAGTAGGGCACATTGCGGTATATGGGGAGGTGTGTAAATTGTATCTATGGTGGGACCGCCGTCGGGGAGTGTGTGCAAAGTAGGGTATATGGGGAGAGAAGTGTGTGTAAAGTAGTGGTATATAGGGGGAGTGTGTGTAAAGTAGGGTATATGGGGGAGTGTGTGCAAAGTGGGGTATATGGTGGAGTGTGTGCAAAGTGGGGTATATGGGGGAGTGTGTGTAAAGTAGGGATAGGGGGAGTGGTTAGTAGGATGGGGGCATTATGGGGGAGTGTGTAAAGTAGTGCATTACGGGGAGTGTGTGTAAAGTAGGGTATATGGGGGAGAGTGTGTAAAGTAGGGCATTATGGGGAGTGTGTAAAGTAGGGCATTATGGGGGAGTGTGTGTAAAGTAGAGCCTTAGGAGGGAGTGTGTAAAGTAGGGCATTATGGGGGAGTGTGTGTGAAGTAGAGCATTAGGAGGGAGTGTGTAAAGTAGGGCATTATGGGGGAGTGTGTGTAAAGTAGAGCATTAGGAGGGAGTGTGTCCAAGTAGGGAGGACTGTGTGTTTCCTGGTTGGCGAGCCAAAATAAGGAACTCATGGTTGGTATTGGCCAGTTCCCACAAAAGTAGTCAATGGGGTCTACATAATAAAAACATAACAATATCTATAATAAGGATGAGAGTGATTATAATAATAACAATAAAAAGAATAAGAATGAGAATGAAAGTAGAGTAAGAATAATGACAAGAACAATAACAATAATAATGAGAATAGGAAGAACAACCATGAGAATAAGAAAATAATAAAATGAAAGAAATAATAAAAATAAGAAGGATACTAAGAATAATGCATACCAGGTTTGACTTTGGCAAAGTCGAATTTGCATGCAAGCGTGCATCCAATAGACTGAAAATATACATGAAAATTTGTAAGTTGATAATAGAAATACATCAAGACATGGGCAAATCAAAGAAAAAACCAACACCGTAAATCGTTTTAAAAAGACGTCTTTGAAAATAGCACAGGAGCACCAAGCTGCGCTAACTATTTAAAGTTGCATAGTCCGATGGTTTTGAATTTCTGTATTTTTTCTGAGATAAATATATTAGATCGATCACTATTATCTACTTTACATTAGTTCAAAGTTACTTTTATTATAAATGGTAAACTTTTGGGATATTTTGAGTGCAATCATGGACAATTAGTTTTAGCAAGCTTGCCAAAACTCTGACACCATAGACTTCTGCAGTAACAGGTTCCGTTAAATTGACTCAGTATTGCCTGCTACGCAGAAACAAATGCTTAATAAGTGTATCAGTATATAAGTTAGATATGTAAAATCAAATCTAGATAATTGGTTTGGTTTTGAAAATTTGATATTTCATCAGCCTATTCAACTTTAATGAGTGTGCTAATATCTAAGTTGGATAAGATAAGATAATATATTGATTTACTTATTTGCACATAATCATTATACATAAGCTGATATGTAAGATTTAATCTATGTAATCGGCGTGGTTTTGAAAAAGAAAAAAGAAAAAAAAAAGATGATGTCACTGGATTACCGGTGTAGCAGGAAATCGCAAACCCCTGGACATCGCACACCCCGGGGTTTGTCATTTCCGAGGAAATCACAAACCCCCCTGGAAATCACAAACCCCCCCATGCTTTGTAGCATTTATCACCCCAAGCATGGCAGTTATATGTTTGATTTTGAACTTCTACCAGATCTGGGGGGATAAAATGGATCCAAGGAGGATCAAGATGGATTAATCCTAATGAAAAGATCTTTGCGATAGTCCAGTTCATAATTCTGACCACACATGCACTGAAAACGGTAGCCTGGTCCCCAGGCCTTTATTCACATCAGTGTCATGTAGGATAATGATATAGATAGTTGTACTGGCTTTTCTTAATGATATAGTCTAGTATCTTTGACAAAAATTGACCTGTTCCCCTATCCTTCTTGTGAGTGATCGCAGTGAATATGGCCCTTGCTGTGACAGGCATGAAATTAAAAATAATCAATTAATCCATCTTGTGGGGGATCCCCCTTATATAAAAATAAATGTGGCTTAATCATGCTTACATAAATACAATTTTTACAATTGACCAGTTCGTAATTCCAGCGTCACTGTACATTGTGGGAATTTTAAAAGCAAAACAAACCTGCACAAAGCATATGTGCTTGCTTTAAGACTGCCAAACATGGGGGGTTTGCGATGTCCAGGGGGATATGTGATTTCCTAGGAAATTGCAAACCCCCCATGCCCATATATGGTTTGCGAGTTTGCGATTTCCTAGGAAATCACAAGTGGGGGTTTGCGATTTACAGGGTTTGCGATTTCATGCTACACCTCTATGCGGTTTTAAGTATATGGGGGCCAATTTTCAACATTTTCACGGTCATATGAAGCTACTACTTTTGCAGACACCCCCCCCCCCCAAGGTAAAACACAACAACATTTAAATACTTTGCTAAATACATTTTAAATACCAACATTAACATGATAAAAGTTGTACTTGACTGACATCCCCTCACCCCTGTCATACGCTTTGTACTACCATAACAATTTTGAAAACGTTGGACGGCCGCTAACTAAGTATGAATAAGTTACTCACACAGTCCGTGTGTGAACAGGTGCCCCTCCACTTGTGTGCAGCTTCATGAAGCCGCTCACACAACTGCCAGCACTGTAACAGAGCATCGATTCGTCAGTTAGGATGCACGCCGAGCGGGGGCGCCACCAGCGGCGTCAGACAATGACATATATACAAGAATTTCATTTCATTAATATCTGTATAAGTTCGGCAAGATTGTAATAATATATATTGAATTGAACATTTAATTTGAAAGAAGATAGTGACTGTCTTCTTCATTTATATTACTGTGTCTTGTTCTAACTATATATGTTATCTATAGGTGATCTATAGGTGATCTATGTTATCTATGTTATCTATGTGTTATTTATGTGTTATCTATATGTTATCTATATGTTATCTATATGTTATTTATGTGTGTTCTATCTTACTGTGTTATATGTTATCTATGTTACTACACTATCTAATTGTTATATATGTTACTACGTTAACTATGCAATATAAATGTGTCTACGTTAACTAAGTGCTATCGATGTTACAACGTTAGCTAAGTCGTTACCTATATGTTACAACGTTAGCTAAGTTGTTACCTATAATGTTACTATGCTATCTAAATGTGAGCTCTATTCACATTACAGACTCAATCAGGGTGTATCGGTCTACTTACCGAGACGCACTGGTCGTTGTCAAGGCACTGTTTATCAGATGGTGGCCAACTGAGCATCTGTGAGGACAAGGTAACACTGAGTAAGAAGAGCATGATTCGAGAGAGGCACTACTAACACAGATGACCGTAGTCAAGTTCAGCTGTGATCATAAAGAAGCAAGGATTCCAGTTGTAACCGAACCTAGAACTACAAATGTTTAGTGAATATTCGCCACTCACCGCATTATTCTGTTAGTGACTTTTGTAGGCTACAACATTGTGAAGCATTGAGTTCACCCATGCTATCATAGGCCTACTATCATGCTGATCTGGTAATTTTTTTTGTTTGCGGCTAGAAAACTAGTGCTTAATACGAAAAATAGCTACATTCAGTCGACTAAAACTATATTCGAATCTTCCATAATACCGGACAAAAGGAATGAAAGACTTGGTACCTCTGGCCAGAGATGAGGTGGTGCAAGTGAAAATTGGGACAGGAGGGCGAGGTAGAGGTCTCCTCCATGATATGCCATTATAAACAGCTTTTTACTCCTGGCACCATGTGTTAAAGTTCCATAGTCCGATTGTTTTGAGTTTCTCTCATTTTCTGAGATAAACATATTAGGTTGTTCATTATAATCTACCTTACTTTAGTTTGAAGTAACTTTTATTTTAAATAGCTTGAAATGGAAACATGCTAAATTAATTTGTGGCAAGCTTGCCAAAACTCTAACACCATAGACTTATGCAGTAATATGTTCTATTTATTGTTTCAGTATCCCCTTGATTCAGTATCCCCTTTAATAAGTTCACCAGCATCTAAGTTAAATGTGTAGAATCACTTCTAGATAACTGTTTTGGTTTTGAACATTTTGTCTTCATCAGACTATACAACTTTAATATGTGACTCCAACCAGCAACTCAGTAGAAGTGGTTTATTAGGTCAGCTCCATTCACTAGGATGTAAACATTAAGGTGGCACTACACTAATTGACTAAGTATTCAGACATCGAGAGCTATCCCACCCTCACAGTGAAATAATGCTAATATAACAGTTCATAACATGAGACACATAAGGTGGTCGAATCGGTAGTTTACACAGTAGCCTAGTCAAGCTAGTATAGGAATTAACCGTCAGGCCGGAAGTGGCTGAGACCGGAAGTGGCTGATCAAAACTCACCTGCTTGATACACGTGGCCTTGCAGGTGGCCACGGCCTCATACCCGGCCAGCCCGTCTCCTTGTTCACCGCCTGCCTGGTCAGACAACGCCGAGACCCGCCAGGGGTCGCCCCGAGCAGAGAGCAGCCCCAGCGGCGCCTCCACGGTCAAGGTCATGGCCACTTGGAGGAGAAGCAGCCCGAGAGCAATCTGGGCGCGATGCACGTGTGGTGCCATGGCAGTACCTAGAAGAGGGCGTGGGAGACATGGCTAGTAAATATGCGAATGTGTATATAGTTAGACATAGTCTCTGGGGAGGGAATGGCAACGGTAGTTTTGAATAGTGACAATGGTTCAGTAGTAGCATGTATAAGGAAACTAAGCAACTATATGTAAAACAGGGACGCCATGATGGAGTGGTCGGGGCTGATCTCCAGGTGCTTCTTGGCCGCCATGTACTCCATGGTCGACATGTCGCGCAGAACGTTCGCTGACCACCCGTACTGTGACGTCACGATGCAGCACGGTGACGTCACGAGGCGGTTTGACACCGTCACCTTCTCCTCGAAGATCTCCTTACACAGGTTCTCGTACTTGGGCTTGTCTTTCTCCTTCGGTACCCAGCTACGGATATGTTACACTATGCCCATGTACAATAACTTTGTATATATTCACAAAATCCATTACAGGACATGTGTAGACCTCACAATGGAAATTATACGTGCGACTTGATTGCTTTGAATGCTTGTATGTTGATTTCTTTTTTATAATCGATGTCACGTTTGATTTCGCATATTGATTTATTACCAAACAAATGTAATACACCCAACCATCCCCAAGAAGCGTCTTGTCACAAGCATTAATAAACCAAGCACTAAAGACTATTATGTTGGTGGTTGGCTACCCGTGTAGACTTTAGGCGACCTGTTAAGTAGGGTCAATCTATATAAACTGATGTAGGAAAAGGGAATAGGCCTACAGAGAAGCAATAACTGAAGCGTTAAATAAAAAGTTTAATTATGGCTAAAATACTTTAGACTGATTACATAGCAAAGATGAGGGCTACAATTAAAGCTGCATAGTCCGATGAAATATAAAATTGTCAAAACCAAACCAATTATCTGGATTTGATTTGAGATATCTAACTTAGATACTGAAGCACTTATTAAGCCTTTGTTTCTGTGTAGACGGCAATACTGAGTCAATTTAACAGAACCTGTTAGTGCCGAAGTCTATGGTGTCAAGGTTTGGCAAGCTGGCCAAAACTAATTTTCCATGTTTGCACCCAAAATATCCAAAAAGTTTACCAGTTAAAATAAAAGTAACTTTGAACTAATGTAAAGTAGATACTAGTGATCAATTTAATATATTTATCTCAGAAAAAATACAGAAATTCAAAACCATCGGACTATGCAATTTTAAGTATGGACCAATATGCCTATATGGCAAGGCAAACATGTCAATTAGAGTCTAGGTCTCCTAAAGTAGGTACAACATATGCACAGACGCCCAATCTTCCCACCTTCCATTACTTCTACCGCACTTATATATCAACACATGCTAATCAAACGCAATACAAGCATTACGACCAAAGCTGACCTGATCTAATGATTCACTTACAAGTCGTCAGTAAAGTAGAACCTGACCCGGGAAAGTCGCGAGGATTGTTGACAGTTGACAGTGGATGACGCAGCAGATTTGTCAAGTCGGGCTGTCAGGTGGGTCTGGACTCGGAGCAGTCGGTCGAAGTTGTGTTAGACATGAGGTGGATGTCTCTGACTTTATAGTTCGGGCAGACTGTGTTCAAAGTAGGCTATGTTCACACATGTAGCCGAGGTGTCGCCAGGAACCAGTGACTCACGACAAGGCTGGCCACAAGGGACATGCGACTTGGCGCGCAGCTTACCTCAGGTGGGACTTCGCGTAGTGCGAGGACTGGGGCATCTTCTTTGAACTTCTAGTCTCTGGGTGGGACGCTTGGGCACCTTGTTAATAACCCCCTCCAATACTACCACCCCCTTTGATGTCTCAGTATTATTCAACCATAATTTGTACACAGATTTGAGGGGTTGCTTTTTGTTTGTTTTGTACATTAGTTGATTAAGCAATGGAAAATGTCAACTGCAGACAATCGGTCTTCCTCATCACACTGCTCTTAAGTGGGCATTCCTTACACGCGGTATGCGGTATGCGGCATGCGAATGGCGTGATTCCTTACACGCGGCATGCGGCACACGACTGGCTATATTTAAAAAATAAACAAGTATACTCAATACTGCACTGTATATGACCTAATATTGCATTTATATCTATGTACCTCTTTGTACTTCACAGGGGGGTTCCTACCTTTAGAACTACCAAATTATAGATAAGTATTCATATTTGTGTGGCTCTGGTAGCATTTTTACCAACCCGAACCCATCCCGACTGATGTTTCTATTCCCGGGTGACCCCCCCCCCCCTCCCCCTCAACACCCCTGTGTCCGTAATTACCAGTCGCCTCATCCAGTCTTATATCAATGGACAAATGCGACTGATGGTTTTCTATTCGCACCCCGCTTGCCGCACCGATCGCTACATGGACCGATCGGAAAAACGCATTCGCATACCGCGTGTAAGGAATGTAGCTCATAGGCTTCAAGGCGTTTCGATTTTTTGTCGCATTTGGTTTGACTTAGCCAAGATTCGAACCTGATGGTTTGAATCCCAAAATCTACCAAAATGGAAGGTGCTCGTTCAAATCCCGTCTTATGTGTAAAAACTATGGTTGAATACAAAGACAGAATAACATGTCTAGTCATGAATATGGTCATTGCTGTCGACACAGCTTAAAGCAACCACCAATCAATCAATTCCTACTGTGTGTTCACTTAACATATCGCGCTGCTCACATCTGAGTATAGAGTTAGAGCGTCTGTCTCCCGTGCTGGTAGATCGTGGGTTCTAACCCTGGTCGAGTCAAACCAATGACTTAAAAATTGATACTTGTCGTTTCCTAGCCAGGCACTTTGCATTAATAGGATAGGGCAGGGACTAGTTGGCTCAGTGTCAGGATAATGTGACTGAGTGGGATAGCAGGTCATGGTGCCAGTGGCCTGGTTTCCCAGTGGGACAGCACTATAAAGTCACCATGAGTGCGCACTGTCACAAGTCGGTACCCGTCCTGATATGACCATAGACGTTGCTAGGACGTAAAACAGCAACAAACAAACATCTCAGTATAAATAAGTCCCTCAATATGATGACACCGTGTTTTTTCTTGTATTTAAAATCAGATGAAAGAATAAACTTTACAAAACGAAAAGATTGACCTAAATTTGATCGTACATATCCGACTTAGATACCAATGCACTTATTTAACATTTGTTGCTGCACAGAAGGGAATATTAAGCCGATTTATCTAGAACCTGTTACTACTGAAGCTGATGGTTACAGAATGATAATGAGCAGTCCAAAATTAATGTGGCATGTTTCCATTTCAAAGATCTAAAAATTTGCTATTTAAAATATAATTTACTTTCCACTAAAATAAGGTAGACTATTATGATCAACCTAATACATTTATCTGAAATAGAAAAAAATACGACAGAAACTAAAAACCATTGGACTATGCAACTTTAACCAACCAATCGAGAATTCATATTAAAGTATTAATTGTAGGAACATTGTGTGGGTTTGTTGTTAGTTTTGCTGACAACAGTTTCGAGGTTAGTGGATTTGTTGGGTTTCATGTTTGTTTTTTCTTTATTTGTATATTTATTTCTTTTTAGAGTAGTCCAAGTGTTATTTTGCAAATGCGTGTTTTTAAGGTGTGGTTTATTTTGAAGGGGGCGGGGTGTCAGTGCTGCACAGGTCCTCCAGTTACTGCATTTATTACTGGAAACCAACTGTGTTTTTTTGTTTTTTTTCACGTACTTGAGTTGGCAACATGTTAGTAGCCTGGGCCCACTCTCACACTGTGGGCGTTGAGGCGTCATTGGGCGCGAGTGGCAGGCCTAGGTGCGCATGCCCAGTTAGGCGGGGCTGTGGTAGTCCGACCGTGACGATAGCAGACCCACGTGCGCATGCCCAGGTAGGCGGGGCTGTGGGAGTCCGACCGTGACGATAGTAGACCCAGGTGGGCATGCCCAGGTAGTCGGGGCTGTGGTAGTCCGACCGTGACGAGGTGGTCGGGGCTTCAGCTGAGTCGATCAAGTTGAGTAACGCCCCACCCCATCACCACCACCATCCCACACTCCACCGTCACACATTATCCATACAAGACCAATTACTAACCCCAACACACACACACACATCTCCAACCCCACATATACACTAAATGAAAACACAGACAAGACAAAGACAGCACACAACACAAGTATGGTATATATTTTATACCGACACGATTCTGCCTTATGTATCTTATTATTGTGAAGTGTGGGGAAATGTATACAAAACAACTATAGACTGTATATATTTGCTACAGAAGAAAGCGGTGAGAATTGTTTGCAATTTTGGATATCGAGAACACACAAATAAACTGTTCTTTGGTCTACATGTTTTAAAATTAATAGACTTAGCTAAGATCAAATCTAGTATGGTAATTTACAATGCAAACAAATGACTACTGCAAAAAAATGTAGTCATTATTCAAAATAAGTCAGATAGTAGCCATGATATGCGGCAGAGTAACAATCTAAGACAAGTATTTGCAAGAACGACCTTAAAGTCTTAATGTATTTCTATACATGCTATAAAAATATGGAATTCACTCGCTAATAATATTAAATGTTCAAAGAACATATATATGTTTCAATGAATGTATAAAAACATATGTATAAAAACAAGTATATAAACAATTAAATGTCATTTGCACTATTATACTTTCTACTTTCAATTTTATGTTTTATTTTTAACTGGGGAAAGCGCCTCATAAGTATTGTACTTCTGCTTTTTCCTTTTTGATGCGAAATATTGCATAAATGATACATAAATATCAGCTTGTATGTACAATGATCATGTGGAAATAAATCAATCTTAATACCACTGTAAACTATGAAAGTTTAACCCCCCATCCTGTAGCAATTCCCAAAAACAATTCAAATTTATCCTGCAACCATTATTTATATACTCCAAAATCTATTACTAATCATAACAGCAAGTCATACCCAATTAAATATCCAGTCCAGGTGCATAACATGAAATTTCCATAATATAACCCATGCTGTGCATGCTTAAAGCTAGGCTCTGCATCAATCCCAGAGCCAATATTGTGTTAAGGCGGTCACAATGACAGTCTGGTCGAAGTGACCAAAGTTAGTAAAAAAAACAATCAAAATTAACATTAAATTCAATTTTTCTTTAAATCAAAATTACCCCTCCCCCCAAAAAACCCTGCTAGTAACAACCCATACATCGGTGTAGTACGATGATGCACGTTGGCAGCGTCAATTAACAGAGGAGTAGTGATCAGAACGAACGCCCCCAGAACTTACCCACCGTTTGGTATTATAAATTTAGTCAAGCTGAATTTCTTTTCTTTGTAACGTATCAATTTTGAGTAATCGATTTGACTTTGTCAAGGATCGAATCCACGACCTCCTGCAAGTGAAGTACACTCTACCCATTAAGCCATCCCGTCATTATATAACTTGTTAAACAGAATTCAAATCGGATAGAATTGTAGAAACCTGGTTATTATATTTAATTATTGCAACACAATGTAAATCCTGTTTTTCCCAATTCATTTTATTCAATATAAAATATAATTAAACTCCATATTAAACATACATCTTTCACTTTAACATTAGAAAATCATTCCACGCCGCTCATTCCACTATCACAAATACAATAACAATAGTGACAAATCTCGCTTGGCGGACAAACCACCTCAATGGGCAGTTTATCGAAGAATGATCAATACTTTCTGTATGCTAAAGACGAGGGAAAATAAAGAGATCAAACTGTATCAGCAGACAAACAAATGGGTCATCGCTAAATGCTGTATTTACTGCAGACCAAATAACAGGCAATACTAATGAAGAAATACAACCCTGCAGTAAAACAGGGACAATAGTACCAGTCTTCAATAGAAAAACGCTGCATCCAGACCAATGTTGTCCTGACATAGCAGGTGTCCTGTCATCAATCAGGTAGACAATCAATGAAGACAGGTACTACTGTAACTACGGTGACATTATTGGCTAAGTAATGTCCATTTAATCAGCGCAAAATTTGAAGCTGAGAGACATTAAGACCGACTCATGGGCATCACTCTCACAGCAGAGAGCTAAATGGAGAGCGGCAGTCAAGTAATGAAAGCAGTTTTTGTCACATCACGACAGACAGCATGATAATGATGAGTAATAGTGAACATCGTGTATGGCTGGCCATTGCTGGGACTTTCAAAACGAGGCTGCATTCATAAGCAGGCTGGTCACCGGCAAGGCGGCTTCTAAGAAGCCGAGCACTACTAGCACCACATATAAGCTCCAGCCTTGCCCACATTGCTGGGGTAACTTCGGAATCAGCCCTTTGTAACATATCGCATAATCCGTTTGGTTTTATTTTTTCACCGGAAAAAAATATGGATATGAAAATATTTGTAACCATAATAACACCGTACTTCGGAATGATGTTTACAACAATTGGCTAACTTTGGAGATATTTGAAGGGAAATCACATAAAGCCTTTTGTGTGCACACTAGTTGAAGTCAAGTGCAATGTTGATTGATTGATTGATTGATTGGTGGTTGCTTTACGCTGTGTCGGCAGCATAGGCCATATTCACGGCGAGAAATGTTTGTTTTTTGTTCAAACCATCGCTTTTACATGTAAAAGCAGACAATCAATTATGTGCCAATAGACACTAATTAAATTAGAAAGCTCAAGTGCAATGTCATTGCTATGTTATCTAGCTCATGTGACCCTCTGCCGAGGCAAGCAAGGGTTGATGCTCCAAAGGGGAAAATGCCAAAAGAAATGATTCATGAGGGCACCAGTAGGGGGCCTATCTAACTTTGTATGTGCGATCAAAATGTAGACAAGTACTGCGTTGTTGAAAATGTTATGCTTTCATCAGATCATGCAACTTTAATCCCCTAGGGAAGAGTTTACCACACATGACTCCATATAATCTCAGCACAGACAAGCCAAGGCCTTCACTCACATAATGGAATAGTTCTTTGTTATGGAATGACCAATCATGTTGCTGGCATGAGACGCTACCGGATAATACTGTGGATATGGTAATTTATCACATATCTAGGTATTTGCTGAATTAGTGTTGAACAGAACCCAGCCATGTGTGATAAGTCATACAGTACTACATAGGAATGACATCTTTGTTTTACATGGTAATCTGACACAAGGAAACAGTTTGCGCGTTCTTACATAGCTTTACTTATACAGTGAAATCTCTCTAACCGACCAGCTCCACAGACCGACCACTCCCCTATATCGATCGCTTTACTTGGGTCCCAAACGAGCACCCATACAATACCATCGTGACGATTAAAGAAACTCCCTAACCAACCACATCCCTAAATGGACCATTTAAAGCTGGTTCCATGGTCGGTCGATTTAGAGTGGTTTTACTATACAGTTAGCTAACTTTGGAGTTATTTGCAATGAATGCGTTCAAAATAAGACTACGTCAGTCGCTCGATCTGCTGAGCCAGTCTCATGGCTGTTTGTTTGTTGTTGTTTTATGTCCTAGCAACATCTAAGGTCATATCAGGACAGATACCGACTTGTGACAGTATGCACTCATGGCGATTTTATAGTGCTGCCCCACTGGGAAATCAGGCCGCCGGCACCATGGCCCGATATCCCACTCAGTCACATTATCCTGACACCGAGCTAACCAGCCCTTGTCCTATCCTAATAATGCCAAGCATCAGGCTAGGAAGCGACAAGTATCAATTTTTAAGTCATTGGTTTGACTCGACCGGGAACTGAACTCGCGAACTTCCGATCTTCCGCACGCAAGGCCTGTGCTCTACCGATTCGGCCACCGTGCCCGGTCAGTCTCATGGCAGCCTCGCCCAAGGTTATGACTTAATATTGATATAATTATTATTATCATCATATATATTCTATTTGAATAAATCTCTGTTTGAAACTCATTTCCTGTTGTCCTTGCTGAGTGATGTGAATTACCGATGTTGCGGAGGCAACTTGGATAATTCGCAAACGAGGCAAGGCAAACACACACAGCATGTGACCCCCACCCCCACACTATCTGCTGGCCTGATACTCGCCCTGGTCACTTCTCTCTCCCTCCCACCCACCCTTTTCTCATGGGGTTATGTGCTGATGCTCTTTTATCTTGTTATCTAATTACACAGTTTTCACATTTGTACTTATACTGTTATCTATTTATACAGAACTTCGGCATAACACTGATGCCCGCTCTCACACTGATGATGTACGGAAGACACTCTTCCTTGATTCTCTCATGCGCCAGTCACTCGATCTGCTGAGCCAGTCTCATGCCAGCCTCGCCCGAGGTTATGACTTAATATTGATATAATTATTTTCATCATATATATTCTATTTGAATAAATCTCTGTTTGAAACTAGTTTCCTGTTGTCCTTGCCGAGTGATGCGAGTTAGAATATATTTTTTCACAAATTGATTCCATAGGACTAATCGTCTTAGTGGACTAACATTATCCATGTGCCTTAAGGCACTTGTGTGATTCATGTCCACTGTTACACATTTACCAGGTTTTCCGACATCTTTGAGTCATGAATTACTAATGTACTAAGTTATTTTCTTGAAATTGAATGGCAGTGCATCGAGCTACTTTTTTTTCTGTTACATGACTCAATATAATGGTCACATGCCTCAAATACAGTGTGCTGATAGGCTAGACTGCTCCGTCTGCTACTAACCGAGAAATAATAGTAACATGCGCTAATATGATTAAGCACTGAACCCAATGACATATTTACACTTTCAACACAATGGTATGTCTATGCAATACATTGCATCCACCAAACAACGCTGACTATTTTCTTCAACAGCAAAACACCACAATAGATTTGAAAATACATGGTCACAGATACTGGGTCACTTATTAAGCACTTGGAATAGCACACAAGGGGAGAGCGGTGGAGGAAGATGGGAAAGGGCGGGGGGGGGGGGGAGAAGAAGGACGGAAGGAGAAGGGGAGCAGAGAGGGGGTGGAGGGACACAAGAACGTGGGAGAAGGGAAATAGAGAGGGATGGGAAGAGGAGGGGGAAAATGGTAAGGACGGGGAGAGATTTGAGGGAGGGAGAAATGGTTGGAAGGGGAGGGAGGGAAGAATGGAGGGAGGGAGGGATGTAGAGATGGGCGGGAGGACGGTTGATAAATAAAGTGGCAGTTACATAAACATTGCAAGGTAACTGCAAGGAAATTAGGTCAATCTTGTGACCTGTCACCAGTGGTTATGCAAGGAAGGGTGAGTACTTATATTTTAGTCATGACACCAGCTGTGACTATCTCATCACATCTAATAGATGTTATGCCTCTTCCTGTTATGCACACAAACTGTGTACATCGCCTGAGTTTGTTCCGTAGAATAAAACATTTACCCTAAAACAAAAACATTGAGTTTCACAGAAGTCTGCTTTGTTAGCAATCTGACCCACATGTTAGTACTTGTGGTAAGTATTTCAACTTGACTTCCAATGTAGGGAAATTCCCTTCAAACAAGAAAACTGTGATCATGTTTGCACTTCAAATATTTCAGAAGTTAACTATTTGTCATTAGATTTACTCCTGCTGAGAGTACATTATGCTATGATGATGAAACTTATGTATTTATGTTCAACATATGACTTTAACCAAATGGATTATGCAACATTAAAGTCAATACCATATTTAGACAGTAAAGCTAATTGGGTAGTTTGATGGTAAATGGGGCCAAAGTGTGACATGAGGGTCAAAAATGAATATTGTGTATTTTCCTAATTTTTTAGCTGTAGAAAAGTCCAGATTCTCCATGTCACAAATTCATGCCTTTAAAACACAATATTTCTGGAATGAAAATGTTGGCTTTTTTTTTTACTATGTCACATTAGGCCTTAATTTGTTCATATCTATCTCTCCAAAGTGTAAGAATACCAGTTCTATAGAGAAAATACCTCCTCTACTCTTTCCATAATTGGTTTTGACCATTACATACTGAAAAGTACATTGGTCCCATTTACCATGAAACGACCCAATTACATATTTACACATTAAAACCAATGATATATGCTCATTCATGTGGAGGTTCCCGACTCCCCTCGTAAATCAATTGGGTCAAGGCCTTTGGGTCAAGGCCATTGGGCCAAGCCATATAGGATGGCTGAATCGGTAAGAGAGTTGGGTGGCTTCTACCTTTAGTACTTATTATAGTTGATTCAAACCCTAACCGACTCAAACCAATGACTTACAAACTTGATATCTGTTACTGCCTAATCTGGCATTAATAAGACAGGCTTTGCTCGGTATTATTAGTATGTGACTGAGCGGGATATTGGGACATGGTGCCAGTGGTCCAGTGTCCCAGTGGGGCGGCACTATAAAGCTGCTGTGCATGTGCACTGTCACAAGTCGGTACCTGTATTCATATGACTTGTCTTGATATGTTGCTAGGATATAAAACTCAAACAAACAAATCATTCAGCCATTTAAAACATGCATCACCTGAGGACTATAACAGAAGTCTAAGTGGCTGCCCCACAAGCTTAGCAGTTAAGATGCAGCATTGAGCCCATGATGCTTGCTGGTTTAGTAACATATTTGCAATGAGAGCAATAGTGGGTCATTGCAGTTAGGTGGCGGCAGATGCCAGTCTCTGTACAAGATGGACCGATCCTGAGTTTGTGGCTGCTGGTTCCTTAGGAGGGACTGAAGGTAGGATCTGGTGTGCTTAAGTGGAGGTGGTGCGTGTGTTCCCTCACAGCGCTATCCTTCACTAGAGGCTCAACTCACCTTGAACTCATAAGCACATGGTTCCTGATGACCAACTCATTCAGGTCCTTGCTGTACATTTGCTTCTAATATAGACAGTGGTGAAATTGCCTCGGTAAATATTTTAAATGAGATAAAATACCACTTCCTGTATGTGTGTTCACCAACTCTCGCCTCCTCTGACAGCTGCTGACACCCCAGCTACAGAGTGCTGACTTTGGTTATACGTCTCTGACCTAATTAGTAACCCCATTACACTTCTGTGTTTGCAGGCAGCAAGACCCACCACTGCTCCACCAGTGCACCACACACTCTGAATGCACTACTCTCCTCATCTGGCATGTACACTGCACCAGTTTACTGGATTGATCATGTATCTCAGGAGCTTCATTATTAGCCCAGCTTCAGAATCTCGGAAGTCATAGGGGGCAGTAAACATATGTGACAGACGCTTCTCACTCTCGTTCTGATGTAGGTATTGCCAGAGCAAGGGTTAACACTGCCGTAACTGCTGTAGATATTGCTTTGGCAAGGATTATCACTGTGTAACTGCCATAACAATGCAAGAGTGATTGGAATATGCACATTGGCAGTTGTAGTCCTAATCTAATAAGGAACACCTCAATGAACACCTCATGTGGAAATAATGCAAAACTATGAGATTTAAACATCAACAGCCTGGGAAGTCTCATGAAGGTCTTGGAGAATTATCCAATGTCCTGACATCTATTTCCTCCTTTCCACCCATCATCATCCGCACCTAAATGTCATGGCATTACAGCCCGCCATGGACCTGAGAAAACAGCGGTAATCTATTCATTTATTACTTTGGCTGATAATTAGTGCTGAGTATTTTTGTTAGGTCACTTAAAGGGACAATTACATGCCCAACACAACTTTACTTACAATTATCATGATCGTATACGAGTAGTCATAGTTTGTATGTTTTGAAACAGCCTGTTCTCTGGGCGCTATTTAGGCCCCAATGAAGACCGAAGGTCACTGTGGTCAAGTTGTGCCTGTTCGAGTCATTCAGCTCCAGTGACCTTTCTTGTCTGTTAAAGAATGACCTAGACCAGAATGACGTAGGCCAGGACATGCTTACGGCTGAATATGCTTTTTCGATACAAATAGAACTGAAACAGATTTACACTACAAAGCCTACTTTGACTAATAGTTAATTAGAAGCGCTTGGATGATGCCTTATAACCTATGTAATTCCACCTATACCTTCAATGCATTAGCCATTACATATTTAGGCTCGGACTCAGTAGGTAACGAGTGGTTTGTCCAGGACCATTACACTCAGTATTCAATGGCTATTTGTAGCAGTTTTGTGTACAATGCAGTTGATATTTTGAAAATTTGAATACTTTTTAAAGATATATCACATAGCGAACACTCATGTAACGTACAGTTATAATCAGGTGGCCATATCTTTAACAAGTCTATGGTGGTAGCATAATCTGCTAGGTGCGCGGTCATGACATTGCCGATAAGTATAAACTTAGTAAGGTGTACGGCTGGCTTCAGCAGTAGGAAACCTATAATGGCATAATGCAGATGAAGAAGAAACATTTTCACAGCTCATGGCGTTATCCATGACGGTGCGTTGGCACAATCCATGCCCATTCAGAAAAAGATGGAATGCACTATGCTGATGGACTTCCAACAAATATAATTAGTTGTTAATACATTTAAAAAGAAATTAAAATAGGCTTATCACAACTCGACTTTCTTTGCTTTCTTCCCCTTTCGTTCAGTGCGGTTGTCTTCAGTTGATTTTGTCTTCTTCTTTTTTGTTTTCTTTTTCTCCGTCGCTGGAGTCCCTTTACCTGATGGTGGTGCCTTTCCTTTCCCTTTAGGCTCTTCGAACTAGAAAGGATAATGCAAAACGTGACTGCTGAATGCAAACTGATTAAAGTTGCATAATATAATGGTCTTAACTTTCTGCCAAATTTGTTTGATCGCTACAATTTACTTTACTTTAATCTGGAGTGACTTTTCACTGTGTTTGGGAATGTCTGTCTCTCATGTTTACGTGTCACATTTTCACCGTGTTTAGGAGTGTTCAAGTGTATCTATCACATTCACTTGTCATTTTCTCGATGCTTAGGAGTGTTCATGTATACTTGTCACATTTTCACTGTGTTTAAGAATGTTTATGTCTATCTGTCTATTATGTTTGCTTGTCATATTTTCACTAGGAATGTTCATGTTTGTCTATCATGTCTGCTTGCCACATTTTCACTGTGCTTAGGAATGTTCATGTTTGTATATCATGTATGCTTGTCACATTGTCACTGTGCTTAGGAATGTTCATGTTTGTCTATCATGTATGCTTGTCACATTTTCACTGTGCTTAGGAATATTCATGTTTGTCTATCATGTATGCTTGTCACATTGTCACTGTGCTTAGGAATGTTCATGTTTGTCTATCATGTATGCTTGTCACATTGTCACTGTGCTTAGGAATGTTCATGTTTGTCTAGCATGTATGCTTGTCACATTTTCACTGTGCTTAGGAATGTTCATGTTTGTCTATCATGTATGCTTGCCACATTTTCACTGTGCTTAGGAATGTTCATGTTTGTCTATCATGTATGCTTGTCACATTGTCACTGTGCTTAGGAATGTTCATGTTTGCCTATCATGTATGCTTGTCACATTGTCACTGTGCTTAGGAATGTTCATGTTTGTCTATCATGTTTTCTTGTCACACTGTCACTGTGCTTAGGAATGTTCATCTAGATCATGTATGCTTGCCACATTGTCACTGTGTTTAGGAATGTTCATGTTTGTCTATCATGTATGCTTGTCACATTGTCACTGTGCTTAGGAATGTTCATGTTTGTCTATCATGTTTTCTTGTCACACTGTCACTGTGCTTAGGAATGTTCATCTAGATCATGTATGCTTGTCACATTTTCACTGTGCTTAGGAATGTTCATGTTTGTCTATCATGTATGCTTGTCACATTGTCACTGTGCTTAGGAATGTTCATGTTTGTCTATCATGTTTTCTTGTCACATTGTCACTGTGCTTAGGAATGTTCATGTTTCTCTAGATCACATATGCTTGCCACATTGTCACTGTGTTTAGGAATGTTCATGTTTGTCTATCAAGTATGCTTTCCACATTTTCACTGTGCTTAGGAATGTTTATGTTTGTCTGTCATGTTTGCTTGTAACATTTTCACCATGCTTAGCATTGCTCACGTTACTTATTTTCAGTGTTTAGTAATGCTCACCTTCGGTGATCCTTTGCCTGGAAAATCTTGTCCGTCTATTGTCACCACCTCACACTGCTCCTGGTCAACAAGATAATCCTTGATGTCCCACGCATAAGAGCCATCCTTCAGCATAAAGAGCACTCGGTTAGCACCCACAACGTACCTGAAAATCAGCAACCAGCAACTTAGAACATGCAATCCATATAACAAACCCAACTGGTCTCTGACACTCTTCCCAATGTATAAGGAAAATTATTCCAGAACTAGGTCGTCAGCGTTCGATGTTTGTTTGTCTGGGTTTTATATCTTAGCAACATATATGGTCATATCAATACGTTTATCGACTTGTGATAGTTTGCACTCGTAGTGACTTTATAGTGATTTCCCACTAGGAGATAATACTACCGGCACCATGACCTAATATCCACTCAGTCACATTATTCTGATACTAAGCAAACTAGCCCTTACCCTATCCTAGTAATGCAAAACACCAGGCTAGATAATGACAAGCATAAATTTTGTAAGTCATTGGTTTGACTTGACCAGGATTCAAACTTCCAACCTTCCGCATAGGAAGCCTATCGATTCAGCCACCGCATTTGGTGTCGGTCTTAATTTGCAACCGACAAGTTTGTCCGGCCACTTAGAATCTGATGTAGAAGCATGTGGCAATAACAGTTAACACTAGCTAGAATTCAAAACATTGCTAAATAAAAGGGAAACATTACACTGCTCCTTGCTCTATCCTAGTAATACCGAGCGCCAGGATAAGTAGCTATAAGTATCAATTTGTGATATAAGTCATTGGTTTAACTCGGCCAGGGTTTGAACCCGAGGGCACTAGCTAAAACACAGCACACTTACATGAGTTCTGGTGCAAATCCCCGTAAAGCCAATCCAAAAATTGAGATAAACATTGGAATCAATCTTCAATAGGTAAATTTTTTTCGCATTCCAATTTTTTTTTGCTCATTGTTCCATATCCGTTTCATCACAAGTAAAGTGGAACTAGTGAAAATCAAAATGACCTTCAGGTACAAATCTTTTATTTTAATCAAATTCTTGGATTTTTTTTTTTTTGGTGAGTTTTTTTATTCTGCCCATAACGTATAAGCTCCCGTGAGGGTGCTTGTTTTCAATGCTGGACAGCTGTGATACTGGATTGGTCTGGTCCCGTACTCAGGAGTCTTTACCTGATCAAATTTGCAGTTACCAGGGTTTTCTACGTGAACT
This sequence comes from Branchipolynoe longqiensis, assembly GCA_030323885.1. Lineage (NCBI taxonomy): Eukaryota > Metazoa > Annelida > Polychaeta > Phyllodocida > Polynoidae > Branchipolynoe > Branchipolynoe longqiensis. Next base: position 227,687 of record CM059200.1, on the reverse strand, counting down.
CTTCATATCACCGTGTACTTTGTTTGTTTGTTGGGCTTTACATCCTAGGATGAAAGTGGGAAGTGAAAAGTTATCCTTTATTTGTGAGTGCTTGAGTGTGACTGGAGGTTTTTTTAAATTAATTTTTTTTTTTATTGAGGCTGTATTTATACTGTCCATAGCATATAAGCCTGGGTATTCAGGCTTGTTTTCAATGCTGGCCAGCTGTAGTGTTGGTGTTGTCTTATCACACAGTAGCTGCTGATAAGGTATTTGATTGCCTGTATTTCAGTAGCAGATAGATAGTTGGTTGGTCTGGTTAATAGTCTATGTTAATTTTTTTGGATTTTCTTGGCATATATGTGCTTTATTTTTTCTACTCTTATTTCTAGACTAGCCTACTCCTATTTACATATCATAGGCTTGTACATAGCTGTGTGGTGTGCTATCTGGCCTCTTTTGGTATGGTTACCTTCCATTGGGCGTCTCGCTGGTGGGCCGTGACATATCACCTGCCCCTTTGCGTGCAGCTTAGTTGGGGGTTCCTAGCCTTATTTTGCACAGATATTTTTTGTATGTTTTTAGGTCAGGAATTTGTCGTTCCTTTACTGTTTGGGCATTCCACACCTTGGCAGCCATTTCTAGCGTGCTTCTCTTGTGAGCTTTTACTTGGCTTCTGGTCTGCTTTAGTAGTGGCGCATTATTTGCTCTAGTTGCCCTTTGTGGTTTTGTTAGGAGTTTATTGTCTTGACTATAGCTGTATGCTAATGTTTTCAGATGAATTATTCTCCTATTTTCTAGCAAATCTTAAGGGGGGGGGGATACATTCTTTTATTTTCAAGTGAAAATTCACCAGAGAAATCAACAGAAAATTCACATCTGTGTTCACAACAGCATAAGGAAAATATTAGAACACCTTAATGGTTGAAGCATCCTTGGAATACCAAAACACCCGCTTGAACCAAGATTGTTAGTTTGTTTAACCATACCTCTGTGTTTCCATGTTAGCATTGTACAGGCTCGACTGCCAGATTTTGGTAATCTGCTCCGTCTCCTTCTCAGTTGGGTTTCCTGCAAGTACAAGTACACATCTTTTCTTTTTTTTGTACATTAGTTGGTTAAGCAGGGGAAATTTCAATTACAGACAATTGGTCTTTCTCATTCCACTGCTCTTTGTCCTACCTTATAAACGCCGATTGTCAGGCTCGATAGTGACAAGTATACATTTTTAAGTCATTAGTTTGAATCGATCAGCGTTCGAACCTGAGGGCATTAAGCTCCAACACAGCACACTTACATATCATCCAGTATTTCCCTTTGCGTAATGCTAAAGCTCAGTAATTGGACAACTGCACTCAGGTAGCGTCATTCACAAGATACGTTACTCCCCCACGCCCCTCCTCACTTAATGCGAGGAGAATACCACATTGGGTTGAACTTAATGGCGTTAAGGAAAGGTCCAGATGAGTAGGATACATCAAAGTGCAGGAGGATCTGGTGGAGAGGTATTCCTCACTCAGTCACATTATCCTAATAGTGATACTAAGCTAGCCAATCCTTGTCCTACCCTAGTAATAAAGCTGCATAGTCCGGTGAAAACATAACATTTTCAAAACCAAAACAATTATCTAGATTTGATTCTACATATCTAACTTAGATGCTGGTGCACTTATTAAACATTTGTCGTCACATATAAGGGGATACTGAGTCAATTAATATAACCTGTTACTACTGCAGAAGCCTATGGTGATAGAGTTTTGGCAAGATTTCCATTTCAAATATCTCAAAAGTTAGCGATTTAAAATAAAAGTTACTTCAAACTAAAGTAAGGTAGATTATAATCAACAACCTTATATGGTTATCTCAGAAAATGAGAGAAACTCAAAACCATCGGACCATGCAACTTTAATGCTGAGCATCAGGCTAGGTAGCGACAAGTATCGATTTCGTAAGTTATTGGTTTGACTTGGCTGGGTTTCAAACTTCCGGTCTTCCATACGGGAAGCCTGCACTCTACCGATTCGGCCACCGTCGGTTCCAGCACTCTGAGTGTCAGCTACAGCTTATCCTTCACTATAGAACCTATCCTTCACTAAATAACATATACCTTAGTTCAAACTTCCTTTGCAGATCTCTATAACCACATGTCTACTGATACTGATAACCAAACTTTGTAGACCTGTACTTACCATACATTTATTTCTAATGTAGATTTCAGTGAAATTGTCCTAGCAAATATTCCACAAGATAAGATAGCACTTCCTGTATCATGGTGTGCGTTTGTTGGGGTTTTACATCCTAGCAATATCTAAGGTCATATCAAGACAAGTATTGACTTTTGACTGTGCACTCATGGCAACTTCATAGTGCTGCACCACTGGGAGACTGGACCACCTGCATCGTGACTCTATATTCCATCCACTCACATCATCCTGATACTGAACAAATTACTTAATTAGTCCTCGCCATATCCTATTAAATTAATGCAGAGTGTAAATCTAGGTAGCGACAAATATCAAAGTTGCAAGTCATTGGTCTGACTCTGTGGAATTCAAATCCTTGATATTCCGCACTTCTAATGCCCGGCACACACCTCCCGTATACGACCTAAAACTGCCCGTTTCGTGCATAAGTTTGAGTTTTAGTCGTTAGGTGTGTGACCCCCTAGCACACCAGAGCCTTGCAATTCGCGACTTAAAACTCAGTTTTAGGGGTTAAAACTGAAATCGCAAAGGATTCGAAAAACGAATCGGGCAGTTTTAGATCGTATACGGGACGGGTCGGGGTTGTGATGCGCAGTCGTAAACGTGAATGCGTGAATCGTAAACGGGAGGTGTGTACCAGGCACTACTGATTCGGCCACCGCGTTCGGTGCCATAAACTGTAGCTGCGACCCGACGTGCTGGGTTGCAGCAAGTTTTTCATCAGGAAACAGCGCACCTTGCAATATCCTTATTACGACAATTCCTATCGTTGAGATAAGTAAGAAATTATCACATTGATGCGTTCGATCCTAGGTCTTTCTCGGTATGTTACTGGGTAACCTAATAAACAAACAAAATTGTGTGGTGAGGTTCTTACCCGAGACGCTGGCGAACATCATGAGTGTCTTGCCCTTCTTTGTGGCTTTTATCATGGCCTCTGGGTTATTGGGATCTAATTTTGATATATCCAGCTTGGGCTGTGGACGTTTCCACTCGGGTAACTCATCGGGCTCAAGTTCCTCCTCTGCCTCCTGTTCGAAATCAAATGCAATAATTTAAAAATAAATAAATAAAATAAAACCCTACATATACTAATCCACGTACTAACAGCAATGACATTATCAATGTCTTCACAAATCTTATAGCTGGGTCGTTCTCAGAAACTGTGTACCACTTGAGGTAGTCTACTTGAAATGCATATTTCAAATAAACCCATTATTGGAGTGTCAATATTTAGATTTCATCATTTAGCCCAATAATGTGGGAGATATTTTAGATCAAAAATAAATGCTAATATTGTGTATTATGTATCTTAATGGGATGGATATAGCTAAATAAATAGAAAATTACATCATTAATTTGTGACATTGTCAACAGCATTGAAAGTGTCACAGACTTGATGAAAACCTCTGAACAACAGTACATTTCACTTCAACTGGTCATATACAATGTCTTCATTAAGTTGAAGACATTTATTTCTAGAAAAATTATGAAATAGTTAACCTTTTCTGGAGTCATTAACATCGTAACATTTCGTTTCCACTTGCAAGTACTATGAAACTCTGTATCAAACACTGAGGACAGATACAGTATAGGAACTATTCTCACCATTTGACACTCTATGCATGGACCCAGTTATGGTATAGTAAAAGATAAATCCTGACATTGAAATTTGAGCCAAACATTTGTGTAAAATTGTTGATTCCACTGTTACCTAGACTCAAAGGTAGCGGGCTATCAATAAGACATATGTAAAGAATAATTGTTGCTTCTTAGATTGTGAAATTAGGCTCTCAATTCATTAACCCGCTTTTTCGACCGTTTTTATATAGGGTTGGTATTCACCCGTGTACTGCGAGTACCGGGTGAATCCTTTACCTAACTGTTACCTTGCTAATATGTCTGCTTTTCTATTTAATCATCACAAATAACACAAAACCATAGCAATGAGGTTTCAAATTATTATTACTACTCTTTATAAAGCAAGTGGCATATGAAATGTCCTAAAAATGTCAAGCTTTGTGTGGAAAATATTTGATTTTGGAGTCAGATTGGTTTCCATGCTATACTGCTATTTATTGGGTGTGAGCATCAGTTGACCTACTTAAAAATGTCAGAATATGCTTATTTTCAATTATTCAGATGCAAAAGGACATACACATTGAGGAAGCTTGTATATAGGACTTTGACAGCATTTTGATTTTGTGGCACTGATGTCACAGTATTAGTAGGCCTACACAACTTCTGAGAACGACCCAGCTACACAAATTTTCATTACCAAATTACATTGAAATAGTATTTTTTTCTAATTCATAACTTAATTAAACTAAACAATACCACATAATACACTTTGAAAGGCGGGAAATGATTTCACGGTACATAATTATTATACCGACCCACCCACGGGGAGGCTTAAGACTAACGCATGTAGATATATACACATAAACAATACTCCTACCCATAGAGGTGGGAAATGAAATCACCAAAATCCAGCAAACGGAAACGGAAATAGCCCCCTATGGGCACCGCCATTTGTAAACTTGTGTCTAACAGAGTAATCCAAATCCACCAAACGGAAGTGGAAATCGCTCATTGAACTTCGGTCCACAGCAAGCAAGGGTGGACGACAGCTATTGGTTAATAATATAATATGAATAAGCAATGCTTAGGACCGACCCACCGATTAACTACAGCAAAGTATTTTATGATTTTTTTTTACTCCACTCGCGGTGTTCGATGTGAAATTCTATCAACTCGAGTGACCCGAATACGGCCGTCGTTTACGCGGAGTAAACTATTAATATTTCATTTGTGGATCCATGTTTATCCCAAATTGTTATTATAATTTTGAATAAACTCTAACTTTTGAACTGCACGTATCGGCAAATTCTATGGCAGCGGGCATTTGTTTTGATATATTATTAACCAATAGCTGTCGTCTACCCTGCTTGCTGCGGACCGAAGTTCGACGAGCGATTTCTGTTTCCGTTTGCTGGATTTTTGTTATTCAACACTAGTTTACAAATAGCGGTGCCCATAGAGGTCTATTTCCATTTCCGGTTGCTGGATTTTGACGAAATCCTCTGTGGGTATTGTTTATGGATATATTGTTTATGTATATGTATATATATGTACACGTGTTAGTCATTAGCCTCCCCGTGGGTGGGTCGGTATTAATAATATATCAAAACAAATGCCCGCTGCCATATAATTTGCCGATATGCGCAGTTCAAAACTTTGATATTATTCAAAATTAAAAGAAATAAAGAACAATTTGGCATAAACATGGATGCACAAATGAAATATTAATAGTTTCTTCCACGGAAAAGACAGCCGTATACGATTATCACGACTGCGAGTTGCTAGAATTTCAAATCGAACACCGCGAGTGGAGTAAAAAAAATACATGTGCAGTCATAAAATACTTTGCTGTAGTTATATCGGGGGTCGGTCCTAAGCATAGCTTATTCATATTAATGCTAGCATTATAATTGTTATTGTTCCTCATCCTCCTTTTTGAGAATTTGACATAACGGCTTTAACGCCGGCTTTACATGACAGTTTAGGTAGTGCCCCTCAAATTTGAAAAGTATTACTAATAGTACAATGCATATCATATGCAAGATCAATATAATCAATAGTTTGGTATTTTCTTGGGCAATATTTTCGTTGGCAATACTTTGGTACCTCGATGTAGCCTATTTGTTGGCCATTATGTTGTGAGAGTACAGAGATGACGTGTTCAACGGTGTTGGGCATGGACTGGCAGCCCCACACACACACAGTGATGACACACACACAAAAACACGCCCCCTCCTCCGAGTCAGACCGAGTTCGTTGCTCTGGCCTGTGCTCTCGAAGAGACTGACTCTACAAAAGCGATTATCATGTATGTCGAGTTGTAAGATGGGTAGTTAAGGCACCAGCTTCCATTAGACGATTAATACTACAAATCTTCTCATTCAATGATTCACACGACGGGACCAGCGTACTGACTACTGTACGGCCTCAGCCTCAGGGAAATCTGGGCGTCGTACCCATAAGAAATGGTCGTACCCACCTCCCACTGTTCATACAGATGTTCCATATCCACATCCGAATAGTCTCGTACATCCTTCTTTTTCCATTTGTCAGCCTCAGCATTAATATCAGCTTTCGATTTCGCCATTACATTCACAGAAATTGATAAAATTAGCAAAAATACACAAATTAGAGTCGAAACTTGAACTCCAAACTTTCTTGAAGCCGCCATGTTGATGTTCCTTTGTAATCCTCACATTTGAGAGTTGGTTTGGTATTGTCGAATTTTGATTTTTTTTTTATGGAATTCGTTTAGAAAATCATGTAGACTCAAAATATTATATTTTAACTCAATCCATGGCTTGACATCAATCCATCCGTATTTCTGGACAGGAATCCTGTCACCCCCCCTTCCCCCGCCCACAACACTTCCATATAGATATAGCGAATGGTAGACAGGAAGTGTGAACACTTATTTGTCTCTCATTGTTGTTTGAGTGCAAGTAAATATGCAACACAAGGAGTAATTAGTAGCATGTGGTGAATAAGGGGTCAAATTTCCCTGGATCATCAGCCCATGCTTTTTCTAATCTATTCTTGAATGAATTAATTGACTCGGCATCAATAACATTTTGTGGGAGACTGTTCCATATATAGAGGGAGTGCACGTGACGTCATCACTGGGAAGTTAGCCATCTTGGAGTACACTTAATACCACCTATGGCGCCCCCTATCTTATACCAAGAACACTATGGCCACCACTGGGCCTACCTATAATCAGGGCTGTTGAAGTATGTGGCACCACCTAGTGGGTACTGCCCGAACCTCTCTAATTCTTTGACAGAGCATTCAAAGTGTCAACATACTGCACTTTAGCCATGATATGAGGCTACATGATTTTTAAAATGCTCTCCCTCCATCAAAAAACCCCTTTCCCCCAACTTTTCAGGCCAAACTGATCAAAACAGTGACAAATAAACCAACAAATCAGTAAATAAACACAATGTAAGCACTTCCAAGCCTTGCATATGTAATCCAATATGGCCACCGGAAGTTGCCTCGTGACGTCATTACACCCCCTCTATTTATGATCCTGTTTGAGAAACTATGTTGCCTTAACTTTGAAATGGCTCTGGGTTTTACTAGTTTGAGAGTATGACCCTGACTGCCTTCTCTTTTATTCAAGGTGCAAAAAATCAGACTCCTAATCTGAGGGCCGGCGGTTCGATTCCCCGTGCCCCCAGCTCTGCCAATTTGGATTTCCACTGCTGTGTATAACTTACAGCGTCATCAAACCCGAGCCAAAGACGAGAACTTGTTCTCGGTTTGCATTCTGTTAGCGACAGGGATAATGGACGTCAAGGCCCCCAAAACTGCCTTATGGATAACGCAGGGGGCAGTTTCGTACCGGCGACGCTCGTCCGACAAATGGATGCCCGCATCCATCTCCTTAGACACTGTAGCGGGGATACCCTTGACTCCAGAGATCTGTTCAGTCAATTTGTTGATGACTTCCACTGGCCTAAAGGTGGTGAAATGGCCATTCACCGTTTTGCGCATCATAGTAGTGGTACGCACCTTGTTAGCTTTCTTTTGGACAATTTTCTTGCCTACTTTAGCCCCTATTTTGGCGTAAACGCCTGCGCGTTCCGTATCAGAATCAGACTCCGTGGAAGAAGAGTCGTCTGACGAGTCCGAGGACGAGTCTTTCTTTTTCTTTTTCTTTTTCTTGGACTTTTTGGAGCGCTTAGTGTTAGCCTTCTTGGTGAACTCGTCTCCCGAGCTGCTAACCGGGCGACGTTTCTTGCCGCGCGCTTTCGGTTTCGGAACCTCAGGTGCCGAAACCGTGTCTTCCTCGTCTTCCGAGAAGTCTTCCCAATCCTCATCAGGGATTTGGGAAGGGTCTACAAAGGTATGAGCCTGGAATTGGCGCATTTTCTCCTCCACCATAGCCGCCATCTTAGCCTCCCAACCTACAGGTTGAGGGGGCTGATCACTGTCCTGATCAGAGGCATGTGGCCCGGGCTGTGGGGACGGCGGAGCCGTAGCCGGTGGTGACGAATCGTAATCCGTAGGAGGGACGCCGACCGCTGCAGCGGGCGTCTTATTCCGGCGAGTGGCCATCGGTTCCTGTAACGAAATAAAGCGTTACTAAACCGGAATCATCTCAACTACACAAGTGTAAGCCAGTAAACTGGGTTGAGGAACAAGGTACAGAGAACGTGTATTCCAACGTGTCAGTACAGGCGTGAAGCTAAATTTTGCCGTAGGTGTGTGGTAACGAAACCAACCAAACGGGGGGTATCGATCGTGAGATCGCCCACTCTCTCTGTTCCGTACACTTCTCCCACCCGTGGCTACAGCGCCAACAAGTTGGAGAAAATATTACGAAACTCGGAGGTTCGCCTTAAACCGGTCTGGGGTGTTTATAAAAAACACCCAGAAGCATCCCCAACATCATCCTCTATTAGGATCCGGGAGACTTTTCTTAGGAAATGAGCAACTCGGGTTGCCATTTCTCCCTGTCTGAAAAACAGGTGTCGATAGAACTGCAGTATCGGTTTCGTTAGTGCCAGCGGCACCCAAAGTTCTATCCGTAAGTTAAAAAACACGTACAAAGTCCAAATTGGACGTGAGAAAGTTCTGAACTTTCATACGGTGATGCTATAAAGCATCATAAACAAAGTAGGCTAATAAAAGGTACTTACTTTTGAACAAAAGCAGTAGTAGTAGATAAATCCTGTTGGAGCAACTCACAAAACGTCCTCCCGTTGTGAGTCACTTATGCTAATTGCTGGACCCGGATGTGCTTCCTTCTCCCTAGCCTACGGCTAGCCAGAGGCGGGACACATACGAGATAAATGTTCGGTTTTATTATACCGTAAAACCTCTCTAAATCGACTGACCATGGGACCGACTTTAAATGGTCCATTTAGGGAGGTGCTAGGTTTAGAGAGTTAGAATACCATTGCAATGGTATTGTATGGGCAATCATTTGGGACATAAATAAAGCGATCAATACAGGGGAGTCGTCGATCTGTGAAGTTGGTTGGTTAAGTTCCTGTCACAATATGGCAGATTGAGCAACGGACAGAACTGGACAAAGAATATTCTAGTCCGTCTTATTCAGACTTGAAATGTATCGATTATGTAATGGAGGGTAATGGATATGGAACGGATGGTAACAGATAATAACCACATAGGTCAGTCCGGCGCAATCCCTTTACAAGTTCTGTGCATGCTCAAAACTTGCAATGGATCGGGCTGGATATCAATGGATATGCAACAGACATAAACCAGATATCAACGGACTTTGTTCGGTTTCTTTCCATTTCCCCAATCTGCTGATGTGTGACAACCGTTAGAGGTTTTAATGTATAATTTGTTTAATTCCATTCAGCATTGAACATTTAGACTTCGTTTCAACACTATTTCCAAGGGGAAGTAGGATTAGAGATTTAGATGCAATGTTTGAGTTTTACGTCTAGGAAACATCTAAGGTGATATCAGGTCGGGATTAGATGCACATGTAATTAGATGAGTGGAGGAGTAGTTACGCATAGGTCAGTTTAAAAAAGGCCAATTCACTTTTTGATTTTGATCTTATACAAATTGAGCAATTCAATACCCCTTGTGTAACATGGAAATCAAACACACATCAAGAACATCATTTTAACATCCACAACAAATTCAAACTGTTTTTTATTGATTACAGTTAAACTATGTCATAAAAGAACAAAGTTTGGGTAAAGGCAGTGTGTCGATGTGTAAATTTGCTCATTTTCACATTAACAGAGGCAACAATAACTATTTGACTTGTTACCAAACAAAGAAAGAATTAATTATTACCACCGTGATGTGGAAACCAAACACATGGTGCCCAGTTTCAGAGAATAACCAATATACTCATAAAATAGCTAATGAAAAAACAAAAACGAAGTTGATATATATCAAATCCATAAGGATTTATTCAGGAAATTTGATGACTGCCCAAATTTGTACTCAGAGCCAATGAAATGTCGATAACTTGTCATTGCCATCGTTTTCGTCTTCCAAGTTATCAACTTTGACATCTCTCCATATAAATGTTGTGTAAAGCAAATGTCCAGTTTCCTTTTTCTACGCATTTAGATTATGCATTTTTGTGCAATGTTAGTTCATCTCCGAACAGTGACGTCATCTCACTGCCGCGGTATACCTGCCGACTCCCGTCCGATCAACAATTTCTTTACCTCTGCTATTGCTGCACCGGGGTTTAGGCCCTGTAAAAAAACAGAAAATTATTTCTAAAACATTTAAAGGAAAGCAATACGTATTATTCACTAAATACATATCCAATTCACAAGCTGGGGCCTTTCTAAGGCGCTATCCAATAAAACAATATGATATAGTTACAACTTGGTTTTAACAAAGCTGAAGGATAGAGAAATGTCATTTACCAGAAAAAGCTACCATAAACAGCTAAGTCTTGGTATCAACCCAATGTATATTTTTATTTTTGTTTTGCTACATTGGTTGATAAAGCAGGGACAACTTTAACTGCGGACAATTGGTCTTCCGCATTCCATTGCTGCGTGTCCTATCCAGGATAATGCCGAGTACCAGGCTAGGTAGTGGTGAAAAGTATCACTTTTTAAGTCATAGGTTTGACCCAGCCAGTCTCGAACCCACCACCTGACACATGGCAAGCGGGCACTTAACTCATTCGACTATTCCGTCTGACCTAATACTAATAAATGATTTTCAGTTGAAACTCCTGTTTGCGGGTTGATTTTTAAAGGGTACTGCGTTGGTATAAGTTACCATATAATGTAATAGTGATTGAATAATTCTTTAAAAAAAGTATTTTTTGTTAATGAGGAAAGTGACCATCATTATGTGACGTTGCCATGGCTTTTTGATCAGAATTATAAACATAGGTAGCAACTGACAGAATTATAAACATAGGTAGCAACTGACAGCAAAAGTGGTAATTCTAGACATACTTAGATTTAAATAAAGAATTATCTAGTTTTAGAATTAACTAGAACTAAATGAAAAAAAAAACATTTTGTCAACAATTGCGTGAGAAGCTTTCATACAAATGAAATGGCTGCTGGAACATATCCACTCTTTTTTCTTTTTAATGGAAGCATGAATAAAATATGAAAAAACGCTCATCAAAGTAACTACCCATTCTCTTTTCTTGCCATGAACCATTACACACAAAAACTGACGACACCAAAGTTACTTATTCCAGGTTTAGACACTTCTAGATCTAAATGCAGGTATAAAATATGTTGACAGGATATTAGTAACAGTAAGGCATGTTTTAAACTGGTACCGAATGGAAGATCTCACCTTTCTTTATAAAAAAAAAAAATCTACAACAATACATTAGATTTGGTATTTCTATTCTATTTTTGGTAGTTTTGTGCTGGATTTAGTTTTGCATACTAACTATCCAGGGCATAAGTTCTCAGGGTGCACCAAAAACGTCATTAGAGGTCGGGTTGGTGGTAAAAATCATCTACTTACCACCCAAAAAGCCCCCCCCCCCCAAAAAAAAGGGACGCGCGGGGGAAAACTGCATACCATCAGATGATCCAGCTTTTAGTTAGCCTCTAAAGGAGATCATAAGACAAATGATCAGATAAAAATAAGCCAAACTTAGCCAGCCTTCCAGTGCAAGATGTACCTTGGGACAGGAAGCAGTACAGTTCATAATGGTGTGGCACTTGTACATGGACCATTTGTCGCTGAGAGCATCCATTCGTTCTTTGCCATAGTCGTCGCGGGAGTCCATCATCCACCTGAACAATAGACAAACTATCAGCAAGCCCATGGTGCCAGCTAGCAATTGATAAGAACAGGCCAATAGACCCCGCCAGTTAATCTGGAAAGTACCCGTATAGTGGTTTCAGATTCTGCCGATAAATGTCACTAGCTTAACTGGTGTGGTGAAATACACGTGAAGACAGCAGCAGTGAAATTCCAGAAGAAAAATACAATATAGTTGTCTTTTATATATATTAAAATATATATATTACAAGGACAATAGCTTGATGCCTGTTGCGATATGAATATCTGAATATAATCAGACATTTGATAATTTTCCCCTGCATTCGTTACAGAGAAATAGCATGTGAAATCACAGGCACTCGGGGAAAGTACCCGAATAGAGTGGTTCCAGATTCTGCCGATAGATGTCACTAGCTTAACTGGCAGGGTCTATTGACCCATCTTCTTCATGGTTGTCCATCGGTGGCGACAACGGAAATATTCGAAGTGTAAACATGCCAAATTAATTTTGGCGTGCTTTTCAAAACTCTGACCATAAAGGCTACAGTACTAACAGGTTCTCTTGAATTGACTTTGCATGACCCTTCTAATAGTTCTATGCAGCAACGAATAGTGAATAAATGAACCAGTATCGAAGCTGGATTTGTAGGTTCCAATCTAGATGAGTGCTTTGCTTTAGAAAATTTGATACTTTTATCGGACAACTTTAAGGGACGCCCCCCGCCCCCCCAAAACAACACCAATAGTTGTTCAATTATAACATTAAGATAACTGGAGCTGCTTAAATAAACTACAAACACATTAAGTAAGTGCTTTTCAAATGTCGCCCAGACCTGTAGGCCTGCATGATGACGGCGGGCCCCAGGTACTTGTCCTGGTTCCACCAGTAGGACGGGCAGGAGGTGGAACAACATGCGCACAGGATGCACTCATACATCCCGTCCAGCTTGACGCGGTCTTCGGGCGACTGCGGGAGCTCCTTCTTCCCGATGTCTTCTTCCTTCATGTCCTTGCGCTTCAGGTAGGGCTCGATGCTTCGGTACTGTGCATAGAAGTTGGCCATGTCCTACAGACGGAGAAGCAATATGAGTCTCCCGAGATGGCAACGCTGGTAGGAGCAAACCACTAATTAGGTTCCTTGGCCAGGCTAGGGTTGGTTAGTTGTTGGAGTTTTACGTCCTAGCAACATCTAAGGTAATATCAGGACGGGGACTGACTTGTGACAGTGTACACTCATAGTGACTTTATAGTGCTTCCCCACTGGGAGACCAGGCTGCCAGCACCATGACCTGATATCCCACTCAGTCACATTATCCTGACACTGAGCCAACCAGTCCTTGCCCTATCCTAATAATGCCAGGCACCTGGCTCGGAAGCGACAAGTATAAGTATGGGGGGAAACTCCTCAAAAACACAATCAATTCTTCAAGTTCATAAAAGATGGTCAATAGCCAGGCTTTCCAAAACTGTGCGAATCTTGCTTACATCATGACACAGGAAGTGGTATTTTATGCCATGTAAATTATTTGCTAGAATCTTTTGTTCTACCAACAAACTTCAATACCAAATAACTTCAATTATATCAGTATTATAGTGAGCTATTTGTCAATATTTATATTCCAACCTTCCAGGCTGTTATCAGAAAATCTAATATAAGTAATATTCAAATTTATTACTAGACTTGACAAGTCAGAGAATGCGATAGTACAGGGACTTGTGAAAATAGGAGAGAGTGATCTCAGATTTATCTCTGACATATGGAGGCATTGGTACAAACTACAGTATATAGGCCTACATTTTGATAATGGTTAGTATGGTAGTGCTCATAATATTACTTGTATATTATTCACATTTATTCTTATATGTACCCACTACGGACCACTTTATGTAACTGTTGTAATGCTAAGTCTGAAATAAAGTCGTGAATTGAATTGAATATAAGATAGCTCGTGGACTAGGCCCTAAATCTGCACACACACAAATGATTGAATAAAAAGCACAATAGACAAAGTGTACTTACAACAACCAGGTCCTTGACAACGTACATATGGGGCAGTGGGTAGATCTTGGTAGTCTTGCTCGTGTTGATGTCAATGGTGCACAGACAGGCCAGCGTGTTAGCACCTGCCACATTCATCGAGCATGACCCACAAATGCCCTCCCGGCACGAGCGGCGAAAGGTCAAGGTGGGGTCCATTTCATTCTTGATCTTAATGAGGGCATCTAGTACCATCGGACCACACCTTAAAGAAGCGAAAGCAGACACGTATGAGTTACTGATGTTAATTTATTCAAGTCACTATATTTGCTTATAAATAAACAAAAGCCATTCAAAGAAATCTCGATTCTATACTATTAGACATGGAACAAATACAACTGTTTAACTGTTTTCGTCCAGGAAAAAACAAAACAATAGCGATAATAGGTGTGGCGAGTGGAGAATATATTTTAGCTTTAGAAATGACAATATGATAGTATTTAGTGTTTAACGGGGGTGAAACTGGTCTTGAAAGAAAAAAGTTGAAAATCAGTAAATGTTCATTTCTAATGATGCCGAGATGAGCGACAATACAGTCAAAATGATGACAGCACAATGCACACCAAGCAGAGTCGGTAGCGATTGGTCATAAGCATGGTGCAAAACGGTGCTTGGAGAGCATGGTATGAAACCTGACATACGGGAATTTTCTGTTATTCCCTGACAGTGCTAAGCTTATGGGAGAATTTTTGTGTATTCACGGAAATCAATTCTCTGCTTTTGCTTAGTTTGTTTCGGTTTTATATCCTAGCAACATCTATGGTAATATCACCACTGACCAGTTGCTGTCATATATTCGCAGAATCTTGTGCAGCTGACGGGCGATTATCAGAAATCGCGACCATTGATAGTTTATCAGCATTATGGTGACAGATTTAAACTTTTCACTAGAAGAAATGATGGAACTAGTAACTTACGCGTTGAGGTCCACAGTATAGTCTTGCATGTGCGGTTTGTCCCCAGCGGTCTCTGGGTTCTGGAAGAATGAATATATATAAATAAACACTCACTGAGTGATATGAGAATCGTATTGCTTAGGTTAATAATGGTTCTACTTCAATAAAGAGATCAAACTTAAAACAGGTGTTTAGTTACAAATCTAAATTTGTATGTATGCCAAAAGTAATTTGTCACGTTTTCACTTCAAAATCTCCGAAGTTAGCCGTTGATAACAAAAAATTACTTCAATTTGTTCAAACTAAAACAATTAACCAAATATGAGTTTTGAGCTTAGCTTTATTTAACCACCAACATGTAGTACGGTCTATGTGGTGGAGTGGTTAGAGTGTCTGACTTTTTTCTAGCTCGGACTCCTAATCTGAAGGTAGGTGATTCGATTCCCCATGCCCTCAACTCTGCCAATTTGTATTTCCACTGCTGTGTATAACTTGCAGCGTCATCAAAGGCCAGTTGCTCTCATACCATTGTAAAATATTCCGATATACGGTTTGGGGGGGATGCAGATGTTCTATTACTGATGGGTGTACGTCACCAGGCGCATGTATGTATATAATAAGTATGTGCTGGTTGTGCCCTAGTGGTATGTAAATAGACATAGTGGTGCTGGGAGGTCTGGATGTGGGTGCACTCAGGGCCTACCCCCTCTGCTGGGATAGTGATCACCACACTCAAAGGTCAAGGTTGGTGGTGGCCATGGGGGCCATACAGCTTGGTGGTGGTGGGCAGACCACTGGTAGCCATGGGGACCAGGAATGCTGGATCCCTATTGGTAGGGCCAAGAATGCTTGTTTCCCATTTGGGTAAAGGGGTGGGGTGATACTCTACAATGAACCCATGTAACCATATAAATAATAAACCAGAGGGCTTGACTCTCTCCTCCTTTACACTTTATACTCTTCCTTTCTCTTTGTCTGTATTGATTTCACCATAGCCTGCCTACACAGCCACAGATTCGAGCCCTAGCCTTTACAAGACTATGCACCTTTAATTAGTCAACAATATGCAGGTATGCAGGTATTGCAATACCTCAGGGAGTTTGATGCCCCTGCCCTGCAGAGTTGTAAACCACTGCCTTGTGGTACAGGTTCTTGACAGAACCGAAGGCTAAGGGAGCAAACCCTAAACAGAAAACCACGTCACTGTGGCAGCATTAAGGGCGGTTGATGTATGGAACTCCCACCATCTCCGACCAGCCAATGCAGGGACATATAGTTTTGCGCCTGTCTTGACATGTTCTTGTCGGTGTGAAACCTCTATTTGCTCCCTGAGAGAGTGCCACTGGCAAAAGCCAGCAGCACTTCAACACTTTTGCAGGCAGCTTTCATGAAATGAAAACCTGAAGCTGAGAGACATTAAGACCGACTCATGGATGCAACTCTCACAGCAGAGAGCTAAATGGAGAGCGGCAGTCAAGTAATGAAAGCAGTCTTTGTCGCATTGCAACTGACAGCTTGATGATGATGATGATGATGAGTTAACAATATGTAAGTACTCGGCTATAATAGCTTATCACAAAAACATTGAAACCGTACACGGTGAGATAAAGCATAACGTTGATGCAATTATTCCTTCCCTCCCCCCATGAATACATCAACATCCCATACTAGTATAGCTTACTATGATTTATTTACATAAAACATGTTTGTCTGATTAGAAATCAAAGCAAAAATAATATTAAGAAAAATAGCAAAAGTGTGTGTAACCTACCCATCTGTAAACGCTAAATGTCTTGATCCTGGGTGCGAGTTGTGTTGCTGCAGCCGATGCAAAGCGCTTCTAGAAATCAAAGTAGAAATGTTAGATGGGAGCTGCATTCAGAATCACCCAGTTGAATGGGTAAGACACTGCTCTCTATTAGTTTAGCAGCCCCGACCACGGACAGACGTGTCGTGTTGGGCTGCGGGAATAATTACCATCTAACGGATGTCCACCAAGCACACAGTCACCTAGTTTTTCAGTCAATGTAATCAAATATGTGCAGGGAGAGTGCTGAGGTCATAAATAGCCTGACTGCTCCTGTATTGTAAATGGCTGGTTGACAGGGGAGAAAAGGGAGAGTAGTAAATATACTGATACAGGAAGTTTATTTGATATATTATGTAAACTATTTGTTAGCAAAATTTTATTGCATAATTTCTCTGCAGTGATTTAATCTGAAACATATATATACGGAAAGAAACCACACTAAAATTTGTATTAAAGACCAACGGACAGATTACAGAACCAGCACCGTAACCCCTAGAGTGCAGAATCAGCATATAATTGTTTGTATTGGTACATACTTGAATCATGCAGTCTAGTGGTAATGGGTTGTTCTCATAAAGTGTGTACCACTTCTGAGACATAAAAACCAAAAGTGAAAATATTCCAAATAATGGCAGAATCCATATTCATCTGAAGGTTTATATGTTGTGCATATATCATTGTCACAGGTGAATTTTTTTCTCTCTTTTCATCCTTTGACCGTTAAACAAATTGCAAAAGCTGCCAAAATGAACCATGTAACATTCATCCATATAAAGCTGCATACCATTAGAGCTGAGAGCTACGAGCTTTGTATAGGCTACCACAAGCCTGCATCAAAGAAGAGGATAATAATAATAATAATAAATAATAACATCATTTTAACACACACACCAATTTCAAATAGGATTTTATTGATACCTTGATACCAAGTACACAGAAGTTGGCAGGCTGATTGCCTGCTGTCTTACAATAAATAACTTTTACTATGGACGGTCATGGTAATCTGTATCATTCTTGTATCCAAAACATGTCGAGTCGGGACTTGAAGCACTTCATGGTTTCAGCGGAAACAACGGATTCAGGGAGGGAGTTCCATCTATCCACAATCCTGTGGCTGAAGCTGTTTCCTCAAGTCTAGACGACATTTTGGAGGGGGACATTTTTTTTTATTAGAGGTAAAGGCCCTGTCACATTACGGCGTATGGCGGGAGCGTATTGAAAACCTACGTAGGTCCTGCGCGTGCCAGCCTATGATGACATTTTGTGACCGTTCGGGTGGTTTTGAGCGTATGTGGAACCTACGAGGAGCGTATGGGAGCGTGCTGTGACATTTTTTGACGGTTTGGGCCATACGCCCTCATAGGTCGAGATTTTTTGAGCATGCACAAAAAAATTTGGACGGACGGATTTATGAAAGCGTATGGCGGTGTATGCCTCATACGCTTCACATAAGCCGTCACCTGGCGGCGTATGAGTAGCGTATACGGCGTATATGACGTAACGCGCCTACACTGCCATACGCTCCCGCAAAAAACCCTAATGTGACAGCCCCTTAAGCAAAAAAGATTTGGTCTTACAAGAGAAAAGTTGAACAAAACATTTGGGTAGATGTATGGTGTTGAGATGCAAATTCTCACTTCAGCACAAAATCAAATTTTGAATTCAATATGTGGGATAGATTAAATACATTAAATACTTAATATACAGAGTCAACGATGTAATATTGCTAGCATATAGCCGATCTAAGCCTGTTTGTTGTTTGTATGCAGAACATTATATATATATATATATAAAATAAAATAACTAATGCGAACACAGTAACACCAAACATGGAGGGATAGTTTACGAACAAGCTACATTTTATATTAAAGTTATAAATAAAAAAATATATATCAGGTGTCGAATTCATCACTGCATGAAAATTATGCTAACAAATATGTAAAACTTAGTCTGTCTACAGAGTATTAGTATTCATACTATTACTTCTGTTATTCACATTTATTTTTATATGTACCTACTATGGACTAATTTATGCAAAGTACTATAATGCTGAATCTGAAATAAAGTATTGAATTGAATATTAAAAATAGAACTAGTCTCTGGTCAGAGGGTGCCTAAACTAGGTCACTTGGCTGAGTGACTGGTTGGTTGGTGGAATTTTACGTCCTGGCAACATCTAAGGTCATAGCAGGATGGGTACTGACTTGTTACTGCGCACTCATGGCTACTCTATGGTACTGCCCCACTGGAAAATCAGGCCATCAGCACCATGACCTGATATCCCACTCAGTCACATTATCTTGACACTGAGCTAACCAGTCCGTGTCCTATCCTATTAATGCCGAGCACCAGGCTAGGTAGCAACAAGTATCAATTTTGTAAGTCATTGGGTTGACTGTACTGGGAATCGAATTTCCGATCTCCCGCACGAGAGGCTGCGGTCTAGTGCTGAATGAGTGTGAAACCTTAAAGCAGCATAGTCCGATGAAATATCAAATTTTCAAAACCAAACCAATTATCTTAGATACTGATGCACTTATTAAGCATTTGTTTCTGCGTAGAAGGCAATACGGAGTCAATTTAACTGAACCTGTTACTGCATAAGTCTATGGTGACAGAGCTTTGGCAAGCTTGGCAAAACTAATTTTCCATGTTTGCACTTAAAATATCTCAAAAGTAATGTAAAGTAGATACCAGTGGTCGATCTAATATATTTATCTCAAAATACAGAAATTCAGAACCATCGGACTATGCAACTTTAATTAATCCTCTATAAAACCATAACTGGATAACTGCGGTCAGTAAAATTTGGTAATATATCAGTATATGCCACTGGCACTGTGGGAGAACTGTGAACTAATGAATGCACCCCCTGCCCTGTCCCTGGTAACTTCCAGGACCATGGCATATGATTCACCTGGGGCCGTATGCACCAATCGGTGATAGGCTTAGCCGGAGTCAAGGCACTAGCCCAGGGCCCGTATGCAGGTGTCAGTGTTAGTGTGGCAAAACGGTGTTTGGCGCGAATTCCCGTTTAGCAGTGAAAAATGGTATGCACGAGTCAGTGATAGGCCTAACACCAGAAGCTTAAACTAGTTTAAGGTAAACCAGAAATTTAGCTAGTTTACAGTGGTGTAAGGTATTAAATCTATTCAATCGTGTCATATTTAACAAAGTTACATAGTCAAATAGTGAAATTTTATTAATTAACCATAAAATCGAAACGAGATTAACGCTACGACCGCAATGGCGGCGATATTAATATTTATATTTTCGAATCGACGAACGTAAAGTAAACAAATCGCCGCCGCCGCCACATCGACGTCACTTTCAATAACTTCACGTTTAGCTATAATGAAAGTGTTACGTGCTCCTGCATACGACTTGACACAGTTCCCGACATCGTTGATAGCTAAACGGTAACAGGGTGTAACACCAAACCCCGCTAACACTGACTCCTGCATACGGGCCCTGGTTAGCTACCTCAGGGTAGCGGCGTGTTGGAGAAATGTGTGAATCGGTATGCGCCAATGTACTAGCCGGGGCGGATAGCTAACCATGAGTTTATTTATAGATTTGGGAATTCCCTCCAGTCGACGATATGAATAACGCCGCCAATGCGGCGGCGGCGTTAATATTGGTTCAAATTTAGGGTTAATTTGATTAAATTTCACTTATGGCGTATGTATGTGGGCCTAATATATTCCCTCTGATACGGCGTCGGCCATGTTTATTTGACGTTGGACAGTATGGATATCGATGTCACTGTGGCAGTGGCGATTTGTTTACTTTACATTCGTCGATTCGACAATATGAATAACGCCGCCAATGTGTAGGCGGCGTTGATATCGGTTCGAATTTAGGGTTAAATTGATCAAATTTCATTTATGGCGTACGTAATTCTGTTAAATATGACAGCATTGAATAGATTGAGAGCCACACACGCACACTAACCACACCGGATAGCCCGTAACCCCGACTCAGAAAGTGGCTTAGCTTAGCCGAGGCTAAAGTCCGCGGTTAGCGCTGGCACCGATTGGTGCATACCGATTTCTTACATTATTACATGTGGAGCTAGCCAAGCCACGGTTAAGGCCCTAACACCGATTGGTGCATACGGCCCCTGTAGCCTGTAGGTATGGATGAATCTTTTATCTAAAGTGTAATATCTCTAAAACTGTGTGTAGCGGCAAACTGCATAGAATGCAAACTCAATGACCGTTATTAAAACAAAATCTAACTTATATACAAACACAGCATATGATTTAACCACTAGTGAACACTACTACACACTCTATCTTGATGCATATACCTTGCACTATGTCTATGATGTTGAGTAGGCCCTACCTATGCTGTACACTATGCAGCATAGGCTGCTCCCCCACTTTCTTTTTATGTTCAGAATGGGTTGTGCGGCATACAATGCAGCACATTCCACTTCCACTATGTACAGATCAAATGCGATCACTCCAACGGCTCGAAGACCGGTGCCCCGGCGCTGACAAAATATGTATTCAGATGAATAAAAATGTTTACCAACAAAAAATGGCCATGCCATGGGAATTTATTTGGCTCTCGACGCCGTTTTCAGCTCGCAGTTCCGACTCGACTGTGGGCGGGTCGGTCCTAAGCATTGCTTATTCATATGACATATTAATAAGGGTTCCCTGCAGTTATAAACAACAACGAAAGACATCGATGAAAACATACACGATCCAGATTCAGATTAGGGGATGGCCTGACCAGGACAAGCAAGGCCAAGGACAAGTCAGGTGGCAGGCTTACTGAAGTTACTCACACTGAAGAGTGAAGTGCTTACTGTTTTCTGACACTTGACTGTTGACAGTGTCACTGTCAGTGAGCAGTCTATAACACGTAAATATGACATGGAGCGGAAAGACACTGTGACATCTGCGACACTTTCAATTCCGTGTTTCTTACCTGAATAAATGGTAGCAAATACGATTGCTTAGTCGCCAGCTTCGCAAGGCCCATAACACTAGCCATGGTTCCCCAGCCTTCTTTTGCTGCTGGGTGACTCCGAGTTTGTGGCTATGTAACCAGTAAAATTGAACGCATACACTGCACTATTCGAACACGGGTCTCC
Organism: Branchipolynoe longqiensis; assembly: GCA_030323885.1. Taxonomy (NCBI): domain Eukaryota; kingdom Metazoa; phylum Annelida; class Polychaeta; order Phyllodocida; family Polynoidae; genus Branchipolynoe; species Branchipolynoe longqiensis. The sequence goes on along the minus strand of CM059200.1, from coordinate 205,852 downwards.
GTTAACACCTATTAAACAGATGTGATTCGATCCAGTTGCGCGGGCAGTTCATGTATATTCAATGTCAACTTGGGGTATCACAATACTAAATTCATCTACTTCGTTACACAAATGGTTGTATGCATGTATATAAGTTATCCAGAATTTTCTTTTTTAAGGAGATCATATATAATTAATCATTTAACCTTCCCATTTATGGAATGGCTATAAACATTAGTCTCATTTTAGCTACCAGATTGAGACATTGCGTATAGTACATGTATGTGTAGTGATACAAATAATTCACCAATGCGACCGTGCTGCCATCTGATGATTCATATATGAACAAGCACGTGCAACTGGTACCTGTGACTCGTGAGACTCTTGAAACTGAAGTCCGCTGGTTTGTTCCCGTCGGCAACGAACACAAACAATATGGCGATATAAACGAAACGTTGTCCAGACGAGTTACACCGAGAAGAACAAACATGGGGAAATTAAAGAAAAAGAAGGGGAAAGATGGCAAGAAAAAGAAGAAGGACGAGGAACCACCACCGAAGAAGGACCCTATGGCTCCTGACTATGTTCCACCGGCCCCTAAACCAGGAGAACGGGTAATATTGTAAATCAGGTTGAGCCATCAGGTTCAGGCTGAGGCTGAGGTGTTATCATTATTTTTTTTAAAGACGTTACATTGCCAAACCAAAGCTACACTGCCACTAGCACTTCAATGTACAGCATACACCGATTTCAGTTTAATTAAGCCGTTGTTAGCCCCGGTCTGTGTATGTATACATACGTATTCATATTACATAACAGTAATAACAATGTCAATGACAATGTATTACCTCAGGCTCAACCACAATACATTAGATTAGTCATTATTGAATAATTACATGCATCCAATAACCTCAAGTTTAATCAAGAACAATCTTTTCCACCATCCACAACTGACACGAGGAAATGATTTGTATTAATAGTGTAGTAGTTTGCACTGCCCTCTCAGACTGGACCTGCGACACAACTTTTTCAGCTTTAGGGTGGTTGACCTGTGGAATGACTTGCCGGAGAGTGTCGTAGCAGCAGAGTCGGTGAACTGTTTGATGCATACTGGTCAAGCATTATGTGTATCTCGGAGCCACTGACAGTTGTTACAATCCACCATATCTGAAGAACTGTCTCGATTTCTATTAATTAAGAGCGGCTAACAGGTCCAAGGCCTATTATAGCTGTATCCTATTGATTGATTGATGTGGAGAGCCGCATAGACAGGTATAGGTATGGGTAGTGTGGGGATATCAGGGAGCCTAGGTGGTGTAATGGTTAGCACACTAGCCCAGAATGCAAAGAAATGTAGGTTCGAGTCCCGCTCTATGCGGAATATTTCCCATTTTCATCACCCCCCCCCCCCATGACAACAACAATATATTAATAGTGCATATAATGACTACGGAATCATAGATAAATAACAATCTGAATAAAATGTTTAAAAACCTGAACAAAACAAGAAAAGCAGACCATGAATATGGACTCAGGTAGCATACCAGTTACACTAATAAGTTAAGATATTACAAATTATCCACCACCACCAAGCTGTATGGCCCCATGGCCCCCACCAACCTTGCCCCTAGCAGAGGGAGGCGGAGGGGGTAGGCCCTGAGTGCCCTGACACCCAGACCTGCCAGCACCACTATGTATATTTACATCCCACTCAGGCACCACCAGCCCTTACATATATATACACGCGTATATATCTGGGATATGCTGGTGTAGGGGGCCGCAGAGGCCCCGTCTGGTGTTGGAAGATGGCGATGTAACTATTGTCCATTTGGGTTCGAGTCCGTCAGGTGGCGCCCCCCGCTCCACCTTTCCTCGCCTGACCGGTGTTGCAGTTTCCGCGGCACACCAGTTTGCCAGGGACACATCCATTCAAATGCATTGTGAATCACCGTGAGTGATCTTCATACAGAAAAAGTCAAATATCTCTCAAATTACACCACCTAGAAACAAACTGCTTGGTACACATACAAAAAACATCTTTATCAAAAAGATTATATTAAATTTATAAGGTTAGGGTTCTTGATTTCTATTAATTTTGAATAAAACTAATGTTTTGCACTGCGCGTACCATCAAACTCAAGGCATTGTCAATGGTCGTGAGCAATCTGCATACAGAAAATACAGCAAAAGTGAAATATCTCTAAAACCACACCACCTAGAAACAAATCGCTTGGTACACATATAGAAAACATCTTTACCAAAAACATTATATTAAATTTATAAGGTTAGTGACGATGCTGTTCGATTTTGACACATGCACAGAAGCGATGTGTCCCTGGCAAACTGGTGTGCCACGGAAACTGCAACACCAGGGCCCCATTCCCTCGCTCGCCTCGACCGGTCAACACCTGGTAGTGCTCCTGTCCTAACTTTATATATGTTTTATTATTACTATTGTTATTTCTCAATTATTTTATGTTGATTAACGTTCGATTATAATACATATTACGATTGGTAGGGCGGGTTGCCCAGCCAAGTATAGTTACGGTTGCATTATAGTTACGGTTGTCTTGCCGACGACGATATAAGCCAAATAAAAAATAACTGTACTCGCCTATTAGTCTGTGTTGTCTGCGCCCCTGCTACACATACATGCGCCTGGTCACGTACACCGGTCAGTAATAGAACATTTGCATTCCCCCTATGCCGTAAATATCATTCTCACCCAGTGCAATTGCATTCCAAGTTTTAGTTAAAATTAATTAACCACACTGTTCAGTGCGAAGGTTTCTAGCAAGAGCCTAATGAAATATAACTGTTTCTGTATACGTTGGGCTATTAAGACAAATTTAGAGTCACAACTTTATGCTGGTAAAACGTTATGTACGCAGCTGCTGAAAGTGCTGATGACCCACAAAGTGGACGAGAAGGAGCTTCACGGCTTCAAGGTGTCGGTGACGGCCCTCCAGCAGCTGACTGCACAGGAGATCAGAGACCTCAAGCTCGTCTTCGATGTCTTCGACATGGGGAAAGGGTGTGTACAAATCAGCCTCTCGCAGACTGTGCATATAATAGCCAGCAATGGATCATGGGATGTCAATCATCGTCCAGGAAAACACTGAAAGATTATGTCATCTCGTACTCTGCCTTACGTTCCTGTGGTATCTAGATTATGTTCTTAAAAAAACCCACCAAAACTGAATGGACATCCAGACCATACTTGGATTCATATCAAACCCAGAGCAATCCAGAAATCCGTCTTTTCATGACATAATGCATGTGCTTGGTATTTTAAGTTGTATACATTCTAAGACGGGATGGCCGCATTCTAAGACGGGATGGCCGTCTCATGTATTGGCACATCGTGGGATCCGAACCCATGGGTTCGTGCCCTGGTCGAGTCAAACCAATGACTTGATAATTGTCGCTTCCTATCAATTTGAGCCCTGGTCGAGTCAAACCAATGACTTGATAATTGTGCTTCCTATCTAGGTGCTCGGCATTATTAGGATAACACAAGGACTGGTTGGCTCAGTGTCAGGATAATGTGACTGAGTGGGATATCAGGTCATGGTGCTGGTGGCCTGGTCTCCCAGTGGGGCAGCACTATAAAATCACAATGAGTGCACACTGCCACAAGTTGGTACCCATCACCTTAGATGTTACGACGTAAAACAACAAACAAGTTCATTAGGGACCTAGACAATTTTACATAAGGACATAGTGGTTTAACATGATTGAGATAGTTGGTGCTTCGAGATCTAAGTTGCAGAAATAGTTCTCAATACATATATTAGTTGGTATTTAATGTGTTTTTAGTATTGTATTATTAGTGGTTTAGGCGGGAAGTGGTGATTGGTCAGTAGTGTAGACATACTAGGATGTGTGATTAGGTCAGTTATTTGTAGGGTGTTCAGTCTAAGTGCTTTGTGGCAGTGCATGGTAATATACTACATCACCATACCAGCGGCGCGGTGCATTGTGGGATGCATGTAAGAAAAACAAGCCCACGAGAAGCACATGGCACATGCTAATACACTGGGTGCAGCTATGAAATGTGCTAGTTTCAGCTCATCTCATTTGGTACATAGAATACCAACAAAAAAAAATATATATAATAAATCAAGATATTAATCTTTTATCCAACATTGCATTTACATCAATATAATTAGCACATCTTATGCCATGGGCATTTAGATTTAGAGAAATCTGGGCACTCATACTAGTGTTAGAGCCATAGCTAGTTTTACTTATTTTATTCATGTTTTTATTTATATCCTATGGCTAATGACATATGTAGAACTAGAAAATTAGTAGGGTTAATCAGATATTGATTATATTTTTCTCTGATACAAGTGTCTGTTGACACATTTGGCATTTTAATATTTAGAACAAGATTTAATAATAGTGATGCGGATGTCAGCCTTAAAGTGACAGATTGTTTTGTGTGGAATTGTATGTTTCTTAGCTCAAAATGTTTAATTATTGCTACTTTTGTCTTAGATATATCCATCAGATCATTATCTTGCATGTGTGCATACATGTTTATGCCAACTTGTTATGTATTTCTATTAATTTGGAATAAAATGGAAGTTTTGCCCTACGCGTATCGGCAAACTCAATGTCCACACCTTTGCTTTGCTGCCAGCGCCGTTTTCAGCGCATACGCACTCGGTCACATGTGTGTTCATCATTACTCATATATACCTGTACACCCGGCATAACTTATCACATTCCCTAATATTCATCATATTCCCTAATATTAATAACATTCGCTAATATTCCTGAAGATCCCAATATCGGAGCCTGTTATTTCCATGCTGAGATATTCTATGTAAATAAATTCCATACAATTGCAGCTACATTGGTACGAATGAGGTGCGAAAGGCGATGAAGGTTCTCGGGTTCAAGGTTAGCCGTGACCAGGCACGACAACTCATACTGGACGCGAGTGTGCGGGGAGGTGGGTAAGGACACTACTATACTGTTACAGTGTAGGCATAGTTCGCCAGATCCAACAACCTGACTGGGTCGTGATAGGTCACTTCTTTTTAAAATATTTTTGATTGAGGCTGTATTTATACTGTCCATAGCATATAAGCCTGGGTATTCAGGCTTGTTTTCAATGCTGGCCAGCTGTAGTGTTTCTATTCTGATCTTGGTGGAATAAACTACGGGAAGACCCCAAGGTGTGAAGCAACTGTGACACTAGCTCTTTATTCCCTAGGCAGAGCAGAAACTCCAATATCACAATTAACTTCCAATTGGAAAATGTGAGGAATTGTGATAAACGGCCGGGCCGAGTGGATGGGTGGAGTGATTACAAATGAGCCAAAGCCAAAGGGCCATTTGAAATCCGAGTTATTGGCTATTTGCTATGGAACTATATTCCACTGACTTCATCCAGTACTAGTGTCATTCGGTCGAGCGGAAAGAAGGCCTAAAATAAATGTCCGCATGTGTAATAAAATCTTGTATCCCCACCTCATCTGCCTACCCCAAATACCTACTTGGGTAGGCCCTACTCCAGTGAAAAAGAATTGGGTACTTTCCACCCCAAAATTGTAAGGGTAGGCATATTTTGCCTACTTAAAATTTCCTATTTGGGTATTCTAGTGAAAAAGAATTGATCCTACCCGACGAAATTGTGTATTTTCCAAATATCCTTTTGGCATACATAATATTAAACTTGCATATTGCCATACTTTGGCTTAAAACTGTACAAAGTATGCAAAATTCGTATGGGTAGGCAGATCTGCACTACATACTTGGACATTATGATAACTAAATAAAGTATAGGTGTACACTATTTATGTAGTCAATATAAGGTGATAATTTTGTTTCAGTGTAATTGATTTCAACGAGTTCCTCGGTGTGATAATTGAGCGGCAAGGCGATGCGAGGGACGTCTACGAAGAAATCATGCAGGGATTCTCCATGTTTGACTCTGGTAGTGTAGGTTATTAAATCTAAATGAAAATGTATGTATTTAAAGGGACTATCTATTCGTCGCCGGGAAAACAAACAAACTTAGAATAGTTCAGATGTGTGCCACAGGGGTGGTGCATGCTTAGTACTGAACTTTTCCACTTGGTGGTGCACAGGAGAGTGACCTAGATTGTTGTGCTGGGTGAGTGGAGAGAAGGGAGGGTAATACTGAGGTATTTTCAATCTTCTTTAGAGTAGTGCAATGAGGAAATATATTTGCCTAATGTAAAATATATGTTAGTACAATTACATTACATTGCATAATTCAATCAGTAACAGATATAGATGAACAACTTTTTGTTGTTGTTGAATGTAAAAAATCTTCTAGAGTCAGTGGGGCTTGAACCCACACCACCAACCAACTTCAGATTATAAGTCCAACACTCTAACCACTAGGCCACAGAGATCACACATGATTCCTACTCTCAGTGCAGGCTATTTGTGTATAGGACGTCACATATAAAACGTGTGTGCGTGCGTGCGTGTGTGTGTGTGTGTTTTTGTAGTTGTTTTAAGTGCTAGCAACATCTAAGGTCATATCAGGACGGGTACCGACTTGTGACAGTGCGCACTCATGGCAACTTTATTGTGTTGCCTCACTGGAATACCAGGCCACCAGCACCATGACCTGATATCCCACTCAGTCACATTATCCTGACACTGAGCCAACCAGTCCTTGTCCTATCCTAATAATGCCAAGCGCCAGACTAGGAAGCAACAAGTATCAATTTTAAAGTCATTGGTTTGACTCGACCAGGATTCAAACTCACGACCTCACGATCTACCAACATGGGAGACGGACGCTCTAACTCGAATCCTGGTCGAGTCAAACCAATGACGTTAAAATTGATACTTGTTGCTTCCTAGTCTGGCGCTCGGCATTATTAGTATAGGACAAGGACTGGTTGGCTCAGTGTCATGATAATGTGACTGAGTGGGATATCAGGTCATGCTGCTGGCGGACTGGTATTCCAGTGGGGCAGCACTATAGAGTTGCCATGCGTGCGCACTGTCACAAGTCGGTACCCGTGCTGATATGACCTTAGATGTTACATACATACCTTGTATATGTGATGTCCTATACACAAATAGCCTGAAGTGAGACTACTAACTATGTGTGGCCTAGTGGTTAGAGTGTTGGACTTGTAATCTGAAGTTGTTTGGTGGTGTGGGTTCAAGCCCCATACACAGAACCTTTTTTACATTCATCAACAAAAAAACTTTTTCATCTATATCTGTTTCTCATTGAATTATGCAATGTAATTGTACTAACATATATTTTACATTACACAAATATATTTCCTGATTGAACTACTCTAAAGAAGATTGAAAATACCCCAGTTTTACTCTCCCTTCTCTCCACTCACCCAGCCATTTTTAAAACAACAGCTGCCAGCTAGTACCAGCCTCTGAACTGACCCACTTCTGGTGGTGAAGTGGGTCCCCTACTCTCCCCACACATATTTGGTTCTTTAAACATAAAAACCAAACAAGGTTGTGCTTGGAGAGCATTTGTCGGATTACGGTTCCCGTCGCCAGCGACCTATATCTGGTCCCTTTAAAGCTTCAATCTGATATAGTAGAAACCTAGACACGCATCTAGATTTGTTTCTACTTATGCAAATTAGATATTGGTGGATTGTATTAAGTTCAGAGAAATTAGTTAAAAAAAGAAATAAAAAAAATTGGATACAGATTTATTTCTAATTTTTTTTCTTTCTCCATATTCAGAGAAAAATGGGAAAATCTCGCTGGACGATCTTAAACAGGCGTGTCGTGACTCAGGGGTCAAGTTCTCGAAACAGGAGCTGCAGGACATGCTGGAGGAGGCGGACCTGAACGGTGACGGCTATGTGGACAAGGAGGAGTTCATCAAGATGATGCTGCAGACAAACCTCTTCTGATCACAAGTCTTTTTTGTACTTGACAATTAGAAACTCAATGACTGGCACGTATCACTTATCTGTGCTAAGTTTGCCAGCAGTTAGTTCCATAAGCAGCTTTGTAAAGACAATTTTAAAATAATCATGGTTGCTATTTATCAAGTTGTCATGGAATGCCAAGTAAGTGCACCTTGGGCGTAATCGATTAATCGACTCTGGTCACCCGAGCCACTTTTTGGCGTATGCACACATCCTGCAGACTCGGGTCGAATAATCGAATAAGCTTCTCCACGCTCGGGTGACAAAAATGGTGGCCGTTTTATTAGTTTTTTTTAGTAGCCGATATAATTACAGCAAAATATGATTTAACTATTTTTATGATGGCATAGATTAGTGATATTTCCATTTCATTAATCTATGATTACCAACAAAAAATATGTATGACTGATACCGGTGGCTGTTATCCTGCAGGATGGTACCAGCGCAAATGTGACATCATCGCTCCTTGCAAACCCCAGCCAAGAGGTGGGTTACTGGGGTCGGGTTGTTTTGCACACGGTACGTGTATTTGTCGACTCCACTCGCAGTGTTCTATTTGAAATTCTGACGACTCGGGTGACCCGAGTCGCCCGGGTCGTGTTAATCGATTACGGCCCAACTGACCCTCCTCAGGGCACCTAGATTTCCCTAAATGTTGCCAGGACGTAAAGCTCCAACCAACAACCGATCTTGCCGTCTCCTGATTGGATGCCGTGTTTCTCGCCCTTTTTACCCCATCACTACCCCCCTTTATTTTCTTTTAATTGTTGTTCTTGTTAACTGTGCCTTTGGGCTTTTCTCCGGCGTTCTTGATTACATTCCTGTTTACCTTCGCTCCGGCCTGCCTTTCGCCGAATCAATGCAGTTTTGTGTAATTGACTTGTGGTTGCCAAAGTAATCTACTGTAGAGCAATATATTGTATAATAACATCCCTGCATAATTGTATTGAATGTACATACAATAATATATATTCATACCTTTGACAATCTAATAAAGACATCTTTTAAGATTAAATCTGCTTTAGGATTTATTCCGTTCAATGTTAGCATTTTTTTTAGAATTACGTTATTCCTCCAAGATTATCTACATATGAATATAATTTACATTAAGGACTAAGAATTAAGAAGTATGTCTATCAGTATCAGACTAAAGCCGCATAGTTCGATGAAAGCATAAACCCTTCAAACTCAAGCTAGCTTTAATCATACATAACCAACTTAGATACTGGTACAATTATTAAAGATTTGTTGCTTAAGTCAATTTAGAACCTTTTAATGCTGAAGCCTCTGGAAACTACACTTCTAATATCTCCAAAGTTAGCCATTTCTGATTTCTAATATCTCCAGTTCGCCATTTATGATTTCTATTATCTCCAAAGTTCGCCATTTATGATTTCTAATATCTCCAAAGTTAGCCATTTATGATTTCTAATATCTCCAAAGTTCGCCATTTATGATTTCTAATATCTCCAAAGTTCGCCATTTATGATTTCTAATATCTCCAAAGTTAGCCATTTATGATTTCTAATATCTCCCAAAGTTAGCCATTTATGGTAAAAGTTACTTCAAACTGAAGGTAGATTATAATGATCAACCTAATATTTATATCAAAACATCGCAAAGACTCACCATCGAAACATGCAACATTAAATTGAAATGTAGTACAATCATAACGTGATCAATAACAGTGTGTAAAATATTCTGTATACGGCATAGGGGGAATGCAAATGTTCTATTACTGATCGGTGTACGTGACCAGGCGTATGTATGTATGTATGCATGTATATATGTATGTGTGTATATATGTATGTGTGTGTATATATATATGTAAGGGCTGGTGGTGCCTGAGTGGGATGTAAATAGACATAGTGGTGCTGGCAGGTCTGGGTGTGAGTGCACTCAGGGCCTACCCCCTCTGCTGGGATAGTGATCACCACACTCAAAGGTCAAGGTTGGTGGTGGCCATGGGGCCATACAGCTTGGTGGTGGTAGGCAGACCACTGGTATCCATGGGGACCAGGAATGCTGGATCCCTATTGGTAGGGCCAAAAATGCTTGTTTTCCATTTGGGTAAAGGGGTGGGTGGGGTGATACTCTACAATGAACCCATGTAACCATATAAATAATAAACTAGAGGGCTTGACTCTGTCTCCTTTACACTTTATACTCTTCCTTTCTCTTTCTCTGTATTGATTTCACCATAGCCTGCCTGCACAACCACAGATTCGAACCTTAGCCTTTTTACAAGTGGTTATGGCTTTCACTTTCATTTAATCCTTAAAACTTAAGGGTTGATCAAGTGAGTAGAACAAAATGACGTATAATGTATAGGTGACTTCTCTGTTAAATATAAACATAAAATGAAGAATTAAAAAATAAAAATGACAAAAAGGGTAATAGTGCTTGCTCTCAAAAACAGAATTTCCAACTAAACAAAAAAAAAGGATAGTAATTTACACATTACCGTATATGTCCCAATAGAAGCACAACCCCCATTTCAAGATTGAAAGCATGCACATATATTTACGATCATATTCAGACTGAATGTACATAAAATAAGACAATCCCACTTTATTTCAGAGGCACAACAAAAACAAATCCACAAAATTCTTTAACTTTGAATAGATGCGCATCCATGTGTCTGCACTCGTGCAGTGGGATTCTATTGGGATATATACGGTATTTCACATCATGGGTGCTCGTGGCAAGTGTACAAAAATCCAGTCAAATGCCTTATATTAATTTATATAAACATAAAGGAGACATCACTAATAGTTTAAGCAGCTATTACTGTTTAATGTGTGGCATCACGAACTGCTCACCACGTGACATCAGGAGAGATCAGTAATAGTTGAAGCAGCCATTAGGTTTTAATTTGTGACGTCATGAACTGCTCACCACGTGACATCATCATCAGCAGCAGAAAGACAAGCAGCAATATGACCATCGATGTCCACTTGTGAAAAGCTAGAATAAAAGGAATAAAGGGGTCAGTAACCGTGATAGGCTTATCATTTTTAAATTTGCATAGGCCAATGTTTATTCCCTTCTTTTAACTCCCGACCTTCCGCATGGGAAGCCTGCGCTCTACCGATTTGGCCACCGCGTCCAGTGTTGACTACTATAATATGAACTATACAATCTTGTAGCGTTAACGTTGCATAATAAACCGATGGTTTTGAATTTCTGCCATATTAGGTTGTTAGTTGTAATCTACTTTACGTTCTACACGAACTGCACATTCTATGATTCAGCTGGGCCTGAGCATTAATGGTTTGACGGGATCCACCGCAATTGCACAGGTTTCTGGGTTTAATGCTATGATGGCAGCAGCCGTTCTGGTCATGCCTATGTGTTATCGTTTGGACGGGATCCGTCGCGAATGTGCCGTTCCACAGGGTATGCATCGGAGGGCGGCCTGGGATCATAGCACCATATCAGTTTCTAACCTCACCTATGACGAACTGCACGTTCTGTGATCCCGAGTCGTCCGCCGGCGCATACACTGTGGAACGGTCGCCGCCGTCATAGTGTTAAGCCCAGAACCTGGCGCATTTGTGATGTATCCCGTCCAACCGATAATGCATGACCAGAACAGTCGCTGGCATCATAGCATTAAACCTGGAAATCTGCGAATTTGCGGCGGATCCCGCCAAGCCATTAATGCTCGGGTCTGGCTGGATCATAGAATATGGCTGCTGCCATCATAGCATTAAGCGGAGAACCCAGTGCATTTGCGATGGATCCCGTCCAAGGCACAACCAGAACGGCTGCTGCCATCATAGCATTGAGACCGGGAACCTGTGTATTTGCGGCGGATCCCATCAAACTATTAATGCTCAGGCCCGGTTCATCTGGGCAGCATGGAACGGCTGCTGCATTAGCTAATACAAAAGATCTGAAAGTAAAAAACTTTCAAATGCACATATCTCACTCCATATGGTTCACTCCTTTTTACATTCAATTAAAAAAAACACGTTTTCCCTTTATATACAGTGTTACTGACAAATTTCAAATGGATGTATATATAAGGTGTATGTATGCATGCATGTATATACCTTGTATATACCTTGTATATATATTTGACGTATATACTAGTGCATATATAAAATATCTAAATATCGTGCGGTGGCCATGCAGTGACTTTAGGGTTACCGTATGATGGCCACACAGCACATACATTTATATGCACTAGTTACTAGTCTAGTACGCACTAGTTACTAGTTGGTATGCAGGTATAGCAATACCTCAGGGAGTTTAACGCCCCTGCCTTGCAGAGTTGTAAACCACTGCCCTGTGGTACAGGTTCTTGACAGAACCGAATGCTAAGGGAGGAAACCCTAAACAAAAAACCATGTCACTGTGGCAGCATTAAGGGCGGTTGATGTATGGAACTCCCAACATCTCCTGATGCCACTGCAGGGACAAATAGTTTTGCGCCTGTCTTGACATGTTATTGCCGGTGTGAAACCTCTATTTCCTCCCTGAGAGAGTGCTGCTGGTAACTTGCAAAAGCCAGCAGCACTTCAACACTTTTGCAGGCAGCTTTCATGAAATGTACCACCGCACAAAGAGTGGCAGTCAAGTAATGAAAGCAGTCTTTGTTGCATCGCGACTGACAGCATGATGATGATGATGCTGACTAGTCTAGTATATATATGATACATACAAGGACTACATACATACATACACACCTTGTATATATGACGTCCTATACACAAATAGCGGGAACTGAGACAACCAACTACATGTGGCCTCTGTAGTCTAGCGGTTAGGGTGTTGAACTTGTAATCTGAAGTTGTTTGGTGTTGTGGGTCCAAACCCCATACAGTCCAAAACCTTTTTACATTCAACAACAAAAAAACGTTTTCCTTCTATGTGTTTCTGATTGAATTATGCAATGTAATTGTACTGACATTAAAGCAAATATAAAATCCTGTTTGAACTACTCTAAAGAAAATTGAAAATACCTCAGTTTTACCAAAGACCCTATAATACAAAGCGGCTCACTCAGCCTGTACTGTGTAATCAAAATGATCAAACCTACCACTTGGCGCGCTGGCTGATCTCTTGGTTAAACAGGTGCTATATTATATGTATTAATGTATATATGAATGTGAAAGATGTGTGATGATGGCGATGATGATGATGATGCTGATGATGATGTGTATTTGTTCATAGCAATTTCATATTGATATGTATTCATACTTACCTATGTCATGTATAATATAATTGTATGTGTTTACATGTGAAACACCAACCAGCAGCCGGGCTGATCAAACCCACCACAAGGTGGCACTGCGAAATTCACATTACCATGGGAGAGATAGGGAGTGAGCCGTCTTAGTATTATAGGGTCTTTGGTTTTACTCTCCCTTCATTCCACTCACCCAGCCATCTTCACATCAAGAGCTGTCACATGACCAATCTAGGTCACTCTACACCACCAAGTTGAAAGGTTCAGTACTAAGTATGCGCCAGCCTGTTGTGCAAATTAGAACTATTCTGAGTTTTTTTGTTTTCCCGACCACCTATACCTTTTCCCTTTAATTTAAACAATCTGAATGATTAGTTTACGGAATATTTGAAGTGAAAATATGCTAAAAATATTTTGTTTTGTAAACCGAAATGCTAGCCTTAGGCATTGTTGACCTGTTTCCAAGCATAGAATATAGCAACATTAAGCTGCAAGTAGTGTATCAGTATCTAATTTGCAAATCCTTTAAATTTTCTTTTAATGTTATGTTTAAAAAAAATATATATATTGTGATTGCATTTAAATATATATTTTACATTCGTTGATCATGCAGAGGAAATTTCAATCGCAGACAATTGATCTTCCTCATTTCACTGCTCCTTGCCCTATTCTAGAAATGCTAAGTGCCAGACTAGGTAGCGACAAGTATAAATTATTATGCCATTGATTTCACACAGCGGGATGTGAACCCCACAGGCGGGCGCTCAACTCATTAGGCGTCCCGTCTGATTTCATCGGATTATGCAGATTTTTACCACCACCTCCATCTCCACCACCACCACCACCACCACCACCACCACCAATTCATTAACTGCAAGGGTCACTGAGGCACCATCTATGACTTTTCAACCAGTTTTCCCTTTTCTCCATCTGATGTGATGAATTGGAATTATGGCCACACCTGCTTTATTAGATGCAACGCAATGAATAAGACAGTGCCTCACCTCGTGTCAAACTGCCTTTGACAAAGTGGACATGTAGACAATGGTGCAGGATTAGGCAACTCTTCTTCGTCTTGTCCGGAATCTTCGCCTCCAGCAATGCAAATAGCAATGTGACCATCAATGTCAATTTGCGAAAGGCTGGAATATCCACACAAAAAGAAGCAACAGCTAAATAATTAAATAATTATTTCAGGGCGGGGCAGGGGGCCTATGTCCTAGCAACACCTAATCATATATGAATGGATATGGCTATCGACCTTTGACAGTGTGTAAAATATTCTGATATTCGGCATAGGGGGGAATGCAAATGTTCTATTAGTATTACTGATCGGTGTATGTGACCAGGCGCATGTATGTATATATATATATATATGTATGGGTTGGTGGTGCCTGAGTGGGATGTAAGTAGACATAGTGGTGCTGGCAGGACTGGGTGTGAGGGCACTCAGGGGCTACCCCATCTGCTGGGATAGGGATCACCACACTCAAAGGTCAAGGTTGGTGGTGGCCATGGGGCCATACAGCTTGTGGTGGTGGGCAGACCACTGGTATCCATGGGGACCAGGAATGCTGGATCCCTATTGGTAGGGCCATGAAAAGGGAGCTTCAGAAGCATGGTCTAAATTTATGGCACTTAGGCTAGACATTCTTGAAGAGGAAAATGAGGAACGTTTATCTGATCTTAGGGACAGGACAGAAATACGGGAGGATAGAGAAGAACGTACGAAGGCATGGGAACTAGTGCAGGTTGAGCATAAACAGAGAGAGGTACGAAATAGATCATTGAAAGCGTACGGCAAGTCTGTTCCCCTATTAGACGGGTCAGACAGAGGGGCGTAACGTAATTGGATTGACTTGATCGAACGTATCATGACTCTTGCAGATGTTTCAGACCTAGACATTAGCTTTGCTTTATCAAATGCAACAGGAATGCTGCATGATGTTCTTTTCAATGCTTTTCAGCATAAAAATGCTAGGTCCTGCAAAGAAAGTAAGGAAGTGATAGCATCTACTCTTTTGACAGCAGATGAACGTAGTCATTTAAAGGGGATAGTGATGGCTATAAAGCAAGACGAAGGGGAAACAGTAGCTGCATACTGTCAGCGGTTTAAGACTGCTACAGCTAAAGGTTGTGATCTTCCCACTGCAGTTTTTGGCACTGATACCTTCGAGATACTCCTTTAGAGATTTCTTGACTTCTTACTTGATGATAATACCATGTGGTATGTAGAAACGAACCGACCAAAAACTCTTGAAGAAGCCTTCGAAATGTCTATTCTTAGTGATAGGTCTGTTATTAGGCAGCAGAGACGTGCTAAATCACGTCTTGGTAATTGAGCTATTTGTGAGCAAATAGATAGTCTAAATGGTACTTCTTTGGATTTTTCCAAGTCTTTCTCTTCTCACAGAGGTTCTAAATCCTCTGGTTCAGATAGTCAGGTCCTGAAGACTATTCAAGGTGAGATTAAGTCTCTTAAAAAGTGCATAGGTAACTTATCGTTAGGCAGTGGTGTTTCTGAGCATTCAGCGATTCACGCTGCGACACCTTCTCGTGTCAGTTCTTACAACCAAGGCGTACGTGGTAGAATGCCGCACGTAAACCTAGGGCAGTCGGTCGGGATAGAAAATGCCACTGTAATTAGGCACACTCCAGTCCCACAGCACATGGCAGAGCATGTGCTGTCAACAGGCAGGGGAGCAATGGAAATTTGTCACCCATTGCGCAGACGCAGACATTACTGACAGGAACGTCTCACGTGTATCCGCAGTCATGGAAAGGCAGTGCTTTTAGGCAAAGAAGCCATAGTACAACGCCAAAGAGTATGATATCTTGTCTCTTATGTAATGAAGCACACATGATGCATGATTGTCCATATAAAATAAAATAACTTTCGGGTAACATCAACATGAGCGGGCCTACACCAACGGGAAACTAGAAAGTGCACTTGATGCACATCCTTCGATTAATATTGAATTTGATGGATTTAATTTATCTGGTCTTGTAGACTCAGGTGCGGCTAATAGTTTGATACATTTGTCTGTTTTTCAATCTTTAATTTACATCGGTGTATCCGATGGGCTATTGTATTTGGGTAGTAGATTGAGATCTCTGTCAGGACATCTCATTCCTACTGTAGGTATAAATATAGCATGTATTTCTCTTTACAATACATTATGTCCTTTCTTTGTAGTAGATTCACTGAACTTTGATATGCTCATAGGTACAGATGTAATGGAAATTTGTGCAGCTGAAATTAGTTATAGAGATAAATCTGTTTCCTTGTGTGATATTCTACATCCATGGATAGGTTTAGAGACTATAAATAGAGGAATTGCAGGGATGGTTCTAGAATTAGACTATTTGAAGATACAATTTCCTTCTTTATTTCCTGAATCTGATGTTACACTAAGAGCTACTAAGGTTGTAGAAATGCATATCGATACGGGTAGTGCATATCCTGCCACTGGGGAATGTATCTGATACGGTTACCTTTGGTACGACGGAGGAGTGCGTGGCACCCCCGGAGGTATCTGAGGCACTGAGTGACAGCTTGCCTGCCCATCTTGTACCTTTAGCTATGGGGTGTGAGGTGGAGACGGAGTCTGAACGCTCTCAGGTGGTAAGATTTCTAGAAGATAATCTTCAAGTTTTCGCAGTTCCTGGTGAGACGTTGGACAGGACTGAGGTGGTTAAGCATGGCATCGATGTCGGCGATTCCGCCACTTTTAGGATTCCCTATCGGCGCTTCGTGCATTCTAAGAAGGATGCGCTGGAGACAGAGCTGCATAAGCTGTTAGATAGTGGGGTGATTAGGAGCAGTGACTCCCCATGGAGTTCACCAGTCCATTTAGTCAAGAAGAATGACGGCTCAATTCGCTTATGTATTGACTATAAAAAACTCAATACTGTGACGCGGGAAAATGCTTACCCGTTACCGTGCATAGATGAGTCGCTCGAGAGTTTGGGGGTTAATGAGTGGTTTTGCACTCTGGATCTGCAATCTGGTTATCGTCAGGTAGCAATAGATCCAGGGGAGTGCGTGGCAGTGTGGGGGAAGACCGTGGGCCATTACAATAATATAACATATATTAAACAATTATTTATTTAATAAAAATAAATATAAAAATAATAATAAAACAATATATATTTTTGAAGAATTTTACACATTAGGCAAGACAGAGGGTAATACCAGTAGATAATTAAAAGCGAATGACAAGTCTGTTTCCCTATGATCTGGGCCAGACACTGGATCATTAGTCTGTTTCCCTACGATCCGGTGTTGCAGTTTCCGCGGCACACCAGTTTGCGAGGGACACTTCCATTCAAATGCATTGTCAATGGCCGTGAGCAAATCATCATACAGAAAAAGTCAAATATCTCTCAAATTACACCACCTAGAAACAAATCACTTGGTACACATATAAAAAACATGTTTACCAAAAAGACTATATTAAATTGATAAGGTTGTGGTTCTGGATTTCTATTAATTTTGAATAAAACTAACGTTTTGTACTGCGCCTACCGTCAAACTCAAGGCATTGTCAATGGTCGTGAGCAATCTTCATACAGAAAATACAGAAAAAGTGAAATATCTCTAAAACCACACCACCTAGAAACAAATCGTTTGGTACACATATAGAAAACATCTTTACCAAAAACATTATATTAAATTTATAAGGTTGGTGACGATGCTGTTCGATTTTGACGCATGCGCAGAAGCGATGTGTCCCTCGCAAACTGGTGTGCTGCGGAAACTGCAACACCGGACCAGACACTGGAGCGTTACGTAATTGGATTGAATTGACCGAACGTATAGGTACTTTTGTCGACGTCCAGACCTGGACATAAAATTGTCAAAAATACTCTTCTCTCTTTTCGCAAGGCGAAGGCAATAGATGATGCCTGGGGTGGCATCAGTAATGCCTAGGGCATGAAGAAGTCTTAATCATTTTGACAAAAGCGAGTGTCTGTTGGGAGCTCAGCTGAAATGATCAGAAAGATTTTTTCTTTTTCTATTGTTCGCTAGGCGATTGAATGAGATTCTTTCCACAGCTTTTTGACAGAAAGAATGCCTGGGGAGGCATAGGTAATGCCTAGGGCATTGAATGAACTCTAAATCATTTTTTTTTTTACAAAAGAAGTGTCTGTTGGGAGCTCAGCTCAAATGATTAGAAGGCGAGTCTGTGAGGACAGCTCAGCTAAAAGGTGATGACATTTTTTCTTGACATCCTTAATCACTTTACAGAAGCGAGTCTGTGGGGACAGCTCAGCTAAAAAGTTGATTTTCTTTTTGACATCCTTAATCACTTTACAGAAGTGAGTCTGTAAGGACAGCTCAGCTATAAGTAGATGACATTTTGTCATTCTTAAGTTATTCATCTACAAACTATTAAACTACCACAAAACTACAAATCTATATTAGAGTTTACAAAACTACAAAGCTATATTAGAGTTTACAAAACTACAAAGCTATATTAGACTTTACAAAACTATATGAGACTACAAAACTGCTGACCAGTAGTAATATACAGTAGATTGACAACTAGATTACTAATATTACTAATTTTGCATATACATTTTTGCTTGGATCCGGCCAAGAAATACTATAAAATAACATTTTCATTTGAAAATTCATGGACATAAAGATGTGTGGAATATTGCCCATTGCTCACGGGCACAGAAGCCAAGGAAGCTGAGTTTGGAAAACATGGCATTTATTCGGGTGTGGCCCCTCGGCAGCAAGTCATGGTACATGTTATTGTTTAGCAGGGAAGCCGCGGCCGACCTAAGGTCATGTAAGGTGATGACATATGGGCATGAGATGGTAAGTGCAACATATGGATCATAGTGGTACAACGATGATGAACAAGGTAATAAGCAGAAATGAATTTGTACATGGTAAAAATGAGTGTATGGTCTACATTTAATCAAGTAAAGGTGATCTGCCATTTGCTCAGTTGTCAATTGGCTATTATTAATGATGTGGTTAATTAACTCTGTTAATTGAGTTCTAGTTTAATTTTAATGTTTAATTTACTAGTTCGTTTGATTGGCTCGCCAATTAATCAGCAGGTGTGGGTGGGTGGGTGGGTAAAAAGAGGTAGGTGTAGTAGTTGTCAGTTGGAGGCCCTGTTGCGGACTGACGTTTGGATGGGCAGCCTGGAGGGCTGCGGATGGTAGTATGATAGGATTGGTAGCTGGGTATTGGCTTTATATTGGTTGGGAGGAGTTGAGTGGAGAGGGGGGGGGCGGCGGAGAGGGGGGACATGAGTCAGCCTCGCAGTCACCCCGTGCCCAGCAATGAACCCGAATGAACGCAACCACTCATTCCAGCCATTTATTCATGAAAGGTTGGTTCATTTGAAAATTCATGGACATAAAAATGTGTCCAATATTGCCATTTATTCATGAAAGGCTGGTTCAATTGAAAATTCATGGACATAAAAATGTGTCGAATGTTACTATTTATTCATGAAAGGTTGGTTCATTTATAAATTCATGGACATATAAATGTGTGGAATATTGCCATTTTGTTATGAAATGTTGGTTCATTTGAAAATTTATGGACATAAAAATGTGTCAAATATTGCCATTTTGTCATGAAATGTTGGTTCATTTGAAAATTCATGGACATAAACATGTGTCGAATATTGTCATTTATTGTCATACAATTTATTAACTTTATGCTGTCATTGACATTATTGATATTGGTCTATGGATCTGATTAATTGTCTTTGAACTGGAAAATGCATATTGTTATGCTATAATCTATGGGGAAAGATTTGAGAGTTGAAAATACTTGAGGAAATGTATTATTCAAACAGACTTTACTGAATAAAACTCAGATATATATGTTAACGCGAAGAAAGGTAACTTTCTGCGAATATGATGACCAAGATCAATAGTGACCCTGCAAGGTTGGATCAATATCGTCAATATCGCAATGCGAATGCAATGGTTCATAGGAGAACACTGGCATATATAATTAAATCGAAGAAATAATCGCCATTTAACCGAGGGAGACAGTTAACTCGAAGAAACGACGCCAACAGCTGGAGATAGTGTATGAAAACCGCAACAGCATGTAAAAAACTAAAGCTAAAAGCTATTATCATTTAATAATATAGACGTGGCCATTGAAATTTCAAAGTTCGAAGCGAACTGCTGTCATTGCTTTGTTTACCTTTTGACGCTGAGTATATGCTGTGGGTATACAGCTTTCTGTTATTCATGCTATTTTGGTTAAAACTGATATTTGATGTTAGATACTTGTACATAACATACAAAATGACATTTTGAATCTATTTCTGCCTTTATTTCCACTCAAAATGACTTATTTTTGGTGAAATCAGAGTATTTGGTTGGTTTCTACAAGAAAATAGTCTGTAAAGATGGGTCATCGATTCAAACCACTTAAGACTTTTCTCATAGAGCTTGGATCCGCAATGTCAAATATATGGAGACCTGTCGAACAACCACACATCTACCATCGACATTGTTGGGTTTCTCGGAGTTTGACAGCCGGAAAGACCAAATGGGTGGGCCAAGCGTATCGATTAGGGCACCAATGGCAACTTTCTAGTGCTGTCCCACTGACACCATGACCCGATATCCAACCCAGTCACATTATCCTGATACTGACCCAAACCAGCCTTGCTCTATCCTACTAATGCCGGGCACCAGGCTAGTTAGTGACAGGTATCAATTTTGTTAGTCATTGGGTTGACTCAGCCGGAATTCTAACCCAGGACCTGTTACACGGTAAGTCAGCCAGTGCTCCCACCAATTCGATAAGAATTGAGTGACTTCCCACTGGGTGTTGGGCCTCACATAGCCGCTAATCTGGCCTCGCTCCTTCCAGCTAAGAGTACTCTCAACATTGTCCACGATTGATATTTACCTTGCTTAAAGTTGCATGGTCCAATAAAACATTTTTTTTCAAAACCAAAACATTTGTCTACATTTGATTAAATATATCCAACTTAAATACTGGTGCATTAGCTAAGGTTTTGGGACAGCATGGACAGAATAATCAGTGAATTTATGACCCCATCCCTTTGGACACCTACTTTGAGACAGCCATTAATTAAAGAAGGTCGCCATTAACCAATTAGGTCAATCTCGTGGCCTCATTAGCCTTGCTTTCATTCCAACCAGGCTATATTTGAATTAAGTAATTTCACATCACGTGGTCTTCGCGAGATGTCAACAGCGAGAGCAGTTTTGGAAAGCGCGTCAACATTATTTTGGGTTCTTTCATCTCAAATTGCTCCGAAATTAGCAAGTTTTCAGCAAAATTACTCCGTACTAATGATTAGTAGCTTATAATGATCAATTTGATATATTTATATAAAAAGTAAGGTAAAGATTCCAATGCCATCGGACTAGGCAACTTTAATCAACCCCCTCCAAACCACAAAAAAAAAGATAGCATTCTGGCACCTGTTGGCATCCATAACAAAGCCTCTAACTAAGACATCGGTGAGGAGACCATGCCCTAGATATAAACAATAATATGTATTCATTGAATAAGGTTCTTTCATCAGCATCCCAGTACTGGTCTTCCAGCCATGAAAAAGCTGATATCTACACAAACTAAATACATATGTTGATGCTCTTAAATACAATTTAAACTAAAATATCTTCGATAATACAGTCTAATCCAATGGTGATGAAATTAGTTAATACGGCTTAACAGTGGTAAAAGACATACTCTTCTTGTGGTGATTTAAAGGATATTCCCACAGGATATCAGATGGTAATAAAAACAGGTATCGGTAGAAATTACAATAAGTAACTTACTTCAATCTCAGTCAAATGATAAATGGTAGAGTCAAAGGCAATGATCTTTCCTAGAGTTGGACTACTTTTGGGGAAGGTGTTTTGCACGTAGAGATGCATTATCTGACTTGGTCACATTCACTCTGCAATCATCTGGCAAGTGGCAATATATTGTAGGAAGTGGGGGCTCGGAGTAGCAAGTGGTGCCCCCTAGCTAGATGGAAGTGGACGGAACTGGAAGGGTTGCTGGTTCGGGCTAGTGAAGACTCATGGAACCAACCTAGGTCGCGTTCTTCACTTACAATAATCTCGGCATATTCAAGTATATGTTCATGATCGGGGTTCATACAAAAAGTTGGACAACATTTTTAAGAACATTTTTGAGGAGATACAACATTTTGATACCAGAATTGTATACAATCTACTCAAATGTATATAATCTTAGGAAAACAATTACACAAAAGTAAACGATACAAATTTGTCAAAAGAGCAATTTGTCAAAAACACAAGATTCAAGAACATTCAAGAACACAGTTAAAGTATAAAACATTCGAGGGTACTCAAACCGAAGATATAAATTCAAGAACATTCATGACTTTCGGCGACAAATCAGTTTCCAGGACTTCCCATGCTAAATTCCAGAATGTTTTAAAGACATTTATTAGATTAAAGTCCCCTGAAACACAGCTATGTTCATAAGTGATTTACTGTGTAAGATATGAAGTGTAAATAAGCATAAAAAATAACAACGAACCTATGTATAGTTTTAATGAAAAAATCAAGAAGCAGGATAACAAACCCACAAACATCACTTTAAATACAAATCACTAGTGATTAAAGTTTGGGCATGTCGGCGAACATAGGCTTAACAAAACATAGCCACGATTTTCCATTTTCAAGGATCTTTAAGCAAATTCCATGTCTTTCGAAGCCCAGAATCCTGAATAGTCAAATTCCAGGACTTTCTAGGTTTTCAAGGCCCCATACGAACCCTGTATACCCAGTGGCAATTAGACATGGTGGTGACTAATGACAAACTTGGTTTGAAGAGGGAAATAGTGCCTGTAACTAGCTAGTTACTTTAGGGGGAGAGGGGTGTTGGGGAGAAGGGTAAGGGGGTTGGATATGGTAAGGTAGAGAGGTTGTCTTACCGCTTATCAAACTTCATCTGGCAAAGTGGGCATGTGGACACCCGTGTAGTTTTCTGTTTCTTCGATGAGGATTTTTCTTCGTTGGCATAGCAGGCAGCAACATGTACATCAATATCAACCTGCAAATATCTGAAAAAATGAAAAATATACAACAGGTGTACAACTAAGCTAAACTAAAAAATACATCAGGTTGGTCAACAATTTATTAAAAACTATATTGAGTAGAACATATCCCAAATTCAATGTCAAAGCATTGCTTCAGTGTCTCACAGAATTGGCCGAGATAGTATGTCTTGCTCAACCATTTAAAGAGAACAAGTCATTTTTAATAAGACTGACTCAAATCTAAGTTGTTAACTTACCCCTTGCCAAATGTTATCTGACAATGTGGACATGTGCATGTAGGTGTATTACTAAGGTCGCCATGTTCATCTCGGTCTGGTTCTTCATCCAGAGTTGCCATGCAAGCAGCAATATGGCTGTCGATATCAATCTGTGAAAGGCTGATATAATACAAAAATGAAAGCAAGGTTATTTAATTATGCTAGAATTATTGGTTCTCATCTGATTGTCAAAGTTAAGCAACATCGAGCCTCGTCAATACTCGCAGGGGTGACCACCTAGGTATACAAGGTGCTGATACAGGCTTAAGACCTACCAAATCTCTATTGGATAAGTAAATTTAAATAATGAAATCTCAACCACGTTTGAATACAGTATTATTTGTCTTAAGAGGACAACTCTGCATCCACACCAAAGCTGTCCAGCTATAGCAGATGTCCTGTTATAGGAGAGACTGTCAAATGAGACAAAAACAGTTTGGACATTAAAAATAGGATGTCGTGGCAATACAGATATTAAGAATCTTGAAACAAAGTGATAAACAACAGTTGATTGAATGAAACTAATTGTTTCCTCACCCAACATCAAATTGTTTTTGGCAAAACGAACAATTGGATACTGATGTAGTTTTCTGTTCCTTCCCTTTTTTCGGAGCTTGCTCTTCGTTGGAGTAGCAGATTGCGATATGTCCATCAATAGCAACTTGTGAAAATCTAGAATAGCAGATAATACGCAGAAGATGTGTTATTAAAGTTAAATAACAAAGTTGTGTGTTATATTCATTAAGAGGGGTAAATTGGCCTTCCTCATACTACCGCTTCATGTCCTTTATACTAGTGTAGTAGTCTGCACTGACCTCTCAAGCAAGGAGCCACATAGACAGGTGGGCATGGATAGGGTGTTTGGATCAGGGAGCATAGATACTGTAATGGTTACGATGATAGTCCCAGGATGACAAAGTATCAATATTTTCATCACCCCCATTAGACTGGTTGATTCTGTAAAAGCTACATGGGTGTTGAACCTACCCTGTTTATGTAAACATAAGTCCATTTCCTGTATGCATGTAATTGCAAGCATTAAATGACTTATGGACATGAACCATTTAAAAGACTTACGATGCCAGGGGGACAAGTCCAGTAGTCTGCACTGACCTCTCAGGTAAGAAGCCACATAGGTAGGTGGGCATGGATAGGGTGATTGGATCAGGGAACTTAGGTAGTGTAATGATTAGCATGCTATCCATGGAATGGCAAGAAGTGTAGGTTCGAAACCTGCTCAAGCTACAATATTTCCCATTTTCATCACCCCAATGACACTAGTAATTCCGAGCATCGCGCTAAATAGTGATAAGTATAAATTCTGAATTCATTGGTTTCTCAGGAAGTGATTGAACTCACAAGCTGGCAAACTGGCAACATGAAAGGTCATATTAGGATGGGTACTGACTTGTGACAGTGTGCACTCATGGCAACCCGATAGTGCTGCCCCAGTGGGAGACCAGGTGGCCAGCACCATGACTCGATTTCCCACTTATTCACATTATCCTGATACTGAGCTAACCAACCTTTGCCCTATCCTAGTAATGCAGAGTGCCAGGCTAGGTAGTGACAAGTATCAATTGTGTAAGTCATAGGTTTGACTCGGCTGGATCCGCTAATGATTGAATGACGGTCAATCCAGTGAGACCAGCTCACCAACCAAACCTTCTCGACTCACCTTTTGTCAAATTGCATCTTGCAAATGGGGCAAGTCAAGAGCGGCTTGGGATTCTGATTTTCCTGTTGGGTTTCCTCTGAGGTGCCTAAACAGGTGGTGACATGGCTTTCAATATCGCCCTGGGAATATCTGAAATATCAAATTTTGCAACAGTGTCATTCTCTGAAACTGGACACCACATATTTTGTTTCCATGTTAGGATGGTGATAATTAAGTCTTTCTCTTTTTTGGTAGCAAGTCAAATAAGTATTGTTGCCTCTGTGTCTTAAGTATGTTAGCAATACTACATGTATTTAATATATCCCAAAAACTGTATTGAAAGTATTTTTGTATAATTTTGGGCCAAAATGAAAATTTACACATTGACATGATGCTTTTACCCAAACTTTTTTTCTTGTAAGACTTAATCTTGTTTGATTAACTCTAATCAAAACAATGTTATTTGAATTTATTGTGTACGTTAAAATGATGTTCTGAAGCAAACCCAGATTGCATGTTCCACTCACAATAATATATTCGAGTATATATTCATGATCAGGCTTCATACAAAAAGTTGGTCATCAGATTCAAGAACATTTTCAAGAACATTTTCAAGAACATTTTCAAGGAGACATATCATGATTCCAAAATTTTATACAATTTGCTTAAACGTATGTAATCTTAAGAAAACAATTCCACACCAGTAACTGACACAAATTTGTCAAAAACACCAGATTCAAGTACATTCAACAACATAGTTAAATTACAAAACATTTGAGGGTACTCAAACCGAAGATATAAATTCAAGAACATTCAAGACGTTCAGCAACACACATGAACTGGGGTCATGATATACTAGGGTTCATACCCATTTTGACAAATCAGATTCCAGGACTTCCCAGGACGTCTAAGACATTTATTAGGTTAAAGTACCCTAAAATATGGCCACATTGAGAAGTGATTCACTGTGTAAGATAGGAAGTGTAAATAAGCATAACAAATAACAACAAACCTATGTATAGTTTGAATATAGAAATCAAGAAGCAGGAGAACAAACCCACAAAAATCACATTAAATACAAAACATCACTGATTAAAATTTGGGCATGTTGGCGAATATAGGTTAATAAAAATGTAGTCATGATTTTCCATTGTCCGGGATTTTCAAGGATCCCTAGACAAATTCCATGACTTTCCGAGCCAGGAATCCTGAATTATCAAATTCCAAGAATTTCCAGGTTTTCAAGGCCACGTACGAACCCTGTATACCCAGTGGCAATTAGACATGGTGGTGACTAATGACAAACTTGGTTTGTAGAGGGAAATAGTGCCTGTAACTATCTAGTTACTTTAGGGGGAGAGGGGTGTTGGGGAGAAGGGTAAGGGGGTTGGATATGGTAAGGTAGAGAGGTTGTCTTACCGCTTATCAAACTTCATCTGGCAAAGTGGGCATGTGGACACCCGTGTAGTTTTCTGTTTCTTCGATGAGGATTTTTCTTCGTTGGCATAGCAGGCAGCAACATGTACATCAATATCAACCTGCAAATATCTGAAAAAATGAAAAATATACAACAGGTGTACAACTAAGCTAAACTAAAAAATACATCAGGTTGGTCAACAATTTATTAAAAACTATATTGAGTAGAACATATCCCAAATTCAATGTCAAAGCATTGCTTCAGTGTCTCACAGAATTGGCCGAGATAGTATGTCTTGCTCAACCATTTAAAGAGAACAAGTCATTTTTAATAAGACTGACTCAAATCTAAGTTGTTAACTTACCCCTTGCCAAATGTTATCTGACAATGTGGACATGTGCATGTAGGTGTATTACTAAGGTCGCCATGTTCATCTCGGTCTGGTTCTTCATCCAGAGTTGCCATGCAAGCAGCAATATGGCTGTCGATATCAATCTGTGAAAGGCTGATATAATACAAAAATGAAAGCAAGGTTATTTAATTATGCTAGAATTATTGGTTCTCATCTGATTGTCAAAGTTAAGCAACATCGAGCCTCGTCAATACTCGCAGGGGTGACCACCTAGGTATACAAGGTGCTGATACAGGCTTAAGACCTACCAAATCTCTATTGGATAAGTAAATTTAAATAATGAAATCTCAACCACGTTTGAATACAGTATTATTTGTCTTAAGGGGACAACTCTGCATCCACACCAAAGCTGCCCAGCTATAGCAGGTGTCCTGTTATAGGAGAGACTGTCAAATGAGACAAAAACAGTTTGGACATTAAAAATAGGATGTCGTGGCAATACAGATATTAAGAATCTTGAAATAAAGTGATAAACAACAGTTGAATGAATGAAACTAATTGTTTCCTCACCCAACATCAAATTGTTTTTGGCAAAACGAGCAATTGGATACTGATGTAGTTTTCTGTTCCTTCCCTTTTTTCGGAGCTTGCTCTTCGTTGGAGTAGCAGATTGCGATATGTCCATCAATAGCAACTTGTGAAAATCTAGAATAGCAGATAATACGCAGAAGATGTGTTATTAAAGTTAAATAACAAAGTTGTGTGTTATATTCATTAAGAGGGGTAAATTGGCCTTCCTCATACTACCGCTTCATGTCCTTTATACTAGTGTAGTAGTCTGCACTGACCTCTCAAGCAAGGAGCCACATAGACAGGTGGGCATGGATAGGGTGTTTGGATCAGGGAGCATAGATACTGTAATGGTTACGATGATAGTCCCAGGATGACAAAGTATCAATATTTTCATCACCCCCATTAGACTGGTTGATTCTGTAAAAGCTACATGGGTGTTGAACCTACCCTGTTTATGTAAACATAAGTCCATTTCCTGTATGCATGTAATTGCAAGCATTAAATGACTTATGGACATGAACCATTTAAAAGACTTACGATGCCAGGGGGACAAGTCCAGTAGTCTGCACTGACCTCTCAGGTAAGAAGCCACATAGGTAGGTGGGCATGGATAGGGTGATTGGATCAGGGAACTTAGGTAGTGTAATGATTAGCATGCTATCCATGGAATGGCAAGAAGTGTAGGTTCGAAACCTGCTCAAGCTACAATATTTCCCATTTTCATCACCCCAATGATACTAGTAATTCTGAGCATCGCGCTAAATAGTGATAAGTATAAATTCTGAATTCATTGGTTTCTCAGGAAGTGATTGAACTCACAAGCTGGCAAACTGGCAACATGAAAGGTCATATTAGGATGGGTACTGACTTGTGACAGTGTGCACTCATGGCAACCCGATAGTGCTGCCCCAGTGGGAGACCAGGTGGCCAGCACCATGACTCGATTTCCCACTTATTCACATTATCCTGATACTGAGCTAACCAACCTTTGCCCTATCCTAGTAATGCAGAGTGCCAGGCTAGGTAGTGACAAGTATCAATTGTGTAAGTCATAGGTTTGACTCGGCTGGATCCAGTAATGATTGAATGACGGTCAATCCAGTGAGACCAGCTCACCAACCAAACCTTCTCGACTCACCTTTTGTCAAATTGCATCTTGCAAATGGGGCAAGTCAAGAGTGGCTTGGGATTCTGATTTTCCTGTTGGGTTTCCTCTGAGGTGCCAAAACAGGTGGTGACATGGCTTTCAATATCGCCCTGGGAATATCTGAAATATCAAATTTTGCAACAGTGTCATTCTCTGAAACTGGAGACCACATATTTTGTTTCCATGTTAGGATGGTGATAATTAAGTCTTTCTCTTTTTTGGTAGCAAGTCAAATAAGTATTGTTGCCTCTGTGTCTTAAGTATGTTAGCAATACTACATGTATTTAATATATCCCACAAACTGTATTGAAAGTATTTTTGTATAATTTTGGGCCAAAATGAAAATTTACATATTGACATGATGCTTTTACCCAAACTTTTTTTCTTGTAAGACTTAATCTTGTTTGATTAACTCTAATCAAAACAAGGTTATTTGAATTTATTGTGTACGTTAAAATGATGTTCTGAAGCAAACCCAGATTGCATGTTCCACTCACAATAATATATTCGAGTATATATTCATGATCAGGCTTCATACAAAAAGTTGGTCATCAGATTCAAGAACATTTTCAAGAACATTTTCAAGAACATTTTCAAGGAGACATATCATGATTGCAAAATTTTATACAATTTGCTTAAACGTATGTAATCTTAGGAAAACAATTCCACAACAGTAACTGACACAAATTTGTCAAAAACACCAGATTCAAGTACATTCAACAACATAGTTAAATTACAAAACATTTGAGGGTACTCAAACCGAAGATATAAATTCAAGAACATTCAAGACATTCAGCAACACACATGAACTGGGGTCATGATATACTAGGGTTCATACCCATTTTGACAAATCAGATTCCAGGACTTCCCAGGACGTCTAAGACATTTATTAGGTTAAAGTACCCTAAAATATGGCCACATTGAGAAGTGATTCACTGTGTAAGATACGAAGTGTAAATAAGCATAACAAATAACAACAAACCTATGTATAGTTTGAATATAGAAATCAAGAAGCAGGATAACAAACCCACAAAAATCACATTAAATACAAAACATCACTGATTAAAATTTGGGCATGTTGGCGAATATAGGTTAATAAAAATGTAGTCATAATTTTCCATTGTCCGGGATTTTCAAGGATCCCTAGACAAATTCCATGACTTTCCGAGCCAGGAATCCTGAATTATCAAATTCCAAGAATTTCCAGGTTTTCAAGGCCACGTACGAACCCTGTATACCCAGTGGCAATTAGACATGGTGGTAACTAATGACAAACTTGGTTTGTAGAGGGAAATAGTGCCTGTAACTTTAGGGGGAGAGGGGTGTTGGGGAGAATGGTTAGGGGGTTGGATATGGTAAGGTAGAGAGGTTGCCTTACTGCCTATCAAACTTCATCTGGCAAAGTGGGCATGTGGACACCCGTGTAGTTTTCTGCTTCTTCGATGAAGATTCTGCTTCATTGGCATAGCAGGCAGCAAAATGTCCATCAATATCAACCTGCGAATATCTGAAAAAATGAAAATTACACAACAGGTGTACAACTAAGCTAATAAAAGAAACCACATCAGGTTTTGTCAATAATTGATTAAAAGCTATATTGAGTAGAACATATCCCAAATTCAATATCAAAGGATTGCTTCAGTGCCACAGAATTGACCGAGATAGTATGTCTTGCTGAACCATTTAAATAGAACAAATCATTTTTAATAAGACTGACTCAAATCTAAGTTGTTAACTTACCCCTTGCCAAACGTTATCTGACAATGTGGACATGTGAATGTAGGTGTATTACTAAGGTCACCTTGTTCGTCTTGGTCTGATTCTTCATCTAGAGTAGCCATGCAAGCAGCAATATGGCTGTCGATATCAATTTGTGAAAGGCTGAAATAATACAAGGAAAGCAATGTTATTTAATTATGCTAGAAATATTGGTTCTCATCTGATTGTCAAAGTTACGCAACATCAAGTGTTGTCAGTACTTTCAAGGGTGACCACCTAGGGATACAAGGTCCTGATACAGGCTTAAGACCTACCAAAATCGGTAATGGATAAGTAAATTTCAGCTCCATCCCACTAAGTCTAAGCCTATCTTGCAAATAGTTTACAGGAGCACTTTCAATTTAAAAAAAATTAAAAATAAGATGTTGTGGCAATACAAATGTTAAGAATCTTGAAACAAAGTGATAAACAACAGTTGATTGAATGAAACAAATTGTTTCCTCACCCAACATCAAATTGTTTTTGACAAAATGAGCATGTGGATACTAATGTAGTTTTCTGTTCGTTCCCTTTTTTTTGAGCTTGCTCTTCGTTGGAGTAGCAAACAGCGATATGTCCATCAATAGCAACTTGTGAATATCTGGAATATCAAATAATACACATATGTGTTATTAAATTTAAATAACAAATTTGTGTGCATTATACCATAAAGCGTGGTAAATTTCAATTGCAGACAATTGGCCTTCCTCATAGTGTAGCAGTCTGCACTGACCTCTCAATCAAGGAGCCACTCCAGGTGGGTATGGATAGGGTGTTAGATCAGGGAACATAGATACTGTAATGCTTAGGACGCTAGACCCTAGATGGCAGAGTGTGGGTTCAAATCCTGTTCTAGGCACAATATTTCTCATTTTCATCACCCCATTAGACTGGCTGCCATGATCAGGATTCTGTAAAAGCTACATGTGTGTTGAACCTACCTTGTTTATGTAAACGTAAGTCCATTGCACGTATGCATGTAATTGCAAGCATTAAATGACTTATGGCCATGAACCATTTAAAACACTTACGATTCCAGGGGAACAAGTCCAGTAGTCTGCACTGACCTCTCAGGTAAGAAGCCACATAGGCAGGTGGGCATGGATAGGGTGATTGGATCAGGGAACCTAGATAGTGTAATGCTTAGCCTGCTGTCCCTGGAATGGCAAGAAGTGTGGGTTCGAAACCTGCTCTAGCTACAATTTCCCATTTTTATCACAGTAGAAATTCTGAGTGTCATGCTAAATAGTGATAAGTATAAGTTTTAAGTCATTGGGTTGCTCAGGAAGTGATTGAACCCACGAGCTTGCAAACTGGCAACATCAAATTTCATTTCAGGATGGGTACTGACTTGTGACAGTGCACATTCATTGTGACTTCATAGTGCTTCCCCACTGGGAGACCAGACTGCCAGCACAATGACCTGATTTCCCACTCATTCACATTATCCTGATACTGAGCTAACCAGCCTTTACCCTATCCTAGCAATGCTGAACGCTAGGCTAAGTAGTAACAAGTATTCAATTTTGTAAGTCATACCTTTGACTCGGCTGGATCCGGTAATGATTAATTGACAGTCAATCCAATGAGACCAGCTCACCAAACAAACCTTCTCGACTCACCTGTTCTCAAATTGCATCTTGCAAATGGGGCAAGTCAAGAGTGGCTTGGAATTCTCTTTCTTCTCTTGGGTTTCCTCTGAGGTGGCAAAACAGGCGGCGACATGGCTTTCAATATCGCCCTGGGAATATCTGAAATATCAAATTACACAACAGGATCATTCTCTGAAGCAGGGTACTACATATTTGGTTTCTATGTTACGATGGTGATAATTAAGTCTTTCTTTGTTTTGCTAGCAAGTCAAATAAGTATTGTTGCACCTGTGTGCAAGGTATGTTAACAATACTACATGTATTTAATCTATTCGACAAAATGTATAACAAATATTCTTGTATAATTGTGTGCTCAAGTAAAAATGTACACATTGACATGGCGCATTTACCCAAACTTTTCTTCTTGTAAGACATAATCTTGCTTGATTAACTGTAATCAATACAACCTTCTTTGAATTTATTGTGTACATTAGAGAATGACCCAACATGATTAAAGCGAAATGCAAAACAAAAACAACCCACGAGCAACATTAATAATTTGTCAAAATAACTACAATTCTTCCCAAAGGCAATGCTTTGAATTTGAAAATGTCTTTCCAGCATAGTTTCCCATGCATAGCATTAAATTTTTTTCTTTTTAAATAAATATAATAATTTGTATTTGACGAATAACATCTTTTGTCATCATCGGCCTTCCGGTCACTAAAGAGACCATTAAGAGCTTCGATGGTATGATATTATTTTGTAGGCTTTAAAGAAAGAACATAACCACTGACAAACATTATCTATCTGCATTGCATACAAAATCTTTAAAAATCTAAAAATCTTGGTTAATTATACATGCTCAGAAAACCAGTGCCTCGGTGCTGAAAAAGAATAATTCAGAGGAATAAAAATACTTAGACAACAAATAGGATCTTCTTCATAGAATTACTTTGTCAAACTTACTTTTCATCAAATTGTTCCTGGCAGAGTGGACAGGTAGTGAGGAGATCAGAAATAGGTTGTGGTTGATCATCTTTCCCTGTTTTTTTAGAAATGCGAACAGGCTTTACCACTATCCTTCCAAATTCACTTCCACGGTCATTAGAGATGTTTCGTCTCTTTACTTCCATTCTCAGTCGCTTTTGTTGCGGTTTGCTAGTGGAAGCTTGATCTAAAGCTGGCACAGACATTTCTGTTCTCTGTGAACGAGGCTCCACAAGTGTTGCGGCCTCACTTTCTACTCCACCTACTAAAGGCTTCTGATTATAATCACCTGCTGAGATTGCACCTGAGCTACATGCTTGAACTTCTACTTTTATTAACGGCTTTCTGATATCCAGTGAACGCTTGCCACATTTCTCTGAAGAGGTTACTGTAAAATGACTTTCATCTTGAAGATCCAGTTTTGCTATCATAAGCTTCGTATTTGAACTCTTACTTAATGGCGCTGTTACAGACTCAGAACTCTCACCACTACCATCGCTACCTATTGCTTGAGCATGCACTTTCGCATTTCCAAATAATGATTTTGGCTGTAGTGTTTCCCTTTCCACAAGGTTAGAACCTTCTTCACTCTTTAGAGTTGACTCGAATTGTTCATTACAACTCTTTCTCTGCTTGCAAGTTGAGGTAAGTTCAGCCACATCACGTGGTGACACAGTTGATACAGTCTCTCTGCTGCTGGTTTTAAGCTTTAACTTTCGGAATAACGGTTTCAATTGTGATGGCTTATTCATTAAGGCATTCGTCTCAGGAGGAGAAACAATGTTCAAATGCAAGCTGGCATGGGCCACAGCACTGTTTGGTTTTGCAGAGTGAGTTTTTGCGTGCCCGAGTACGGTGTCACTTGCTGAAGGAGCTGAAGACTCATCAACATGCTCCAACTCTAGATCCTTGACTGGGCTGTGCTTGTAACGGGTTCGCAATGCACACGGCATGCAGACTGGTGGTAATGCTGACCATACAAGAGAGGAAGTCTCACCTTCTTGGACTACATGATGGCTTGTATGCTGTCCCAATAAATGGAAAATACTTATTTAGGTTAGAAGGTATTGCAATGGAAAGCATCGAATTAGATTTAGATGCTTATGGGCATGGAAAATACTGTATCGTAGATGGTATTTGCATGGAAATTAATGAGTTCCATTAGATGGTATTGGTCGGGGTTGGGGGAAATACGGTTAAATTATTGCCATGGAAAATACTGAGTTAGGTTAGATGGTATTGTTATTGAAAATACTGAGCTATGTTAGATGGTATTGTTATTGAAAATACTGAGCTATGTTAGATGGTATTGACATTGGAAATACTGAGTTAGATTAGATGGTATTGACATTTGAAATACTGAGTTAGGTTAGATGGTATTGACATTGGAAATACTGAGTTAGGTTAGATGGTATTGACATTTGAAATACCGAGCTATGTTAGATGGTATTGACATTGGAAATACTGAGCTATGTTAGATGGTATTGGCATGGAAATACCGACCTATGTTAGATGGTATTGACATTGGAAATACTGAGTTATGTTAGATGGTATTGACATTGGAAATACTGAGTTAGGTTAGATGGTATTGACATTGGAAATACTAAGTTAGGTTAGATGGTATTGACATTGGAAATACTGAGCTATGTTAGATGGTATTGACATTGGAAATACTGAGCTATGTTAGATGGTATTGACATTGGAAATACTGAGCTATGTTAGGTGGTATTGACATTGGAAATACTGAGTTAGGTTAGATGGTATTGGCATTGGAAATACTGAGTTAGGTTAGATGGTATTGGTATGGAAAATACTGAGCTATGTTAGATGGTATTGACATGGAAAATACTGAGTTAGGTCAGATGGTATTGACATTGAAAATACTGAGTTAGGTTAGATGGTATTGACATTGGAAATACTGAGCTATGTTAGATGGTATTGACATTGGAAATACTGAGTTAGGTTAGATAGTATTGACATTGGAAATACTGAGCTATGTTAGATGGTATTGACATTGGAAATACTGAGCTATGTTAGATGGTATTGACATTGGAAATACTGAGTTAGGTCAGATGGTATTGACATTGGAAATACTGAGCTATGTTAGATGGTATTGACATTGGAAATACTGAGTTAGGTTAGACGGTATTGACATTGGAAATACTGAGCTATGTTAGATGGTATTGACATTGGAAATACTGAGCTATGTTAGATGGTATTGGCATGGAAATACCGACCTATGTTAGATGGTATTGACATTGGAAATACTGAGTTATGTTAGATGGTATTGACATTGGAAATACTGAGTTAGGTTAGATGGTATTGACATTGGAAATACTGAGTTAGGTTAGATGGTATTGACATTGGAAATACTGAGTTAGGCTAGATGGTATTGACATTGGAAAAACTGAGTTAGGTTAGATGGTATTGACATTGAAAATACTGAGCTATGTTAGATGGTATTGACATTGGAAATACTGAGTTAGATTAGATGGTATTGATATTGGAAATACCAAGCTATGTTAGATGGTATTGACATTGGAAATACTGAGTTAGGTTTGATGGTATTGACATTGGAAATACTGAGTTAGGTTAGATGGTATTGGCATGGAAAATACTGAGCTATGTTACATGGTATTGACATTGGAAATACTGAGTTAGGTTTGATCGTATTGACATTGGAAATACTGAGCTATGTTAGACGGTATTGGCATGGAAAATACTGAGCTATGTTAGATGGTATTGACATTGGAAATACTAAGTTAGGTTAGATGGTATTGACATTGGAAATGCTGAGCTATGTTAGATGGTATTGACATTGGAAATACTGAGCTATGTTAGATGGTATTGACATTGGAAATACTGAGCTATGTTAGGTGGTATTGACATTGGAAATACTGAGTTAGGTTAGATGGTATTGGCATTGGAAATACTGAGTTAGGTTAGATGGTATTGACATGGAAAATACTGAGCTATGTTAGATGGTATTGACATTGAAAATACTGAGTTAGGTTAGATGGTATTGACATTGGAATACTGAGCTAGGTTAGATGGTATTGACATTGGAAATACTGAGTTAGGTTAGATGGTATTGACTTGGAAATACTGAGCTATGTTAGATGGTATTGACATTGGAAATACTGAGCTATGTTAGATGGTATTGACATTGGAAATACTGAGTTAGGTCAGATGGTATTGACATTGGAAATACTGAGCTATGTTAGATGGTATTGACATTGGAAATACTGAGTTAGGTTAGACGGTATTGACATTGGAAATACTGAGCTATGTTAGATGGTATTGACATTGGAAATACTGAGTTAGGTTAGATGGTATTGACATTGAAAATACTGAGTTAGGTTAGATGGTATTGACATTGGAAATACTGAGTTAGGTTAGATGGTATTGACATTGGAAATACTGAGTTAGGTTAGATGGTATTGGCATGGAAAATACTGAGTTAGGTTAGATGGTATTGGCATTGAAAATCCTGAGCTATGTTAGTTGGTATTGACATTGGAAATACTGAGTTAGGTTAGATGGTATTGACATGGAAAATACTGAGTTAGATTAGATGGTATTGACATTGGAAATACTGAGTTAGGTTAGATGGTATTGACATGGAAAATACTGAGTTAGGTTAGATGGTATTGACATTGGAAATACTGAGTTAGGTTAGATGGTATTGACATTGGAAATACTGAGTTAGGTTAGACGGTATTGACATTGGAAATACTGAGTTAGGTTAGATGGTATTGACATTGGAAATACTGAGTTAGGTTAGATGGATTGATGGAAAATACTGAGTTAGGTTAGATGGTATTGACATGGAAAATACTGAGTTAGGTCAGATGGTATTGACATTGGAAATACTGAGCTATGTTAGATGGTATTGACATTGGAAATACTGAGTTAGGTCAGATGGTATTGACATTGGAAATACTGAGCTATGTTAGATGGTATTGACATTGGAAATACTGAGCTATGTTAGATGGAATTGACATTGGAAATACTGACTTAGATTAGATGGTATTGACATGGAAAATACTGAGTTAGGTTAGATGGTATTGACATTGGAAATACTGAGTTAGGTTAGATGGTATTGACATTGGAAATACTGAGTTAGGTTAGATGGTATTGACATTGGAAATACTGAGCTATGTTAGATGGTATTGACATTGGAAATACTGAGCTATGTTAGATGGTATTGACATTGGAAATACTGAGTTAGGTTAGATGGTATTGGCATGGAAAATACTGAGTTAGGTTAGATGGTATTGACATTGGAAATACTGAGTTAGTAGATGGTATTGCATGGAAAATACTGAGTTAGGTCAGATGGTATTGACATTGGAAATACTGATCTATGTTAGATGGTATTGACATTGGAAATACTGAGCTATGTTAGATGGTATTGACATTGGAAATACTGAGTTAGGTCAGATGGTATTGGTATGGAAAATACTGAGTTAGGTTAGATGGTATTGACATTGGAAATACTGAGTTAGGTCAGATGGTATTGGTATGGAAAATACTGAGTTAGGTCAGATGGTATTGACATTGGAAATACTGAGCTATGTTAGATGGTATTGACATTGGAAATACTGAGCTATGTTAGATGGTATTGACATTGGAAATACTGAGTTAGGTTAGATGGTATTGACATGGAAAATACTGAGTTAGGTTAGATGGTATTGGCTTGGAAAATACTGAGTTAGGTTAGATGGTATTGACATTGAAAATCCTGAGCTATGTTAGATGGTATTGACATTGGAAATACTGAGTTAGGTTAGATGGTATTGACATGGAAAATACTGAGTTAGATTAGATGGTATTGACATTGGAAATACTGAGTTATGTTAGATGGTATTGTATTGACATTGGAAATACTGAGCTATGTTAGATGGAATTGACATTGGAAATACTGAGTTAGATTAGATGGTATTGACATGGAAAATACTGAGTTAGGTTAGATGGTATTGACATTGGAAATACTGAGTTAGGTTAGATGGTATTGACATTGGAAATACTGAGTTAGGTTAGACGGTATTGACATTGGAAATACTGAGTTAGGTTAGATGGTATTGACATTGGAAATACTGAGTTAGGTTAGATGGTATTGGTATGGAAAATACTGAGTTAGGTTAGATGGTATTGGCATGGAAAATACTGAGTTAGGTCAGATGGTATTGACATTGGAAATACTGAGCTATGTTAGATGGTATTGACATTGGAAATACTGAGTTAGGTCAGATGGTATTGACATTGGAAATACTGAGCTATGTTAGATGGTATTGACATTGGAAATACTGAGTTATGTTAGATAGTATTGACATTGGAAATACCGAGCTATGTTAGATGGTATTGACATTGGAAATACTGAGCTATGTTAGATGGTATTGACATTGGAAATACTGAGTTAGGTTAGATGGTATTGACATTGGAAATACTGAGTTAGGTTAGATAGTATTGACATTGGAAATACTGAGCTATGTTAGATGGTATTGACATTGGAAATACTGAGCTATGTTAGATGGTATTGACATTGGAAATACTGAGTTAGGTTAGATGGTATTGACATTGGAAATACTGAGTTAGGTTAGATGGTATTGGCATTGGAAATACTGAGTTAGGTTAGATGGTATTGACATTGGAAATACTGAGGTAGGTTAGATGGTATTGACATTGGAAATACTGAGTTAGGTTAGATGGTATTGGCATGGAAAATACTGAGCTATGTTCTTATGACCACGTAACCAATATCCTTCCTTTGGGAAGTTTGGAAATGACCACCATGGTCGCACTACGCATTAATGGGATCTCAGCTTTACACGCCTTGAAGTTATATCCATATCACAGGCTCGGCTTTAGGATTTAACTTTCTAGAATTTCTATACCCGCCTTCACCACCACCCCACAATCTGGATCTTCCCATGACACTTGCCTGCTGTTGCATAATGTCATCTGCCGGAAGCGGAGGCATGCTCCTCCAGTCACTTGCTCGTATTCCCAGAATTCCAGGCATGAGCTGGGAGATGGTCTTCCTCAGAGCAGCGAGACTGTCAGAGATGTCAGGTTGCCTGCAAGTGGAAACAGCAATGGGCTAACTTAATTAATACTGGATAAATACTCTAACAAATATCTATGATGTTCTATAATATTGCTTAATTATTTGTGTTTAATATTACAAAATAAATCATGTAATATTATGTAATTCATTTCGTTAGGCCATAACCAAATAGAGAACTACACTGCCCTGTGCTATAGGCATAGATAGGACATAGTTGAGATTAAAAGGGCATTAGTAACAATGGAAAGGGTTTACATCCAATGTTATTGTCATTTCGGGTTTGTTTTGGTTAGAATAGAGGGGGTGTAATGATGTCACGAGGCAACTTTCGGTGGGCATATTGGATGACATACAGAAGGCTTGCAACTGCCTACACTGTGCTTATTTACTGATTTGTTGGTTTATTTGACACTGCTTTGAGCAGTTTGGCTTCAGAAGTTGTTGCTAAAGTGCTGTAAGTAAACACATTGGATGTAAACTGCCCAGAACCTCCCATAACACAAGAAAACTCTGTTTTACTGCATCTACATGCATTCACAACATGGCTAGGGAGGGTGCTCGTTATCCAAGATGGCAGACTGTTGACTGCTAAGTAATGATGTCACGTGCACTCTCTCTATAGACTAGGCTTAATGGGGGAATTTTGTTGCAACACCTTTTGCAATATACTGTCGGCAGGTGGCGACTCGTGAGGGGCCAAGATCTTGCATGTTTTGCCAGACACACCTACACCCCACCATACCCACCTACACCCCAACCACACACACCTACACCCCCACCACATCCCTACACCCCACCACACCCACTCACCACAAACCCACTACACCTCCACCAAACACCCCCACCATACCACCTATACCCCAACCACACACCCCCTCAGCCCCCACCACACACACCTACACCACATCCCTATACTCCCACCACATAACTACACCCCTAAATCCCCACCACACACCCTCAGCCCCCACCACAAACCCCCTACACCTCCACCACACACCCACCATCACCTCGCCATACCCACATATACCCACTCACCACACACCCCTAAATCCCCACCACACTCACCAAAATCCTCAACACACCCCTGCACCTCCACCACAAACCCTCTACACCTCCACCACACACAACCTGCACCCCCACCACACACACCTACACCCCCACCACATCCCTAAGCCTCCACCACATACCTACACCCCCACCACCATACCCATTCACCACACACCCCTACAACCCCCCCCCCAAATCCCCACCACACACCTACACCACAAACCCCCATCACCTCCACCACACACACCTACAGCCCAACCAGACACACACCCTTAACCCCCACCACACACACCCTCAACCCCCACCAGACACATCTACACCCCCATGACCTACACCCACCACATACCTACACCCCACCCACCACATACCCCTAAATCCCCACACACACACCACAATACTCATCACACCCCTACCCACCCACCACACGAACCTACGCCCCCACTGTTATGTATTGTGCTGCGGCTCGGCAGCCGGGACCACGGGGCAGACCCGAGGGACCAGTGTAGTGGTGGCGCGTGTGAATAAACCATTGAGTAACTAGATGTCAACGTGTGCAGTCGTTCGTCACTTAATCACATTACATGGTGTCAGAGGCGGAACCTTAGACGGGCATGTCTCTACCAGGATTGAAGCCTCCTGGTCCTTTGAATCTAGAGGAGAACATTGCCACTAATTGGAAGACATGGATTCATTCTTTCAGCATATATGCTACTGCAGCAGGGGTGCAAAGCAGGAGCGAGAAAGTGCTGTGCTGCGTGTTTCTGCATGTGGCCGGTGCCGAGGCGCAGAAGGTGCATCAGGCGATGAGGTTTGTTGCAGCCGATGTGAACAAACTGCGGCCGTTAAAGGAGGCGTTTTGGGAGTACTGTGAAGGCAAAACCAACATCACAGTAACTCGTTACAAGTTCAACACGTACAATCAGGGCCAAGAGTCAATGGAGACGTATGAGCGGGAGCTCAGGCATAGAATTGGGCAGTGCGAGTACGGTGAGTTGGAAGAGTCACTGTTATGGGACAGACTGGTGAGTGGTATCAAATTGATAAACTCAAGGATCGTTTGATCCAGACGGCTAAGTTGACATTGCAAGTATGTGAAGAAATGTGCCGGTTAAGTCAGCACCATGCGAAACAGCTCACGGGTGGTAGTAGTGCTGAGTATACACTGGATGCGATACGGCAGCGTGAATATACACGGCAAGCAACGCAACAGTCGGGTGCACAACAACAACAGGGCTACCGGTGACCGTCAGGGCGAGGCGGTCAACAGAACAGGAGCAGTGGTACTCAGCCGAAATGTGGCTGGTGTGGGTACTCACAGCACCGGGATCGGGAGACTTGCCCAGCCAAAGGCAAGATGTGCGATGTGTGTAGCAAAATTGGACATTTTGCGAAAGTCTGTCGAAGCAAAACTGCGGCAGTAAATGAGCTGACGATGGCCGACAGTGAGGACGGCAACGAGTGGCGCGGCGAACAGCTGGAGACCGATCTTTTTGTGGGAGCTGTGTCCGAAGAGATGCAAGACTTGGATGATTTGTGGTACGAGACCATATCTGTGGGAGGTTGTGACATCCGATTCAAACTGGACACAGGCTGTGAAGCCAACATTCTCCCCAAGACGGTTTTCAGGGGCATGCTGCACGCACAGCTAAAGCAGGCGAAGTGCCACCTGGTAACGTATTCAGGGGAACGGATCATACCCCTGGGACAGACAGACTTACAGGTGCAGGACCAGGTGTTGCAGTTCCAGATCACAAGCAGCGGGTGTGCTATCCTGGGAAAGGACACGTGTGTTCGCCTACACATGATATCTCGCATTGACAGCATCCGTGCGGAGGGCAACACCGAGGCAGTCGACATGGTAAAGGAATTTCATGATGTATTCACCGGTTTAGGGACAATTAAGGTTGAACCTAAAATTCATGTTGAGAGTAGTGTACCACCTGTTGTGGATCCTCCATGAAAGATCCCACATATGTAGGGCACGTAATTTCGGAAAAAGGGATAACACCAAACAAGGAAAGGGTTCAAGCGATAACTGACATGCCCACCCCCACAAATAAACAAGCAGTACCACGTTTCCTGGGGATGATTGCATATGTGGCCAAATTTCTTCCCAATCTCGCAGAAATCACTAAACCGTTGCGTGTCCTGACAAAGAAAGAGATGGCATGGCATTGGGAAGTTGAGCATGAAAAGGCTTTCCATAAGTTAAAGAGCATGATTATGCATGCACCCATTTTGCGGTTCTATGATGTTAAGAAGATCATAACACTGCAAGTAGACACCTCCAAGTCGGGGCTCGGGGCAGATCTGTTGCAGGAGGGGCATTCAATTGCCATGGCTTCGAAGGCCCTAGATGAGACGCAAAGCAGCTATGCAGTACTTGAGAAGGAGTTGTTGGCGATATGTTTCGGGTGTACTAAATTTCACAATTACATTTTCGGTAAAAAAGTGAGAGTAGAAACAGACCACAAACTGCTAGTTTCGATAGTGGATAAGCCTCTTCATCAACTGTCTGCTCAGATGAGGCTACAGAATTATGATTTGGAATTGGTGTATATCAAAGGCAGTGACATGTTTGTTGCAGATGCGCTGTCCAGAGATCACAGCACCAAGATCGAACCGAACGAGCTGTTCGACAGGGAGATCAGCGTTGCTGCTGTAGAGGTGGTACAGGATTGCCTGCAGGAAATTAAGGCAGAAACGGCAGCAGATCCGGTTCTGAGGGAAGTAGCGCGCATGATAGACAACGGGTGGCCCGAAGACAAAAATTTAATACCGGAAAGTACAACACCGTTTCACACTTTTCGACATGAGATAACGCGGCAGGGGGATCTGTTATTAAAAGATCGGATAATCATACCTACACACCTGCACAAAACAATGATCGACAAGCTACACTAAACACATCAGGGTATAATCAAAAGTAAATGATTAGCACGGGAGCATGTATTTTGGCCAGGGATGCAGACTCAGTTAGAAGATGTAATTCAGAGATGCAGTTTGTGTCAGAAATACCGAAACAAACAGCATAGTGAACCACTGACGCCTCATGAGATTCCATGCATCCCGTTCAATAAAGTAGGCGCAGATTTCTTTCAAATAGGAGAGCAACATTATCTTATTTTGGTGGATTACTTTTCAAAGTACCCAGAGGTACTGGAATTGCAATCAACAACGAGTAGAGCAGTCATTTTGGCAATGAAGCAGACATTTGGCAGGCATGGGATTCTGGCGGTAGTAGTTTCGGATAATGGCCCGCAATTTGCAAGTGAGGAATATCAGAATTTTGCACAAGAATACGGGTTTGAATTGAGATTTTCAAGTCCGCATTACCCACAGAGCAATGGCCAAGCAGAAAGGCACATCCAAACGGTGAAAACTATGATAAAGAAAGCTAGGCAGGAGTCGAAAGATTATAATCTTTTTCTATTAAATTTTCGTAACACTCCTTTGGTAGGTCTGGATGCGTCACCCGCTCAGTTATTAATGAGCCCAAAATTAAGATCGAAGTTGCCATCATTGGAAAAGCAGTTAAAGGCTAAAACAGTAAAGGTAGAACAGAGCCAGATAAGGAGGATTCAATTGAATCAAAAGAAATTTTTTGACCATCATGCACAGAAGCAGTTCAG
This sequence comes from Branchipolynoe longqiensis, assembly GCA_030323885.1. Classification (NCBI taxonomy): domain Eukaryota; kingdom Metazoa; phylum Annelida; class Polychaeta; order Phyllodocida; family Polynoidae; genus Branchipolynoe; species Branchipolynoe longqiensis. Next base: position 162,210 of record CM059200.1, on the reverse strand, counting down.
GAAACTAAAGGCTGGTAAGCGGGTGCAGTACATCACACACAAAGGAAAGTGGGCACCGGGCAGGATAGTGAAAGAAATAGGGGAGAGCTCGCGGAATTATGAGATACGCCGCAGGGACAATGTAACGATGAGAAGGAACCGTAGACATATATTCCCGACAGACAAGCGAGGGACACGAGACAGACAGGTAGCACGAAACCGAAACCCAGGAATTCAGAATGACAGAAACATAGTTAATGTAGAGGCCCAACCAGCTAACTATGTAACTCGGCGAGGGAGAGAAGTAAAGCCGGTCAGGACATTAGGGTATCAGTAAAGCGAGTTAATTGTAGGTTAAATCAGTGACATGTCAAGATAGTATGTGAAATTTGGTTATGTTATTGATAAGCGTATGGTCGGTGATATGGTTGGTTTAATGAGGTTGCCTAATCGCTTGCTAGGTCGGCAAGGCTGAAGGTACATATAGATTAAGATAGTCGGCATGAATGTGCAGGATAAGTACATATAACATGGTTATATCGTGGGAAGTTATGACAAAGAAAGCGAGGATTATATAGTAGCAATACATGTTGTGTTATATTGTTATATAGCCTAAGGGTATAAAGCCATTCAAAATAAAGGAAATTTGCTGGAGAGGTTGTGAACTTGTCAATTGATATGAATAACACAGTAGGTTGTTGTTAGCATTAAGTTTTATTGCTTTTCATTGTTTGTTTGTTGATTTGTGAAGCGGAGATATGCATATGCATCTGAAACTGGCCTGGAAAGAGGACTTTGGATGACGGGCAGAGCCATATAAGTGCAAGCCAAGTTGAGGCTAAAACATGAACTGACGTGCGTACATGGCATGTGTAGCATGTGCGGAAGGACAGGCGGACTGTGGTTGGTGCGAATCCAGGATGGTGATTCGAACTGGGCTTGATGAGCTCGATGTGACATTTGTTGAACTATTCCATGTATTTTAGTATTTTATTCCAGGACCGCTTGTCTTCTATTTCTCTGTGTAAAAGGGAGATGTTATGTTTTGTGCTGCGGCTCGGCAGCCGGGACCGCGGGGCAGACCCGAGGGACCAGTGTAGTGGTGGCGCGTGTCAATATACCATTGAGTAACTAGACGTCAACGTGTGCAGTCGTTCGTCACTTAATCACATTACACCCACCACCCCCACCTGCACCCCAACCACACCCCCTCAACCCCCACCACACACACCTATACCCAAACAACATACACCCAACCCTCGGTACCCCATTGAACGCAGAAGGTCTGGTGTCGGCTGCTGCCGCCTATCGTGTGACCATAGAAATCTGCCCAGAAAGTCCCCCATACACCTTGGCATTTGTCCAGAAATCAATTTCATTTTGACATTTAGAGACTGAATATTAGAGATATAGCCTACGATTAATTTCCTGGGATTGTACTTTGATAGGTAGGTATCAAATTTTGCTTGGGGCGCTGCAGTGCCGATGAACTGGCCGGACAGACTCATAGCAGTGACCCAGGTAAAGCTCTACCTGCCTACAACTGTATTACGTTTTTTGTTCATAGTGCTTATGTAAATGTTGTGTTAAACATGTTGGCTGCAGGCTAACATGGATAATTTGCACACGAGGCTGTTCTATTTTTAGCTTTCCTGTTGCGGCTATTCCGTTTCGGAGGTTGCCACCGGCGGTCTCTCCTTCCGTGTCGCTGGCGGCTACCCCAGTCCGCCCACCTAATACACGTGGACGCCCGCATTCCCCTGTCTCGGTGTTCTGCCCGCCTCCCCCGGTTCTGACGCCTATTGCTCCGGTTCCTGTGCTGGGGTTCGTCACGCCCACTCCGCCGTCACGCCCTTTTGCCTCGCCACGTGGTCGGGTTCCGCCATGCCCTCAGACGCCTCAACGTATTGCCACTCCACTGCCACCACAACCGGTACGCGTGTTTCCAACAGCTGCCGCTGCCTTCATGGAGGCCACACCTGCATTGCAGCGACCGAAAGGTATGACATTTCACCCCCATAACTTTATTACTCGTGGAGATGGGTGTCGGAAGATTGGGACTGGGGAGGCTTCATGGCCAGAATATTTTGTCGCTCTGAGGCGTATTGTTGCCCACCCCTCGTTCCCCGAAGAGTGGTGGCCGCCGTTTCTGCATCATGAAGAAGAGCTAGCCCGTATGGCTATTATTTGGGACTGGGCGACATGCAGGAGGTGGTCCGAGCGCATCTTCCTCATGGTCGCGGATGGTCGTCTTCCAGATGGGTGGCTCGACCCAGTAGCGCTCAAAGATGTTCAACGTGAGATTTGTTCTGACGCGGTAAGGGCAGCCCCCGCCCGTCCCGCCTTTCACCCTCCCCCAGAACCCCGCCCTGCTCAGCCTGTTCCTGTTCAAGCCCCGGTTGCCGCTGTGTCCGCTCCTATTAACATGAGGGAGGACTACAATAAGGAGGTGGACGGTAAAGCGTGTTACCAATGGAACTGGGGGAAGGAATGTGGGTTTCAAGGCCCCCATGGTGTGCTGCCAGAGAAGTTTGTACATGTATGTGCGTACTGCGCGTACCGGTTCAAGCGCAGTCTGCCTCATCGAGAGCAAGATTGCATGAAAAAGGAAATTCACCGATAAAAAGCTGTCTGAGCAGTCTGCAGCAACAGCGGCAGTAAGTGTTTCTTTTCTACCCCAGTCACAACTAGCCCCGCAACTCCCGCCCTCCCCACCACCTGCCCTTTTGCTCCCGCTACCCCTACCAGGTGCTGCGCACGTGGTTGTGGCCACGCCCCCCCGGCCTTTGGTCTCTGACCTAGTTCAGGGCGCCCCGCAACCTGAGATACCTGTTCCACTGGTGCTCGGGCAGGTAGTCTCGCCGCCTGCGGCCCCAGTGTGTGTGCACACGGCGTACAGCCCGGTTCCCCCAGCCCTTGTTACTGCGAGTTTGTTTACCTCTGATGTTGATTTGTCATTACCCGATGTCGTGTTTGACTGGTTTAACATGCCTGTTATGCCTCCTGTTGATGTGTTGTTGACTAGGAAGTTTTCCCCTCCGCCTTCACCTACTGTGTTTCGGAATAGTTTAGCCGCCTTCTGGCCGGTGTTGACGCCGTCTTTGTGGGTAGATTTCCAGTCATATGCTGATATCTTCCAGGTAGTTAGAAGAACCGCACTCCCGAACTATTTAGAGGCACGTATCCCAGTTCCGTCTGGTCTTAGAATACCGGCGTGGAGGGCTCTCCTTGACTATCCTGATACACTTCTGGTAGATCATTTAGAGTTTGGGTGGCCACTGGACTATACCTCCACATCTGTTCCTGTTCCTACTCCGGTGAATCATACTGTGGGTGCGGAGTCCGATATTCATATTAACACGTTTGTCAGTAAAGAGGTTAGTTTAGGGGCGCTCCTTGGTCCTTTTTCAGCTCCGCCCTTTCATCCCTGGTGCCAGATTAGCCCAATGATGACCAGGCCCAAAAAGAACTCGGTGTTAAAAAGAGTGATAATTGATCTGAGCTTTCCCTTGGGACATAGCGTGAATTCAGGGATTATTAAAGGGTACTATCAAGGTCGCTCGTTTAATTTCTCTCTGCCTTCCGTATCTACCCTCACAGATAGGCTTTCTCTCCTTGGGCCCTCAGCATGGTTCTGGGGAGCGGATCTGGCAAGAGCCTACAGACAGCTCCAGGTCTGCCCCCTGTCGGTTCCGCTCTTGGGTATTGCTTTGGGTGACAGGTTTTATATGGATATTGCCCCACCATTTGCCTGTCGTACGTCAGCATTGGCGTGCGCACGTACGACGAGGGCCCTGGTCTGGTTGCTACGTAAGGAAGGGTATTTCGCATTGTGCTATTTGGATGACTTTGTTGGCTTAGAATCCTCCTTCGATAAGGCGGTTAAAGCGTATGCAAGGTTCAATGAGTTAGCGGCTATACTTGGGTTGGAGCTCGCATTAGAGAAGTGTTCGCCTCCGGTGTCGTCCATAGTCTGGTTAGGTTTTCGTATAGATGCCCCGTTGCTGACAGTCTCTCTGCCCAGCGATAAGTTAGCCGAGATTCTACAAGAGGCAAGGGCTTGGAAAGAGAAGGTGACAGCCTCAAGGAGGCAGCTACAGAGCTTGGCTGGAAAGCTCCAGCATCTTGCAAAGTGTATCAAGCCGGCAGTGAGGTTTACTAACAGGGTCCTCGAGGCGCTCAGGAATACCCCCTACTCGGGGCAGCATGTGTTCGCAAGGGATCTCCTTGATGATGTAGAGTGGTTTGAAAGGTTCGCGGCTAGTTACAATGCTCTCCAACTGCTGCCGGGGGCGCCTCGTAAGGAGTTTCTGATAGAATGTGATGCTACGCTCACTGCAAGAGGAGCGTTCTCTGCTTCCCAGTTCTATGCTGCCGAATTCCCGGAGTCAGTAACAGTTAGGAACTTAACGATCGCACAATTCGAAGCGCTTAAGTTGGTTCACGCAGTGTCAGTCTTGCTTCCCCCGGCTCCTCACAACTATTCTATTTGTGTTAACACTGATAATCAAGTATCCCAGACTGTCCTGTCTGAAGGTAAAGGTAGAGACAGGATCTTATGTGCGTGTGCCAGGCAACTCTGGTTAATGTCAGCTTCTTACAACTTTGAGCTAATTATTAAGTACAAACCGGGGAGTACGCTGGTAGTAGCCGATGCCTTAAGCCGATCACTCTCGAATGTGCCAATGAAATTGAAAGCAGAAAAGTTTTGCATGGCACGTAATCTAGAGCGAGTTACTCCTTCACTAGCACTCGATATCCTAGATTTCACTCTGTAATTATGACATGTACTGGAAGATAGCTTTATTTGTGCATCTATCTTCCAGGGTACTCAGTGAGCCATCACAACGACCTGCTTCAGCTCTACAAGTCCGGACTCGCCCAGCGCACATGGCAGAACAAAGCGGCACATGTTATTAAATACTTTTCGTTCTGTGCTAACAATGGCGTTTCTCCGTTAGCTCCCTCTGTCTATGATTTGCTCTCGTTTATTATGTTTCTGGCATCTGTTCTTAAGTCACTGGGTGCCGTGTTCAATTACTTCAGTTCCGTTAAGCTATGGGTCTCTGGTAGTCCGGGTCTTCACCCCCAGTTTGATGCTCATGAGTTGCTAATTATGAAGCGAGCAGTTATTAACTCCTCTGCCTATGTAGTATGTAGAGCTCCACCGATAACTCCTGTAGAATTAAGCCATATTATTCGTTTCATGGCCACCTTGCGCCCAACTCCTCATGCAGTGATTGCTGCTCTTCTGATAGGTTACCTAACCTTAATGCGCCAGAGTAACTTGGTATCTCGTTCACGTTCAGACCTTGGACCTCATGTAATTAAGTTTAGTGATGTAGTAATTCGTGATGCTAACCTGATGGTAACTATTAAGTCTTCTAAAACTAGATCTACTTCGGCGGTGCCACTTTGTTTCTCGCTACCCTCTACCCTCTATCCCTAACTCACACTGCTGCCCTGTGACTGCTTGGAGGCGATATGCTCGGACAGTCTGGCTCGCCGCTGATTCACCTGCCCTGATGCAACAAAAGGGACTCCCACTCACTGCCAGGGTGCTACTCCAAGCTCTTAGAGCTGCTGCCATCATCCTGTTTCCAACCAAGGATCAGTTTACGCTCCATAGCCTGCGCCGTGGAGCAGCCCAGGCCTGTGAACTCGCAGGCTTGCCACTTCCGGGGATCATGCAGGCCGGTACCTGGAAGTCAGCTAGTGTGAATATCTTTCCTGCCCGATAATACGAGCGGCTCCTGCAGCACTCCCTCTTTATTGGCGTGAGTGCTGCTCAGAATAGACAAACCGTTCTCCACTGAACTGCCTGATTGAACTCTCATCAATTCTCACGTTGCTATGAACTGCTCAGGATATGGTCTCTGTACCGACTCCTCACTTACCTGCTAGCTGATCCGTCAGCCCTGATTAATTTTATTTAAATTTCCAAATAAACGTAACTTTAACTATGTGATGCCTTGTCTCCTTAATTGTATGAGTGTGTGAATTAATGACAGATGTGAAAATCAAGCAACCTTAGCTGATGACATCAGAAGTTTTGAATGAGTGTTGTGTCATGGCGAAAATGTTATTGAGCATCCAAGGTGGATTGACGTGGAAATATGCCCAAAATGACGCTAAATCTGGCATAACAATGATTTAAGCCAGGGTACATTAGATACGTTATATCTATGCATTCCAATGATATGTTTGGTATAGATATAGGATTATAGGATCTCGAACGGTGGCGCTTGGAAACTGCCAAAACTGGTATAAAACGGTCGATAACACAACACTGTCAGTAGTATCTGGGTCATTCTCCGAAACTGTGTACCACTTGAGGTAGTCTACTTGAAATGCATATTTAAAAGAAACCCATTATTGGAATGTCAATATTTAGATTTCATCATTTAGCCCAATAATGTGGGAGATATTTTAGATCAAAAGTAAATGTTAATATTGTGTATTATGTATCTTATTAGTATGGATGTAGCTAAATAAATAGAAAATGACATCACTAATTTTTTACATTGTCAACAGCATTGAAAATAAAGTGTCACAAACTTAATGAAAACCTGTGAACAGCACATTTCACTTCAAATGGTCATATACAATGTCTTCATTAAGTTGATGACATTCATTTCTAAAAAAATTATGAAATAGGTAACCTTTTCTGGAGTCATTAATTTTGTAACATTTCGTTTCCACTTGCAAGTATATGAAACTCTGAGTACATATACAGTACAGGAACTATTTTCACCATTTGACACTCTATGCATGTACCCAGTTATGGAATAGTAAAAGATAAATCCTGAAATTGCCCCTAAACATTGAAATTTGAGCCAAACATTTATGTAAAATTGTTGATTCCACTTGGACTGTTACCTTGCTAATATTTTTCTGCTTTTCTCTTTAATCATCACAAATAAGACAAAACCATAGCAATGAGGTTTCAAATTATTATTACTATGATTTATAAAGCAAGTGGCATGAAAAATGTCCTAAAAATGTCAAGCTTTGTGTGGAAAATATTTGATTTTGGAGTCAGATTGGTTTCCATGCTATAGTGCTTTTTACTGGGTGCGAGCATCATTTGACCTACTTAAAAATGTCAGAATATGTTTATTTTCAATTATTCAGATGCTAAGCCGCCACATGTTATAGATTACAAAGACATCATATATGAGCTCTTAACAAAAGAACAAAAGATCAAACTGCAAAGAATTCATAACCGAGCACTGAGAACAGTTTAACAAGGCAAGACACTCAGTGTGGCTGAACTGCACAAGAAAGCAAAATTGGATACTCTCTCAGAACGAAGGGATCTATACCTGATGTCACTAATGCACAAACACGCAAAAGACGAAAAATTCATTGACCACACAAATATAATAACAAGAGCCTCCACTCCAAATAAATATATCGGAGCACGAATCTACAAAGGTAGTGTCATGTGGAATGACCTCCCTATCAGAGTCAGAGAAACACAAACAATACTTGCCTTCAAAAATGCATATAGAGCCCACCTGGTTATTCAGGCCCTTGAATGACTACTGCAGTAATTACTAGCAAAGCCCTGAGCTCCTGCCCCCCCCCCCCCACATCCTCCTTACTCTCTGTGGGTTCCCCTACCACCCACCCCAATGGGCCCCCTCCCCTGCCACTACCCGTAACCATCATATATAGCAATATAGCGAACGGTAGACAGGAAGTGTGAACACTTATTTGTCTCTCATTTTTGCTTGAGTGCAAGTAAATAAGCAACACAAGGAGTAATTAGTAGCATGTGGTGAATAAGGGGTCAAATTTCCCTGAATCATCAGCCCATGCTTTTTCTAATCTATTCTTGAATGAATTAATTGACCTTCTCTTTTATTCAAGGTGAAAAATTTATTCATATCTATTTAATCAAAACCCTTCATAATTTTAAATACTTCAATTATGTCATGAACAAACCATCAACACACCGAACATCCTACACAACTATCAATCTGTTTAAACACATTGAACATTATATAAGACAGACAAAATGTCTTCTCAACTATAAACTTAGCTTGTTTTATAAGAGAAAAAATGTAACCCACAAGGATTGTTTGAATTGCCCTGAGTATACACCTTCTACTCGATGCTGCTCCCCATTTTTGCATGAACTACAGTGACTGGTGCTGTACATTATACAGCAGGAGCCACTCCCTTAATTCCACAGAATCGGTGCTGTGACTAATACAGCACTGACCAAACTTAGATTATTTAGACTGTCAATTCCAATAGTAAGATGGCTGGAAGACCAGTGTTCCGGCACTGACAAATGTCATATTCGGATGAATAAACACCTCACGCAAAACCACTCGCGTAGTTCGACTCAGATTTGCCGTGTGAATGCACGGCTGAGGCATTTTAGGGCTGAATCGATTCATATAAATCGTTTATTGTAAAACGCTTTGCGAGGTGGTCTACAGGAACCGATCTATGTTGAAACGTTTTATCTTGCCCGTGTGAACGCATATGAAGCGATTTATGACGTCACACGCATGCGCAGTCGAGACCTTGGTTTGTTGACTTTCTGGTCGATCAAAAGCGCATATTATATAATTTAGTCTATGAAACCACTAGCTGCGCACATATATTTTTTTCATCATTTATTTTTAGGGTTTCACTGCCCAGCAGAAGTTTTGACCGTTCCAAACCAATACGATTCAGTCAATACATATCTAGGTCGAACCCACACTCTCGTGCCGGCGTCGACGAACCCAAAATGGCGCTGGTTAGTCTGGACTTGCTCATGCGCAGATATCGATTTCCGGCCCAAGTACTGCCCGTGTGAACGCGCATCTAAATCGCTTCATATGATTCGCCTTGTCTAGATCGCTTTACATTTTGCCCGTGTGAATACAGCTATAGTGATAGTCAGATAGTGCATGCAAGACATATAATAAAGATTTTGGTTAGACGTGCCGAGGTACATATAATTCACATACCATCATAAGTAGTAGGGTACATATTAAATGCATATTATTATAAGTATGCGTACTATGTCAGTATGTGTAATAGTATAATTTAAAGCTGGGTAATGAGTAGTAGTAGGGTACATATTAAATGCATATTATTATAAGTATGCGTACTATGTCAGTATAGCCGTGTTTACACGGGGAATTGTGAAACGATCTAGACAAAGCGATTTATATGAAGCGTTTTAGATGCGTGTTTACACGGCAGAGTTTGAAAGTGTGTCGGCGCCGGGAACCAGCAGGCGCCTGTAGCTGGCAAGCACTGCTATTTGTTTAGTTTCCATACTTCGATTCACAATATGAATAATGACACCAATGTAGCGGCTACATTAATATCGCTTGGAATTTAGGGTTAATTTAATAAAATTTCATTATTTGAGTATGTAATTCTGTTAAATATGATCGCATTCAATAGATTTCGGCCTAATCGGTCCCTCACACTACTGGGCACCAGCGATTAGTTACTGCTCTTCCTGTAGCTGGCAAGCACTACTATTTTACACTACAGCCACCCGGGAACCAGCTGAATCGCTTCAAATAAACCACCTCGTGAGGTGGTATAGATGAACCGTTTCATATGAATCGATTCAGCCCTAAAACGCCTCAGAGTCGCGTTTACACGCCAAATGTGAGTCGATCTAGGCAAGGCGTTTCATATGAGGCGTTTTAAATCGCCCGTGTAAACACGGCTTATGTGTAATAGTATAATTTAAAGCTGGGTAATGAGTGCTACCAATACCATGTCATATTGGAAGTCCATTCGCGACAGGAACTCAGACCGATTCAAAACAAACCTATTATCGCCCGGGTGACTTTTCGTTGATTGATTAATGGCTAAATACGGGGAGTCATGATTTGTCGACACCACACCCATTTGATGTGTATCCATTACATCTTTTTGTGATGTTTGCTCAATCTGTAAATCAGAGTTAACTGACGATTGTTTAACTTTCAAGCTGAGTTTTTGCCGCTTTGCAACCGGCTGTGCCATCGTACCAGAGAGCGTGTATATATACGCTCTCTGATCTTACTTCGAATTCTCAAGCGGCCGTCTGGCGACAAAACCAAGCACTACTGATAACTATCCATTTTCTCCACAAAGAAAATATGCTTCTTTATTTGTAAACAACTTATGTAATAACCAGTTAAGTCATCATCCAGCCTTAAAATACACACCACGAATATTGTATATTCATAAAACGGTGCGTTAGTAAATGTGATCACAATTGTTGTATGTTGAATATTTAGTTTCATTCTACGTGGCACCCCCTGGTGGTGCTAGAAAGAACCACTGCTATCAGTTTAGTGGGCGGGTACACATCTGTGGGCGGGTCTAGGCTATATAGCTTATCACATACTAACTATTGATCCGATTAATTTACAACTAAACAGTAGCAGTTGTTGCAGCTAGTTCAGTGTTGCATCCGAAAAGTACTGTCTACATCAGCTCGAATATCACGCCGAGGATCAACTTTTGAAAACATGATTCCCCCTCCGCAATCACTGTTGCGGCCTCTGAAAGTGCCGGCGAAGTTGTTATTCGGTGCCGGACCCTCCAACGCCCCACGCCGGGTGTTGGACGCTGGTCGCCTACCCCTACTGGGCCACCTGCACAGTGAATTCACTCAGGTAGTACACATCGATCTAATTCACCATTTTAACATGCCCGTAATCATAACCATCGTCGACACCATTACCACTGTTATTGATGTTGCTGTCGTTAGCAGGTTAGCCTACTTTATTTTATTTCAACACCCATCGAAGTAGGCCCTAGTATGCCTACGCGGTTTTTTTGTTTTGTTTTTGTTTTAACAAAGCAGCATATTCCACATCTCTAGACTGACCATCATTCGGTTACAAAATGACATATTTCATGCCGCACATTATGAAGTCGGCTATGCATTCACCATTGTTTCTTGATTTATTCATATTCCACAGGTGCTTACAAGTATAGTCTCAGTGTATGCTCCGGCCTAATCGCTAAAGTCTATTCAAAAACAGATAGATCTAACGGTTACACCTGCTGACATGCACACTGACAAACACATCTATCGAACAACATTATAGCCAACATTATAGTAACCCAGAACTAGGATGTAAATAGATCTACACCTATAACCACACGACTGTTTCAGTTAATTGCTATTGACACATTTCCATTGAGGGGAATTAACACTACAGTGTGATTAAACATGCTCATCGGTGGGGACGAGTCGAGGGGTTCTAGTGTATGTGTATATATTTGTTTGCATTGAAATCATGTTGTCGTACGTGTAGGACTGGACGCGGGGGTCGAATCGGGAGATCGAGAGTTCGGTTCCCGATCGAATCAAACCGATGACTTACAAAATTGATACTTGTCGCTTCCTAGCCAGGCGCTCTGTATTATTAGGATAGGCCAAGGACTGGTTAGCTCAGTGTCAGGATAAAGTGACTGAGTGGGATATCGGGTCATGGTGCTGGTGGCCTGATTTCCCAGTGGGGCAGCACTATAAAGTCGCCATAAGTGTGTACTGTCACAAGTATGTACCTGTCCTGATATGACCTTAGATGTTCCCAGGACATAAAACTCCAACAACTAACCAACCAACATGTCGTTCTCCCTCTATTTCAGATTATGGATGAGGTAAAAGCAGGTATCCAGTTTGCATTTCAGACCAAGAACAAAATCACGCTTGCAGTTTCTGCAACAGGTATAGATCTATAGATTCACTCTTTCTTCTTCTTCTTCTTCTTCTTCTTCTTCTTCTTCTTCAAGTTAAGCTGCGTCCTAAATATGTATATATGGATTGACATATGTGGGGAATCTTTCTCTGTTGCAGTGACCTAGCCTGGAACCCGACTATAGCGCTACATATACACATGTGTATATATGCATTCAGAAAGCATTCGCAGCTCTGCAATAAACATAAGCCTATTGAAGTCTCAGGTCGATTTCACAATTATGTTTGCTAAGTACTGCCACAGAGAAAGGACCAATGTCTCATAGTCATACACATAGATCTAACTGTGCAATTTATTCAACTGTGCGCATGAGACTTACTTCTGAGTAAATATAATTAATTTCAGAAACAAATCTGCTTAATAGGCCTATAGACAAATAAAGGGATGCTGAATCGGAAGGGGGTAGAATCCGGACAATTGATTGATTCAGTGTCATCAGTCAATCCTTCATGACTGCCACGACTGATAATATGCCTACCCCCCTCATCCCACTCTATACCCACAGCCGACAACAACACAATAATTTATGCTAAAAAGCAGATCATTCTCATCATTATGATAGTGAAACATCCCTTTAAAGTGAAGTTATGCCGTGTTTAAAGATTGTGATTGTGATGCGTTGGTAAATCCCAATTTTTGCTGTTAGCGTGGATGATATGCGATGTAATCTATAAACCGCTGTTGCGGATTCCGAGGGACACCAGTTTGCGAGGGACACATCGCTTCTGCACATGCGTCAAAATCGAACAGCATCATCACTAACCTTATAAATTTAATATAATGTTTTTGGTAAAGATGTTTTCTATATGTGTACCAAACGATTTGTTTCTAGATGATGTAATTTAAGAGATATTTGACTTCTTGTGTATTTTCTGTATGAAGATTGCTTACGGCCATTGACAATGCCTTGAGTTTGACGCTACGCGCAGTGCAAAACGTTAGTTTTATTCAAAAATAATAGAATTCAAGAACCCTAACCTTATAAATTTAATATAGTCTTTATGGTAAAGATGTTTTCTATATGTGTACCAAACGATTTGTTTCTAGATGGTGTAATTTGGGAGATATTTGACTTCTTCTGTATGAAGATTTGCTCACGGCAGTTAACAATGCATTTGAATGGAAGTGTCCCTGTCAAACTGGTGTCCCTCGGAATCCGCATCACCGCCTCTCCCTAACTTTGCTTCGGCGTCCTTGACCTTTCAGGTCACGGTGCCATGGAAACTGCGTGTTGCAACATGGTGGACGCCGGTGACGTCGTGCTGGTAGCGGAGAACGGCATATGGGGGCAGCGGTTTAGAGACATGGCGGAGCGACATGGTAACGGCTGAGCGTGGCTTATTTTATTGTGAATATTGCGTTTCAGTTCTGACTGGCTTTAATTTGTTGGACATTCATGCTTAATCGGGGTGCCGGTGCCTGGTGATCCGTGGTCGTTGGGTAATGTAGGCCTGTCCCATAGATCTAAACACAAACAGCGCGACAACGAGGATTCGCAACCAGCGCGTGATGTCAAATTAAACAATTGTAAGCACAAAGTGCATATTATAACAGATTTATTATTGGAAAATATGACACCGAAAGAAATTACTCACACGTGCTTATTGTGTGACAGTGTAGCTAGTCTACTCCCCAGTAATAGAAGAGTAGAGACATCGTGAGAGAACTATCATTGAGATATAAGCCTGCTTGATCACTGAGAGATTAAAATAACATTGATAAATAAATCAATCACATTGTTGAAGAAGGTGAAGCTTATTTTCAATGTACGTGAAGGTGGCGTGGTGCACTCTTTGAGAAAGCCGGCCGGGGAGACGTTCACACCTCGTGAAATCCAGGGGGCGCTCCACACCTACAGGCCCCGCCTCCTCTTCATCACACACGGCGAGTCAAGTGGTGCCACCTGCCAGCCACTCCAGCAACTAGGACAACTCTGCCACAAGTAAGGTGGTGCGGGTGCAAAACAAGCATACTTGTTTATTTAAGCACCACCCTATTAATTTTGAGTTTTGCCCAAAGTTTATTTTATTATGGCAATTTAAAAGAACAAAACAAACAAACAAAAACACCCCCACACAAAGAACAAACCGTCACACATACCTTCTATGGCTGCTCTGGCAGGTTTGTGTTTGTTGCGATTTTACATCCTATCAACAGCTAAGCTCAGTTTTGTAGTCAATTAGGTGAAAATTTGACCATATTGTGAATGGATGTAACCAGACGGGATGGCCGAATGAGTTAGAGCGTCCGTCTCCCTTGTTGGTAGACCATGGGGTCGTGGGTTCGCACCCTGATCGAATCAAACCAATGACTTAAAAATTGATACTTATTGCTTCCTATGCTGGCGCTTGGCATTATTAGGATAGGGCAAGGAGCAGTGGAATAAGGAAGACTTGTTCGCGATTGAAATTTCCCTTGCTGAAATAACTAATGTAAAAAAAAAAAACCTACCTAGCATGACATCTTATCTGCAGCTATTAGAGTTCGAGTTCTAATTAGGCTCGAAGAACGTGACCAACAGGTGTTAAACTGAGTCGGGGGAAGCAGATAGAATATATTATAGTATATTATGGATATATATATATACATTTAATATGATATATATGGGATATGCCACGCAAGTTTCAATTTCAATAGAATATAGTTGGTTGGATTATAGTTGGCTGATGCGTACAATAGGTGGCGCCAGTAGCTAGATCTTGAAGTACTTAACAAGGCTTTTATTTTCCTAAATCTTTTGTTTACAGAAGTAAATGTCTGTTAATGAATCATAGCAGCAAATAAAAGTAGGATTTAAACAAATGTTGAAAGAAAATGGTCAATTATTTTCCCAAACAGAAAGACAAGACCGAGAACTGGAGTGAGAGGGAGGGCGATAGCCACAGACTCAACTCAGAAAAATAGCTTTATATGTAACCCCCCCCCCCACCACCAGGTAAACAGAAAGACAAGACCGAGAACTGGAGTGAGAGGGAGGGCGATAGCCACAGACTCAACTCAGAAAAATAGCTTTATATGTTATACCCCCCCCCCCCCATGACTTGAAAAATGTGTACTTGTTGCTACCTAGCCTAGTGCCCGGCATTACTAGGATAGGGTAAGGACTGGTTAGGATAATATGACTGAATGGGATATTAGGTCATGGTAGTGGTTGCCCGGTCTCCCAGTGGTGTAGCATTATAAGGTAGCCATGAATGCACACTGTCACATGTCGGTACCCATTCTGATGTGACCATAGATGTTGCTAGGACATAAAGCCCGAACACACAAACTGAAGGCGACCTTGCCTGTCTCGTCTTGCAGCTTCGGGTGCCTTTTGCTGGTAGACTCAGTCGCCGCGATGGGCGGCGTGCCACTGCACATGGACCGTTGGGAGCTGGATGTGGTGTACAGTGGGTCCCAGAAGGTGCTCAGTGCCCCACCTGGCCTTAGTCCAATTAGCTTCAGTGCTGCCGCCTGGTGAGACAAGTTTTGTGGAGTGTAACATGTTACGCAAGTATTATTAAAAGCTGAGGCTAGTTTATTCATTGGTGAAACGGTCCGGTGGGCCGTTGATGCCGACGGGTTGGTGCAGCACTGCGCTGCTTTGATGTGTTTGGGCAGCCCGGCGCTGCTTTGATGTTACTGGGCTGTGCCTAGCCGGCTCCGGTAGCGCCGGGGCCTCGGGCGCCTGCGCGTGTTTGCACAGCACTGCGCTGCTTTGATGTGTTGGTGCAGCTCGGCGCCGCTTTGATGTTACTGGGCAGCGCCTAGCCGGCTCCGGTAGCGCTCCGGGGCTTCATGTGCCTGCGCGACTCTGTATCTGCATTCATTCGGCAGGAAAATTAGTTTTGGTCGGACATGTGTTACGCCCAAGGGAAACGCGTGCAGCCTATCAACATGGGTGTCGACCTGTGTCAAGCGTGCGGGGATGAACACAAACTGCCACGCGGAGCAAAATGCAAGGTGATCAAAGCAAAGACGTCAAGCCGTACTGTTAAGGCTGAACAATTGGAGGACGAGGATGAATCAGTGCCAAGTACGGCCCTGGACTACGCGACTGACAGACTACAGGGAATGTCGATCGGCGACTTGCCTAAACGGAAGGAGGCGACGGGTAACTGGTCTAAAGTGGTCGATGTGGAAGCCGATGAGGAGGAAATCGAGCTGCGCCGCAAATTGGGGCAACGAGTGTTGGAACGTCGCAAGGCAAAATTGCGAGCAGAACTGGAAAAGGATCTAAGCTCCGAGGACGAAAACGTGGCGGTGCGCAAAACGCGCAGTAAACACAAGGAAAAGAAATACAGAAAGAAGAAGCAGAAGGTGGACCGTCGTCGGAAGGAAAAATCGGCCTCGAGACACACTGACTCAAGCCCAAGCAGTGATTCGTCGAGCTCGTCGTCCGACAGCTCGTCATCGGACACCGACAGCAGCACGGAACGCAGCAGAGAATGCAGGAGGCGCCATCGGAAAAAAAAACCCAAAAACGCAGGGCTCGGCCCGAACAATGGGGTCATAGGGGGTGGTCGCACTTCCTATACCACCGGTGTGTCGCATAGGGAAGTGCCTAATCGGAACGAGGACTGGTGCAGGGTGATTAGCCCAGAACCAGCCCGGGGCAGGGAGGGTGAGCTGATATGCACCCTATGGGTCGCCGACAGGGAAAGTCGCCACACATGGTCTGAACAATACATAGACATACTCCCTGAGTGCACTATGGGTTATTGTAACTGTGTCTACAATATTGATGGGGCGTTGGCCCAAATAAAACCTTGTCGTGTTTTTTCTGAATGCTTCTGTAGGGGCGATCTGGACCCAGATTGGGAATATGTATTGCGAGGCGCATGCTTCGGATTTAGGGTTATTGACGAGTCATGTGACAGTAGCTATAATAAGGCAAACTACGGATCAATAACAAAAGGTGAGGTCGGTGTTGAAATGTGTGGTAGGCTGCAAGCAGAAATTGATGAACAAATATTAACTGTTGTTGATAATCCTTGTGTATGTATTCACGGCCTAGGAGCTGTACCTAAGGGTCATGATGATTTCAGGGCTATCGTGGACTGCTCGAGTCCCGATGGCGTCTGTGTAAACGAACACACAAGTAGCTGTCGAGCGAACTTCTCTTATAATTCGGTAGAGTCGGTCACTGAAATGCTGCAGGAGGGGGACTACCTAGCAACAGTCGACATAAGTAACGCGTATAGAGCTGTGAGCATCCACCCTACATCTAGGGACAAACAGAGCTTGGCATGGGACTTTGGGGAAGGCACAGTCTACCTACGGGATAATCGCTTGTGCATGGGACTGAGTAGCAGTCCGTACGTTTTCTCCAAAGTGAGTGACATGATAGTTTGGTGCATGGTTAGGGAGGGATACGCGAAATGCGTAAACTACCTAGATGACTTCTGCGTGGTAGCACACACAGAGCGGGAATGCAAAGAGGCGCAATATGCGTTGGTGAGAATATTGCGCAGGCTAGGGTTCTATGTAAGCTACAAAAAACTTGTATGCCCGGGACAAATCGTACGTTTTCTGGGAATCGACGTAGACTCGGTGGTTATGGAATTAAGACTACCATTGGATAAATTAGAAAAGTTACTCATAATCCTTAACAGTTTCCTACGCAGACGGAAGGCTTCTAAGAAGGAGCTGGAGAGCCTAGCGGGAGTGCTCGCTCACTGTTGTAAGGTCATCCACGGGGGTCGAACCTTTTCACGTCGTGTCTATGATTTGGTAGCATCCGTGACTAAAAGCACACACCGGGCACGGCTCAATGAGGAGTTCAGGTTGGACTTAAAGTGGTGGGTGGAGTTTGCCAGCACCTTCAACGGGAAGGCCAAGATAATCAAATCGATGGAACCTTGCATCTCGGTGTACAGTGACGCGTCACTCTCAGGGTTCGGGGCCACACACGGTGAGGACTGGCTAGCGGGTGCTTTCAAATTAACTAATGCAAGGGAGTTAGAAAAGTGGCTAGGACACCACTACGCCGACGCGAAAGATGGGGGCTGCAAGACAGATAACATTAACGTGTTAGAGTTATGGCCTATCCTGGCAGGGGTGCGTAGGTGGGGCCATCTATGGGAAAACAGAACTGTGGTATTTGTGACCGACAACACACAGGTAAGAGCGGCTCTCAATACAGGTAGAAGTAAAAACAAAACCACGATGACCTGGTTAAGGCTAATATTCTGGTTATCGATCAAACACAACTTCGATGTGCAAGCAGTTTACATAAACACCCGAAACAATATCATCTGTGACAGCCTAAGCAGGTTGGAAGCATACAAAAACATTGCGCGCATACGAGATGCAGACGTCGGGAAAACAATGTGCTGCCATGAACTCTTTTTCTGTTAATTCCAGACTGGGAACGCTTACACCGGGAGTGTGCTCAATACGAAGAGGCTCACCAAGCGCAATCGACGAAGATTACTAGATCTGTACAAATTAAGGCGTACCTTGAATTTTGTGAAATATATATATATATATATATATTTTTTTGGTAAATATGTTTATTCTGCTGAATAAGTCTTTTGTCAGTGCCGAAGCACTGGTCTTCCAGCCATTTTTCAATTCAGGGTTATTTACACAAAAGGTATATAGAATAAGGTGTACAATACCTGTTGAATAGACAATTTGCACCATGTAACACAATGAAATTCTGAAACCCAAAAGTTCCATAACAATATGGTACAGTAGTGTCATATAACCAGATCAATATTAGTCAGATCAATGTGAGTATTTACATAGTATTTAGAATGTAAGCAGAAGTTATCTTCTGTATTCAGTTGGTAAACTTGTAGTAAGTTTGAATGTTCAGTTGCAGTTAGGCAAGCGGTATATAAATGTTGGTTTGTTAGGAAAATTCTAGTGTAACTCTAATGTAGCTAGTTATGTGAGTTTATGAATTATGTTGTTGGGGTGGGGTTGTTAATAATACACTGGACCATCTGTGACCAGTGAAGCAGTGGGACCAATCCCAGTGCATTTAGGTCTTAAATTATACATTTTTACCTGGGCTGTCTCTGTCATCGTATATGGTTGACTGGAGATAACAGAGGAACAGCAACAAATTAAAAAAGTGGGGGCTGGGGGGGGGGGGAGAAACCGAGGCTGAGGGTTTGGTGGTCTGCCACTTACGGTATGGTGACGCCATGGAACATACTTTACTGCAACTGCATAAGGGCCTGCCCAATCCGATGTACTCTTAGTGAGTTTTTAAATTCTAGGTAAGAGGACGCTGCCCTGGTTCTGGTTGGTAGGTTGTTCCACATCATGCTGCCTTTGTAAATTGGTGCTTTAATTAGTTTGTTTGTGGAAGGCTTGGGGACTTTGAGTAGAGTGGAATCAGCCCGTCTAGTATTCCTTTTTGTGTTTTCTATATATTGGGTATCTCTGGCTCTTCTGTACATAAGTGATAGGAGATGTGAATCTCTTCTAACCATTAGGTAATCTAGGTTTGCTTTGTCATGCATTTCCTGTACACTTAGTGTTTTGCCCCAATAAATTGTTCTTAACGCCCGGTTTTGGATCCTTTGTAGCTTAGTCAGTTGCTGCTTTGTGAGCAATCCATAAATTATATCATTATAGTCTATTATTGGTAGAACTGTTGATTTATACAGCAGTAGGGCAGTGTTTTCGCTTATGAAGCTCCGCATCTTCCTGATTGTAGTCATTTTTAGTGCCAATGATTGAGTTAGTCTAGCCAGCTGTTGATTCCCATTTAAGGTAGAATCAATCACTGTTCCTAAGTACCTGTATGCACTTGCCTCCTTAATTTGATTTCCGCCAATTTGCAGTGTTATGGGTTGTGCCCTTGCCTTCCTTGCTTTGGTGCCATAAATGACAAACTCGGTTTTATTGGTGTTAAGGGATAGTTTGTTTTCACTACACCACAGGTTAACCCTGGTCAGCACTGTCCGAACCTGATCGGTTGCTATTTGGAAATCTTTATTGTGTACTGTGAGTGCTGCATCGTCTGCAAATAATGTGAATGTTGCATCCTCTGATACTTGGGGTAAATCATTTATAAAGATTAAAAACAGAAGGGGGCCCAGGGTTGAACCCTGCAGAACTCCAGTTTTAATAGTCCTGATGGTTGACTCAGTGTCATTAAGTTTTGTGTATTGTTTCCTATTAGTTAAGTAGTTGGCCATCAATGTACAGGTTTTCTTCCCCAATCCTGCTTTCTGGATTTTCTGCAATAGTATTCTATGGTCAATTGTATCGAAAGCTTTTTTGAAGTCGAGGTATACTGCAATTGTAAGTTCACCTTTGTCCATGTTGGTCAATAACTCATCCATAAGAGAGGCCAATGCCCTAGTTGTTGATCTGTCTTTTCTAAATCCATTTTGTTGGGTGGTTAGGTATTTTGAAGACTCTAAAAATGTTTTTATCTCATCATGTATTATTTGTTCTATGATTTTGCCAGGAAGAGGGAGAATAGATATTGGGCGCAGCTCACTGCAGTATCTTGGGTTATTGGTCTTTGGGATGGGTGAAACTGTAGCTAGTTTCCAGATTTCTCGAACAATTATCACCATATCCTTGTTCTTCATCTGAAGCATGTCTGTACGTCTCCTTTCTTGCGAGGCGCATGTGCTACAACTCAGTTAGGCAGTACCTTAGCGCGCTAAGCAACCATCTGAAGGACTGAGGCATGAGTCCGATCGACTACTCAAGCCACAGGTTGAAAAAGTGCTTGGCGGGAATTCGTAGGATCCTAGGTGATATGCCAAAGCAAGCTGCCCTCCTACTCCCAAATAATCTAAGGTCAATATTTAATGTAATGTTAGACACCAGGGATCATGTAGCTGTGAGGGCGGCCATGCTAGTCTCTTTTAGGGCACTCCTACGGAAATGTCACGTATCCGAATCTAACGCAGCACTAACAAGAGCAGATTTCATTTTTTATGAGTGGGGCATGATGGTGAGAATAAGAAAGTCGAAGACAATACAGTACAAGGAACGGGTACACCTGATACCGGTAGCAAAAGTAGCCGAGGAAGGGTTATGTGCCGTGCACTGGGTACGGAGACACTTCCGGGACATGGCAGCCGGTGGGGACGCACACGCATTTAGGCTACCCAGGGGGGCTACATCGGTATCGATGCCATACTCCTTCTACTTATCATCTATACGGCTCTTATGCGCACGGGCAGGCATGAACCCGTCAGAATTCTCGACGCACAGCCTAAGGAGAGGGGGAGCCACCTTCCTACGACTATGCGGTGCGTCGATCCTTGAAATAAAAGAAAGAGGTGACTGGAAATCAGATGCAGTATTTGAGTACCTGAAGGCACCTCTTCAGGAGAGATTAGCAAGGGACCTTAGAGTGGCCGCGTTATTGGCAGCGGTATATATTCACTAGCTGGGTTTTGGTGGGTTTGGGCCTTTAGAGGTACCAGCCAGAGGAATGACTCATCCATCTATATATTATACTATGTTTGTTGCCTTTCTGTTTTCCATCGCGTACTAATAATGTGGAGTGTAACATGTTACGCAAGTATTATTAAAAGCTGAGGCTAGTTTATTCGTTGGTGAAACGGTCCGGTGGGCCGTTGATGCTGATGGGTTGGTGCAGCACTGCGCTGCTTTGATGTGTTTGGGCAGCCCGGCGCTGCTTTGATGTTACTGGGCTGTGCCTAGCCGGCTCCGGTAGCGTGCCGGGGCCTCGGGCGCCTGCGCGTGTTTGCGCAGCACTGCGCTGCTTTGATGTGTTGGTGCAGCTCGGCGCCGCTTTGATGTTACTGGGCAGCGCCTAGCCGGCTCCGGTAGCGCTCCGGGGCTTCATGCGCCTGCGCGACTCTGTATCTGCATTCATTCGGCAGGAAAATTTGCTTTTTGATTAAACGGAGGGGCCTTTAGAGGTACCAGCCAGAGGAATGACTCATCCATCTATATATTATACTATGTTTGTTGCCTTCCTGTTTTCCGTCGCATACTAATAATACAAATTTCCACTCACAACCAAGCTTTGTCTTCATTCCCTCCCTCTTTGTTTTTTCAAAAAAATGAAGAATAGCTAAATTTAAGGATGTAGGTCTTGATCCGGACAGAGGAAGCCCGAGGCGGATGTGGGAGTAAAGAAGAGGGGTTTATTCAGCAAACAGGTAGACAAACAGTGTGACTCAAGGGTAATAGAAATAAGGACAGCAAATGTTGTTGGGCAGGTCAGTCGACCTCGTCCACGTCCGCAGAGGGGCCCGGATGGGCCTGGGAGGAGGTAGGCCCAGGAGCCGACCCCCACGCAGTGGCTGCAAAAGAGGGTGGGTGGGCGTGGTAAATCCATTGAGTGAGGATGGGGCCCGAATGCAGGTCAGAGGTAATGGCGGGAAGGAGGAGGGGGGAGGTCTGGTAGGGGGCGCCTCGGGCTTCCCGCCGGATCAACCACAATTCGGAATTATGAGCCGATCCGGACAGAGGAAGCCCGAGGCGGATGTGGGAGTAAAGAAGAGGGGTTTATTCAGCAAACAGGTAGACAAACAGTGTGATCAAGGGTAATAGAAATAAGGACAGCAAATGTTGTTAGGCAGGTCAGTCGACCTCGTCCACGTCCGCAGAGGGGCCCGGATGGGCCTGGGAAGGAGGTAGGCCCGGGAGCCGACCCAAAACACAAGGCCAAGGCTCTCGGGGCGGCCGACGTCACCTGGCGGGGGACGTATGTGTGCACCGCGTCGGACTCCCAGGTGCCCTGGGCCATAATGGCGGAGAGGTCCACGCCCCTCGACGCGCACGCCTGGGCGGCGCCTCGGCGGAGGCCGTGTAGGGTGAACTCCTCGGCTCGGGGCACGAGGGCCGCGCCCAGGGCGGCGCGGAGGAGGGGGGGGCTTCCCGAGGCGTGAGGGGGACGCCGGCGCGGACGAGGAAAGCCGGGGCGGCCCCGGACACAGGCAGCAGGTCGACCGCGCGCCGCCATGCGCGGACCGGGCAGAGCGGGGATCCGGCGAGGGCAGGCACGAAGATCGAGACGGCCTGCGCCGGGGACCGGATGGTCTTGGAAGAGGTGACCCGGAGGCGGAGGCCCCCGGGAACCGGCTGGACGTCATCCCTGCGCAGTGTGTGAGGCCCCCCCCACGGGGCGTGGGAGGGGGAGAGGATGTTCGATTGCCTCAAGAAACTGAAGTATGCGATGATGATGGCCGCCCAGGGGGTAACCCCGAGGTGCCCCTGGGCGCGCATATGTCTGTAGAGGATGGGAAGCATCTCGGGGGTGATGGCGGGGGCGCGTCGGGTCGGAGCCGCGAAGAGCCGCTGGGCGCCCCGCTTCACCTGTGAGGGAAGGGGGGCGTCAAAGGGGACGACGTCGCCCCCCGCCTCCCGGCCCCAAGCCCGCGCCCCCGAGAGGGCGTTGGCGACGGAAGCCGGCGAGGGCAAGAGGCGGTGCAGGTGGGCGATGAACTGCCCGACGTCGTAGGGGGCGGGAGCCAGATGGTCGACTCCCCGCTCGACGGCGAACTGCAGATAGCGCCTGGCGTGCCGATCCCGGTTGCGCCAGGTCCCGGGGGCGAGGGCCGCCCGGCGGAGCGCCATCAGGTGATCGTGGGCGCACGCGCCGTAGTCTGCAAAGATTCAGAGGTTATGCGTGAACAGGTCGGGGGAGTGACGGACCCGGACCCTACGGATCCCCCTCCCACGGCATTCCCTCTCTACCAGGTCGAGGGCGTCCCGGGAGTAGTGCGCGCGGCTGAGAGCGTCCGCGAGGACCAGCTCGACCCCGGGCTTGTGGTATATGGCGAGGTCGAAGGAGCCGAGCGCCGCGAGTAGCCAGAGCTCGCGGGCGCACGCTCCGAGGGTCGGGTCGACGGCGCGGCCCGATTCGAGGGCGCTCGCGGAGGCGGCGTTGTCCGTATTGACGACGATCCGGTATCCCCCGGGGGCGCCGGGGCCGAGGGCGCGGACCGCCATGACGAGGTTCACGGCCTCGAGTTGGTGGATGGAGGGGTAGGCCGCGATCATCTCTTGGTCGTAGGCCTCGGAGAAGCAGGCATCCGCCGAGAATGCGCCTCCGCCGGTGAGGCAGGAGTCGCACTCGATGGTCCAAGTGGGGCGGACGGGGGGCGGGAGGAGATGGACGCCGTTCCCCGCCGCCGCGAAGTCCCGGAACCAGCGGACGTCTTTCTTGAGCTCTGGGTCGATCTCCGCGGCGCCGGCGGCGGCGCGGAGGCCCCAGAGGATGCGGCCCATGAATTTCCGAGCCGTGACTACGCAGGTGCTGATATGCGCGAGGCGGCCCACGAGTCTCTGGAGGGCCTTCCTGGTGAGGGTGGGTCGAACGAGCCAGCGCTCGCATACCTCGATGACGTCCCTCATCTTCTGGTCGGGGATGCGGAGGACCATGGCCTCCGAGTCGAAGTCGATGCCCAGCCTGGTGAGTCGGACAGTCGGGGGGCAACACTTGTCGGGGGCGAGCTCGAGGCCCAGGGAGGCGCAGACCTCCCTGAGGGCGTCGAAGGCCTGCATCGCGCCGAGGTAGGTGGCCTCGCAGCCGACGAAGTCGTCGACGTAGACCGCCGCGAAGAAGCCGCGTAGGCCCACGATCCATGCGACCGCGGCGGTGACCCTGACGCAGGCCGCGCCGGAGGTCCTGCAGCCAAAGGGCAGGGCTATGTCCAGGTAGGCGTGCCCGTCGACCGTTATGCCGAAGAGGGGGGTGGAGAGCGGGTCGGCCCGGAGCTGGCGGTAGGCGCGGGAGACGTCGGCCGACCAGCAGAAGGCGCCCCGGCCCTCCTCGACGATGCGGCGGCCGAGGTCGGCCACCGACGGCAATCTGTAGGCGTGTGGGCGCCCGAGGTACTCCCGCCTCGGGATGCCAGAGTTTACGCTTCGACCGGGAGGGAAGGATAAATCGACGATCACCCGGCGCTTCCCAGGGGTGGACTTGGGGCGCGTCATTATCGGGCTGCACTGCGCCCAAGGAGTGAAGGGGGGAACCGCGAACGGCCCGAGGAGGGCGCCTCGCCGGAGCTCCTCCGCTGCGTAGTCGGTGACGTGACTGGCGAATCCGGGGTCCTCGCGGTGGTTGCTGTAGGTCGGGGTCGGCGGGCCAGGGGCGGTGTAGTTCGCCGGGAAGCCGAACTCAAGGTGGTCGGCGAGAAGGTGGTCGTCGTAAGCCCGGAGCATCCGGCGCCAGTTGGGGATGTTTAAGTCCGAGGGGACCGGGACTCGGGCGGCCAAATAGTTCGGAAGTCCCGAGGCACGGGCGGCGGCGTAGGCCGCGGGGTAGGCGGCCCAGCCCTCGCCCGATAGCACAGGCCAGAATGATTCGAGGGTGGCCCTGTACTCGACGGGGGAGGGGCCGCAGTCGGGGGCCGCCGGGAGGGAGTGCTGGATTGCAGTGTTTATCACCTCCTCGACGGGCTCGCTCGTGCCCGCGCCGGCGACGGGGGCGCCACAGGTCACGTCACAGATGTCACAAGCCTCGGCGGGGTCGGGGGCCACCGGGGTGGAGCAGCTTCCGGGTTGGAACTCCGCGAAGCCGCTGGGTGACGGCAGGTGGGTGGCGTGGCGGGGGGTTCCGGGATGGGGCGGTCTCGCGGTGGCATGGCCGGCAGTCGCCGAACCGTTGTTTACGTGGTTAGTGCGAGGCATTTCCTCACGGCGGCGCCAGCGGGCCGGCGTGACGTCACGGACAGGGGGGGTTCCCCGCGGCGGCCCGCCGTGCTCGGGGCCGCCGGTGGTGTGCGGGGAATCCTCCAGGTGGCGGCACGGGCGCGCCGCCGGCGTGACGTCACGGGGGAACCCCTCCCCCGCCAATCCCGTGTTGTTGTGTGTGGCGGTACTCGTGACGTCACGAGGGGAATCCCCGCCAGGCGGCGGGGCGAGCGGGCCGAAGCCACCCGAAGCCAGAGCATTGTTATTGTTTACCTCGGCCGAGTGGCGGTCCGCCGGGGCGGTAGTCCGGGGGCGGAGTGTGCGTCGGCGTCGAGTCGGCGGTCGAGGCGGGGACATGTGCGCCCGCCGGCCGACTAAAAATCCCGGTGCGAGGTCTTCGCGGGGCGCTCCTGGGCCTTCTTAGAGTAGCAGCTCGTCTCGGGGTGTCCAGTGACCAGCCTGCGCACATTGGCGCAGTAGCCGCAGACGTGAGCGAGCTTCTGGGAGCCCGACCCGTGCGAGGCACCCTTCGCGGCCTTCGTGCATGATGACGGGTCTTTATTCCACGCCTGACAAGGGGCTCCCATCACCGCCCGATCGTATCGGTCACGTCCGTCGGGGCCGGGTTTCTGTGGCTTCCCGGCTTGCTTTGCTTCCGGAGCGGGGGCGGCCGCGGGCGCGGCGTGGCCCGCCATCGCGATCACCTCAATCCTCACCGCGTTTATCGCGGCCGTGTCCCTCCATCCCCGGGGAAGCCTGCCGTCCGCGATTCGCGTGAACACCTCCTCCGAATACCGCCTCACCACGGGCCACGCCAGTGTGCAGTTATCCTGCGCGACCATCTCCTGGTGGGCGTAGAGGGCGTCGAGGCCGTGCTCGGGGAAGCCGGTCTGGCTCTCAAGGCGCTTCAGGCCCAGCGCATACTCCTCCCGGGTCGCCTCGCCCTTTTTTATGGCCCTCCCTTCATCCCCCCGTTCAACCAAGTCATAAGGAAATAAGTATTTTGACGGAATACCTTTTTTCCGGGTGTGTTTTTTTCCGTCGGCCGCCGCCACGATGAGGCGCACCGCCTCCTCCGCCGTCGACCGTGCCCCCCGGCCGTAGTCGTCGGTGTCGTGTTGTCGGCGGCGTGCCGTGTGTCGGGCGGCTGCGTGTGGGGCGTCGCGGCGCCGGGGGCGGTGTCGCGGAGGCGTGGGTGACGGCGAGGACCAGGGGCTGAGCGGGCTGTGGTCGACTCCGATGGCAGGGTAGGACGTAGTGCGGGTCCTGGCTCGGCCGTCGTAGGCCATCGACGGCGATGCCGGCGAGTGTGATCGCGCCCGGCCGGCGTGTGGGCGAGTCTCCGGCAGGGGCGTGCGGGGGGTAGCCGAGGGTGAGCGCCGGCGTGCCGCCATGGTGGCCGGGGGTGGCTGGGTCTCCGGGCGGCGCGCGCCAGCAGTGGCGGCGGCGAGTGCGGCGGTGGCTTCCGCGAGCACTTGGGATTGAGCCGCGAGCTGGCTCCGGTGCTCGGCGGCCTCCCGTCTGTGCTCCGCCGCCTCCTTTTGCATGGTGATCCACCGCTCCTCCATGGCGTTGATGGTGAGCTGCATTTTTTTCAGCCCGTCTGCCTGCCTCGCCTTCAGCGTAGGCCTGCGAACCCGCTTAGAGTGGCGGGTCGGGGACGGTGGCTGGGGCTGTGGGACGGCCTGCGTCGGGGAGGCGCCGCCATCTTGCGAGTCGGTTGACACGCTCAGGTCGGCCGGAGGCGTGGCGGTTCGCTTCTTTGGGGCACGCTTAGTGGGGCGGCCCCTAGGAGCTGCAGTCCTACGTGAGCGCTGCATTATCCTGTTTAACTTGGGTGACTTTTTCAGTGCGTTTCCACTGTTTAACGTGGGTGACGTGGGTGGAGACGGTGCCGTTGAGTCTGAGACTAAATCCATTGAGTGAGGATGGGGCCCGAATGCAGGTCAGAGGTAATGGCGGGAAGGAGGAGGGGGGAGGTCTGGTAGGGGGCGCCTCGGGCTTCCCGCCGGATCAACCACAATTCGGAATTATGAGCCAATTGTAAACTGAGAAAGAAGGTGGAGTATCAAGATGATGTCACCGATATTTGTATTTTAAATTCTTTTTAATATTTCCTTTTTAATAAAAAAAACAAACCAACCCAGAACAAAATTTGAGTTTTGGTCACCTTTGAATCGATTATGTCACTAGCAGAGAAAACCGTTTATTACAAATTTTCGTTTGAGTAAATTTATATCTACTTATTTTCAAAGTTCAACCTCTAAAACATGGTTTTAAAGGAAATGTTGAGAAAAAAACAACTCAGCTAAATTAGCATAAACTTTTCGAGTTTAGTTAATCGAAAAGTTCTTTTATCCTATATTTATGAAGTAAGACTGGTTCATTCTGTTGTATAACAATAGTAAGCACCATAATATTATTATTAGTAGTAGTATTGTTATTATTATTTTTATTATTACAGTTAAGAGGTGTCCTTGATATTTACCATATTACTAAAACATTCCTTGTAGGTCTATACATTGTGATACTTTCCAATTTTCTGATGTCTTAATGCGACCTTTGTAGCAAACTAAAATAGTGAAACTCTGTCCCGTTTAGAATTCAAAATAAGTCTCCATTTGCCTCCCGGTGCTCTTTCCAAGTGACACGTCTGAAATCGTGTATGTAATTTACAGATTTGTTGTTGTTGGTACATTAGTTGATTAAGCAGGGGAAATTTCAATCGCAGACGATTGGTCTTCCTCATTCCACTGCTCCTTGCCCTATCCTAATGATGCCGAGCGCCTGGCTATGAAGCGACAGGTATACATTTTAAGTCATTTGTTTGACTCGACCAGGATTCGAACCCACGATCTCATGATCTACCAACACGGGAGACGGACGCTCTAACTCATTCACCCGTCTGGTTAACTTACAGTATTGTCATCGTTAGCGACTGGATGGCCGAATCGGTAATCACGCTGGTTAACTTCCCATGCGGGAGGTCGTGGGTTCGAACCCAAATTGAATCAAATCAATGACTTACAAAATTGATACCAAGCCTGGTACTCGGCATTAGTAGGATATGGCAAGGATTGCTTTGCTGAGTATCAAGATAATGTGACTGAGTGGGATATTGGGTCATGGCAACACTATGGAGCCGCCATGAATGCGTAGGCCTTCTGTCAAAAGTCGGTACTCGTCCTGATATGATCTTAGATGTTACTAGGAGGTAAAACCTTAACAAATATAATTATTTTCAAACACGTTCTTAATTGTTTTACCAGAATTTCTGATGACTTTGATTGTTTTTTTAATAACTATATATCTCAACAGCCAACTATTAAATGAAAGAAAATTCGACTACATTTGCAATGAATTGTCACAGATAGTAGCTACCTCTTTTGTTTCTAAGGGAGAAGATCCAGCAGAGGAAAAGCAAAGTCCGTTCCTTCTATTTCGACATGAATTTGCTCGCCAACTACTGGGGTTGCGACGGACAACCGAGAAAGTAAGAGAGTCACTGACTCACTCACTCACCCATTCTCGCTTTTATCTGCCCATATGATCATTTCATATAAATTGTTTTGTTCCATGTTGCACTAGAAATCAATCTGCTAGAGTAATATAGTTCCTTCTCTGATAATGTTCGACTGAAAACTGGAATATTAATATTATCAATGTGGCGTTCTCTGTGGTGGAGTGGTTAGAGTGTCTGACTTTTTTCTAGGACAGACTCCTAATCTGAGGGTCGGCGGTTCAATTCCCTGTGCGCCCAACTCTGCCAATTTGGATTTCCACCGCTGTGTATAACTTACAGCGTCATCAAAGGCTGGTTGCTCTCATACCATGTCTATGTGGTGTGGGAGGTTAAAAATCCCTTGGGTCGGTAAAAGTGTAGGCTTGGGCTTTCTATCGACCAGCAGTGGAATGAGGAAGACCAGTCGTCTATGACTGAAATTTCCCCTGCTTAAATAACTAATGGACCAAAAAAAAAAAAAAAAATCTTCTTGATGCACTTTTTTATATGATAAATGGTAGTATTTTACCGGCTGCCGAAATCTTTTTGGATTAACCGATCGTTTAGTTTAACCGAGCTTGGTTTAACGGGGTTGTACTGTATAGAGATAGAAGTTGTCCGTTCCATGTACACTGCTGATGTTGCACTAGCGGTGAATCTGGTTGAATAACTTGGTGCCTGCCGTGCAGGTATCACCACACCGCACCAATCAGCACCATGTATGCCCTGAGGGAAGCTCTTGCACTGCTCGCCGAGGAGGTAAGTTAAAGTTGCATAGTCCAATGCTTTTGAGTTTTTGCTATTTTCCGAGATAAATATATTATACTAATCATTATAATCCACGTTACTTTAGTTTTAAGTAACTTTAATTTTAAATGGCTAATGGCCGGTACACACCTACCGTTTACGATCGTTTTTCCGCACCCACCTAGCGTATACGATCTAAAACTGCCCAAAAGTCGTGAGGTGTGCACTCCCCTAGCACACCTACCGATTGCGATTCGCGACTTTTTAGGGCTAAAACGGTAGGTGTGCGCTAGCCTTACGATTGCGATTCGCGATTCGAAAAATGAATCGGCCCGTTTTCAGTTTTAAGCGGATCGGGAGTTTTAGTGCGCGAATCGTAAATGGTAGGTGTGTACCGGCCATAAGTTTGGAGATATTTGGTGTCAAAACATGCCAAAATAATTTTGGCAAGCACGCCAAAACATTGACACCATAGGCTTCAGTAGTAATGGTTCTATTAATTGACTTATTATGCCCTACTATGCAGCAACAGATGCTTAATAAGTGCACCAGTATCTAAGTTGGATACTAGATAAGGGTTTTGGTTTTGAAAATTTGATGTTTTCATTGGACTATGCAGCTTTAATAACCCAATCCAGTCACCCATGGCGCCACTCGGTGGATGGATGTCACACTACGGTCTTGAGTTAACACAAAGACCCTATAACACTAAGACGGCTCATTCAGCCTATACTGTGTAATCAAGAGAACAGCCAGCGCACCAGGTGGTGGGTTTGATCATTTTGATAGCATTGGAGTGTCAGAAGAAACCCTGCTGTCGCTTGGTAGGTGTGTGGTGGGGGTTTAGGGATGTGGTGGGGGTGTAGGTATGTGTGTGTTGGTGGTGTAGGTCTGTGGTGAATGTGTGTGCTGGGGGTTTAAGTATGTGGTGTGTGTAGTGTGGCTGTAGGTGTGTGTGGTTGAGGTGTAGGTGTGTGTGGTGGTGGGAGTGTAGGTGTGTGGTGGTGGGTGTCATGGGGGTTTAGGGATGTGGTGGGGGTATGGGTGTGTGGTGGGGGGGTTTAGATCTGTGTGGTGGAGGTTTAGGGCTGTGGTGAGGGTGTAGGTGTGTGGTGGGGGTTTAGGGGTGCTCAGGATTGTGAGGTGCCGTTCTGCAAGACCCCTACAACTCCACCACAAACCACCTACACCTCCAGCACACCCACCCTACACAACCACCACACACACCGTCAACCCCCACCACACAGAATGTGGGAGTTCTATAGGAGTAGCAACATGCAACCAGTGGGGACCTCTCTTTCCCCCCCCCCCCCCCCCCCTGGCTTACATCAGGGAGAGGGAGGGGGTCGTGAGGTGTCGCGTGAGACTGCCGACTGAGGTGGTTGAGGAGGGGGGAGGAGAGGAAGTGTGGGGGAAAAGGGGGGGTGGGGGGAAGCGGAGAGGAAGGGGTGAAGGGGGAGGGAGGAGGAGGAAGGGGGAGAGGAGGGAGGTGTGGTGTGAGAGCGCTGGGAGTCTACTGGGTAAGGTGGATGAGGAGGGAGATAGGGAGAGGGAAGGGTGGGGATGGGAGGAGGAAGGGTAAGGGAAGGGCGGTGAGGCCAGGGGAGGGGGAGACGGAAGGGGGAGGGGAGGGGGATGGAAGGGGAGTGAGGGAAGGGGACGGCGGGGACGGGCAGTGAAGACGGGAGGGTCGGAGGGAGCGGGAGGGGGGAGGGAGGGGGGAGGGCGGGGGAATGAAAGAGGGTGGGGCAGAGGGAGGTGTGGACCAGGCAGTAGGTGCAACATCGGCCAAATCCAAATGACAGGAAACCTCTCTCCGAATGAAATAATCTCTGTCCTGTTGTAATTCTAGCAGTTCATTGTTCAAATAACCAGCTGTTTTCTTTCTTATGTCGAGTCTACCCAGGGGACAGTGTTTGTTTGCAGCATTGACAATCATTTCTTGTAGCATATCCCAGCATTTGTTTGGATCTTCCTCTGTTAGTAGTTCTGTTGTATTATTTTCCCTCAAAGTGGCTGCTAGATCATTGAAGTTACAATTCCTGTAGGTGTGGCCCAAGTAGATGGTGGTTCTTTTGTCATTTCTGGGCTTTTTCTTTATTATATATATTGGTTTAAGATCGCTTATCTTGTAGTTCAGTACACCCGATTTTGTACAGTGCTTGATATTAGTGAAAGCTAGGTCTATTGTTTTTTGTGTGGTCATTGTTCCTCTAGTAGGTTGTTTAATTACTTGCTGGAGTTCATGTTCTGTCGCAAATTGCTTCATATAGCCTGCAGGTGGGTGCCTCTTAGCGCTGTAGTCAATGTTAAAATCACCAATTAGGAGCACTTCATACTTATTAATGTCTGGGATCTGATTCATTGACATGCTTATTTGCTCTATTGCTTCATTTATGTTTCCATTTGGAGGTCTATAGATGTTACCTATTAATATTCTTTTTGTGTAGGGTCTAGTTATGACAGCCCATTGGAGTTCAATGTTTGGATTAGAGCAATTTTGTTCCACATACTTGTCTGCATCCACGTGCAGGTCAGTCCTGCAATACACCCCTAGACCTCCACCATTCTTGACCTGACCACTTTGTAGTTTTGTCTTCCTGTCAGCTCTGAGAAACTGGTAATTAGGGATTGGTGTTAACTTTATCTCCATAGATTTATTGAGCCATGTCTCAGATCTTGTGAATATATCAAACACTGATCTTGGTAAGTCTAGTCTTAGTTGTTCTATCTTATGGGTTAAGCTGCGTAATTCAGGTGGCCAATCTTAAATCCAGGGAGGCCCTTTAAATCGCTAAGAGGAAGCTTGCCTTCCTGACATCACCTGTTTTGTTTATCCTCCAATTTCCCTCAGCACAGTTCTCAACCCCCATGTCCCACCGCCCCAATGCCCCAACACATATAAGTTTACATGAATTAATTAGGTTTCCAGTCAACCAGTGTTTTAAAGTAGGTCCAGTTCCCCAAACCACAGTCATCCAGTCTCACATAGGAGTGTTAAAAATACCAATGTAGTAGCTCCATTGGCCATCCTATTGTTGTATTAGTATTAATTAGTGCTTTAAGGTTAACACTAATCAGATAATTCCAAGCTGGAGAATCAGTGTGAGTTTTGCGTGTCTCTCTTCAATTATAGTGTAAACTGTTAATATGTCATCGGTTGAGCATGTATATAAGTTTAGTGCTAGCATGCAGAATGGTGGGGGCCTGATATTTTCTTTGCCATTGATTCTAACAGGCATTCATTGGATAGGTTAGTGGGTAGTGGGTAGTGGGCAGGTAGAAACTGGATGGACCAGACTACATGTATCTCTGAAGTCTGGAGATAATAGCCACTCAATGAACAGTTTTCAGGAGCAGCACAATGCAGTCTAAGCAATCTCTGTTTTAGGTATTGGGCACATAGTTTGCCAGCCAACCAGCTGACACACTAGTGGTATGCAGCATGACCACCACATGTTCCAAGATATACATAGGCATTTTGTGAATGTTAATTGGCAAATATGAAAAAGAACGCGAAAATCCACGAAAACGCAAAGATCTTTCACAATAGAATTGTTCTCCTGCCCAATAAAAGAATGTTTCATTTTTTTGTTAAAAGGAAGCAGAAAGTTAATTATAATTGTTGTTTCAGGGTCTGGACGCTTGCTGGGAGCGACACAAAACATGCAGTGCTCTTCTCCATACTGGACTCGCCCAGATGGGACTGGAATTGTTTGTTAAAGATCCTGTAGGTTATTTAATGTGTATATATGTGAAGGGTTCAAGCGCACAATCCGATAAATGCATCTTACTTGTTTTCTGTAATGTAGAATTTGTTGTTGCGCTTTCCAGTTTAATATTGAGCAGGGACTTACATAGCAGACGATGGCGGCTTCAGCTCAAACCTGGTAGTCATGGTTTCATTTCAGCCTGCATGGCAATTTGTCTGTCTTTGTGCCTGAACCCTTCAGATGTACTTCCATTTCACTTAAAACCGCATAGTCCGGTGAAGGCATCACGTTGCACACATCCTTACGACCTGCAACGCTATTGACAGATCTGCCATCATCGACTTCACTGAAGATTCCGACAAACTCCTCAGCATTTTCGAAACCAGAGTGTTTGCCTACCCTATATTTGATTTTGCATTTCCAATTTAGATACTAGTTCAGGTATTAATGTCGCCCAGTATACCTCACCCGGAAACAAATGAATCCAGTATCAAAAGCTCTCCAAACATACCTTTGCTTAGATTTATCTGTTCATGCCACTGAAAATGTGGGGGGGAGGGGGGAGAGTGTTGAGGCTTGTGATGTATGAATGACATCATGGGTGGGATTCCCTCATCACATGACCTGCAGGGGTTCCCCCACACATAGAGGAATCCATGGCAACCACTAAGATGGCAGCCACAGAAAGCTCTCAGTTCAATTTTTAAAGTCTATTAATATACATGATTTAAGAAATTATTCACACAAAAAGTCGCTGGTTATGAGAAATACAAATTTGAACTTTATATTTACCATTTTAGATTGCAATTTCTAACATTTTATTCTCTATATGGTTGTCTAAAGGTGTCAGTGCTGCTGGACTACACAACACAACAGAAGCAACCAATCTCAGCAATCTCCCCCCACATATGTAGTCGTGTAAACTGAAAACCGGCAAAGGTGTGCTTGGAGAGCATTTGTCGGAGTATGGGTCGTTAAACATTTGTTGCTACATATAAGGGAATATCAAAACAATGGAATTGAACCTGTCACTGTTTTAAGTCATCCAAAGTTAGTAATTTTAAATCGAGTTACTCTAAGCTAAAGTAAAGTAGATTATGTCTATTTATTTTTAAAATATACAGAAACTCAAAACGATCCGATCATGCAATTTAAATGTAATTTGATAGAAAACCTATTAAAGATAGTTTCCTAATAAAATGGGTTAAAAATCACAGGATTAGGATACTGTTATGGAGACTTGATGATATAGTGATGAGCCTGATTATCAAGTCCTACTTTTGGTATATTTATACACTTTGCTAAACACCATCTTATTCATGAGGTATTGCTGTAGGCCTATCGAACACTATAGGAGTTCTGGGTTTTTATTAGGACTAACACTAACTTGTGGCAATGCGCATTAATGGCGACTTTATAGGGCTGCCCTACTGGGATACAGCGTCGCTGGCACGACGATCCAATATCTCACCCAGTCGTATTATCCTGATACTTGTCCTATCCTACTATTACCGAGCGCCAGGATAGGTGACGATAAGTATACATTTTGTAAGTCATTAGTTTGACTCGGTCCGGATTCGAACCCACGGCATCCCGCACAGGGAGCCAAGCAGTGCTCTCATCAATTCGGACATCCCGTCCGGTCTGTTCTGGTATGGAACTGGTATCATTCCCGTGTAGAGGGTGGGAAGTTCAAATCCTGGCCGAGTCAAACCAATGACTTACAACATTAATACTTATTGCTACCTATCCTGACGTTCAGCATCACTAGGATAGGACAATCACTGGTTAGCTCAATGTCACGATAATGTGACTGACTAGGAAAGGACAAGCACTGGTTAGCTCAGTGTCAGGATAATGTGACTGACTAGGAAATGATGCCGGTGACCTGCTCTTTCAGTGGGGCAGACCTATATATTGTCACCATGAGTAGGCCTATGCACTGCGACAAGTCGGTACCCATCCTGACCTTGGATGTTGCCAGGACGCAAAACCCAATCAAACAAACAAAGAGACAAACAAACAAAGAGAGGGCGATTTTACAGAGTAAGATTTTATAATATATATCATTTTGTTTTTAGAAAGCACGCTTGCCCCTGGTGACTGGTGTAGTGGTGCCCTCTGGTGTCGACTGGAAGAAGGTGACCGAATACGCCATGAGCAAGTAGGCGACGTCATATTATTATCATTATATTATTAATTGATCTATTCAACACTGTGCC
Source organism: Branchipolynoe longqiensis (assembly GCA_030323885.1). Lineage (NCBI taxonomy): Eukaryota > Metazoa > Annelida > Polychaeta > Phyllodocida > Polynoidae > Branchipolynoe > Branchipolynoe longqiensis. Next base: position 126,743 of record CM059200.1, on the reverse strand, counting down.
CTGTGAACCTCTCTCAATGTGGTAAGGCAACTATAGGCCGTACTTAAATTCCTTCATTATGACTTCTCTATTTAAACAGTCAGGGTTAGAGAAAATGCTAACGGATATCTGAAGTTTACCCGACTTTATTTGAATGGATTGCTAGCGCTCATTCACTGTCATTATGAGAATTAGGGGACATGGCTGCCCTCAGTGCTTCATTGTGTTACCCCCCCCCCCCCCTCACTCCGCAGCCTCAGCCAATCACACCTCGGCTCACACACTCCACTCCCCCCCCCCCCCCCTCTAAAAAAAACCTTCCTCTTAAAAAACCCCACCAGCTACCCCTCACCCCAGCCAGTCTGTTGCGAGCCATTCTACATTTCCAATCTTGGCACAATCCCGTTCATGGACACCATGTCACAGTCATTGTACTAATGGTTAACCATAATATATTAATTATATCTAGTAAATAGTCCCGTTTGTTTATTATTCTGATGATTTGTTGCCCAGATATATTAATCACTTTTGTGATATGACTTGACCAGTAGAAGCCTGGCTTGGGATTTTCAGATGGTACACCGATTTTTTCGACAATGGAATAAAATGCTATTGGAATAAAACGCTATAACACATCATATATTTAAATAATTAAAACAAATCTCAGGTGGTATGCAGCTACATACCTGCATATGTGGAAGCTAAGCCCCAGAGCAGGATTTCCACTACAAACCTGTCCTCTCTGATAGTCATCGAAGACCGAATGTGGGAAGCAACTCACTGTGCAGCATGCTCTGTGGGAAATGGCTTGTAGACGATTTTAACTAATGTGCGTAGCTTCCCTCTGATGGAAGCAGTTCCAACTATAACTAATGTGCATAGCTGCCCTCTGATGGTAATAGTTCTAACTAATGTGCGTAGCTGCCCTCTGATGGTAATAGTTCTAACTAATGTGCGTAGCTGCCCTCTGATGGAAGTAGTTCTAACTAATGTGCGTAGCAGCCCTCTGATGGTAGCAGTTCTAACTATTGTGCATAGCTGCCCTCTGATGGTAATAGTTCTAACTAATGTGCGTAGCTGCCCTCTGATGGTAGTAGTTCTAACTAATCTGTGTAGCTGCCCTCTGATGGTAGTTCTAACTAATGTGCGTAGCTGCCCTCTGATGGTAGTAGTTCTAACTAATGTGCATAGCTGCCCTCTGATAGTAGTAGAACTAATTGTATAGCAGTTCATACATGTTTTGTGGAAGAGGTATTGTAAAAGATTTCCACCTCCAACCCACCCTCTGATAGCAGTAAGTGTCAACTAATAATGTGGGTAGCACCAGCAGCAAATGGTGCCTGGTATTTGTAAAGTTAGTTAGTGGTGGTTGTTTAACACCGTGTCGGCAGCTCAAGCCCTGGTCACATAGCCGTTAGTGGACATAGTTGAACGTAGGTGAACTTAGTGGAGGCTTACGTGGGTCAAACATGGTGTAAGTTTGTTAAACTACGTTGAAATACGGTAAAGTTTGGCAGGTTTTGCCACTGAATGATACAGATAAATGAGTTATGGTACGGATGCCGGTACTTTCAACTATGTTCAACTACGTTCAACTACATTCAACTACGTTAGCCTCCACTATGTTCAACTGCATCCACTAAGGGCTATGTGACCATGGCATGCACTACGTGGAATGGCTATGGTTTCATGCGGGTCAAAGTATGCTAGAGTATGCTAGAGTACATTAAGAGATACAGTCTACTACATTCGAAATTCAGCCTCTAACGTACCGTTCTTTTGAACATGTCCAAAAAATAAATCGGAGATCACAGCTCACCCACGTTATTACCAAGTTAACATCAAGGACAAGTACGGATGTCAGTACATTCAACTACTTTCAACTACGTTAGCCTCCACTATGTTCACCTACGTCCACTAACGGCTGTGTGACCAGGGCTTAAGGCCGCAATGACGAGAAGTGTCCAAACTTGACTCCGTCACACTATCAATTATCATCCAGTCATCGCTTTTGCACAGTGTAAAAAAGCACACAATCAACTAGGTGTCAAGAGACACATTTGGAGTTAAAAGTTAAAAGAAAAATTCAGGTAGACCAACCGGTGTTAGGACAGGAAGCACTTGCTGACCAGCTGCCTTGCTTACCTGCCCCAACTAGCAACAGTGCTCCAAGCCGCTCTAGCTGTACCATAGAACCTTCCAGAATCAGCACACAACAGATTCACTTTCACCGCTTATATAATATTTGCATAAAGGTAAACATTTATACATACACATAAGCCGGTATATACTCCTGCTGTCCTCAAGAATTCTAGAACAGCTTCTTGTTTTATGTTCGTGAAAAAAAAATCATGCATGCTCTTTTAATTATAAAATTATTTGGGGTCCATTAGTTTAAAATGATCTCATACCCCGACCTCACAAAGTGACAGCGTAAACTGAGTATCCCTACTAACACTAGCGCATGGGGTAGGCAGGTATATACCAAAATGTTGCAAATGTGGCACAAACCCCCCTCCCCCCGCCCAAACAACCCCACAAAAAACTAACATAACTACTAACAGCTAAGATGACAAGGCTACTACCAAATTGAGACTATTGCTGTTCAGCGATAAAAACAAAGCAAGCCGCGATGCGACTTACTCGTTATGGACAGGGTAAATAAACCACCACAAAAAAAGGTCTTAAGCCGTGTTTACACGGGCGATTTAAAACGTTTCATATGAAACCACTTGCCTAGATCGACACACATTTGGCATGTAAACGCGACTCTGAGGCGTTTTAGGGCTGAATCGCTTCATATGAAACAGTTCATCTATACCACCTCCCGAGGTGGTTTATTTGAAGCGATTCAGCTGGTTCCCGGGCGGCGATAGTATAAAATAGTAGTGCATGCCGGCAACAGATGGAGCAGTAACTAATCGCTGGTGCCCGGCAGTGTTAGTGCCCGATTACGCCGAAATCTAGTGAATGCGATCATATTTAACAGAATTACAGACTCAAATAATTAAATTTAATTAAATTAACCTTAAATTCCAAGCGATATTAACGTAGCAGGTACATCTGCGTCGAATCGACGTGTTTAAACTAAACAAATAGCAGTGCTTGCCGACTACAGGCGCCTGCTGGTTCCCGGCGCCGACACACTTTCCAACTCCGCCGTGTAAACACGCTTCTAAAACGCTTCATATAAATCGCCTTGTCTAGAACGTTTCACAATTCCCCGTGTAAACACGGCTATATATTATCTTTTTAAAATTAGAGAAGCAGGAGGTGAACAATTGTAGCGGATTGGTGCTTGAGTTATACTTAGTGTGGCTACGTTTATGTGTTGCAGGCGAGTGGAGATTTCAGGTGGACTCGGAGAGACAGCTGGCCTCATCTGGCGTATTGGCCTCATGGGGCACAACGCCAGACCCGACAATGTGCACAGGGTCCTCGCCACCCTCAAAGAAGCCCTGCACAATGCAAGAACATCTTCCAAACTCTGAGCGCCAGCATCTTTGTCAATTGGAATAGCCAGTCATCCCCAAATTATGTTTGAAAAAAAACACCCAAAAAGTTTTTTTTTTTTAAACCCAAACATCCAACAAAATGTAACTAGAAAAAAGTGTTATATATAATTTATTATGTGAATATAAATAACAATGGTACTCAGTTTATTGTTATTTCGGCCATGTCACTTGCACCAGTCATGTAATGTTGGCACCAACTGCTGTATGTTACTCTCATTATTTGCTTGAGATTTTAATTAACAAAAAGTAAATACAACTTTTATTTTTAATTAAAGATCAAATTAAATTTCTTTTTATTTAACATTAAAATATAACCTTTTAATGATCAAAGAAGAAATAAGGGAAGTATCAGCTAAAATAATATTTTTTTGTTTATTGTTATGTATATTACAGTTAATTATAATACTTACAGGAAATTCAATTAAATTATTTAATCAGTTTCTTTAAAAATTACTTAGCGCTTAGATAGTTTATCTTCGTAATATCATTAAACACTTCCACGTGACGTGATATTGACACCAGATGGGGCGGCCAAATGAAATGAGTGCCTGCTTCCCAAGTGACAGATCATCGGATTCAAGTCAACCCTATGACTTAAAAAAATTGATACTTGTCGGTACCTAGCCTGACCCTCAGTATTACTAAGGATAGGATAGGTCAAAGAGCAGTGAGACGGGGAAGGTTAATTGTCCGTGATTGAAATTACCCTGCTTAATAAACAAATGTAAAAAAAAACACCAAAAAACCATACGCGTACTTCAGACAAGAGAATAATAGTGGTGCCTTAGAACTGCAGGATTTCTACAAACTTCCCTGCATAACTATGACGTCATTGACATACAGGATATGGTAGCATGAAGACTCACTTCTCCCTCCCAACCATCCTGACTGTTTCCCAACCTCCTGTCAGGTCAGGTTGTGTCATGAAATCCCCATGAAATCTAAGCTGACGTTACTTTTTAAAAAGAATTCCCACCCTCCATCCCACCCAGACGCTATGTAATCTCGTCTAATATAATTAAAGTTGCAAAATCGGATGAAATTATACTTGTCAAAACTAAACCTACTGAGTGAGCCTGGAAATGCTTCTAGTTGGATCCTACCAAGATATATAATTAATCAATATTAGCCTAACTATAATCCCCACCTGAGATTACCCCGCGATTATGACTTTAATCGCAAAGGCCCACCTTACACTCTACAATCACCACGCTTTTAAAATGTATGTCATCCCTAAAGGATATTCAGTTATGTCATCCCCCACATTAACTCTCGCATTCCAGTCTAACATAGTTACCTACCCATATGCTTCTTTTATCTAATATCACTCATTTCGCTTATTTTCAATATTGTTACAACTTTGTTCAATGTGTAGTGATATTTGTCATAAGGGCTGGAAGACCAGTGCATCAGCACTGATATGTTATTCAGGGGAATAAAACCACTTGAACAAAAACCAAGAAGCTTTTGTTCAGATTTGATCCTACTTACTGAGATACACGTGCACTTATTACATATTACCCCCCCCCCCCCCTTCCAGCACCCTACCACTGCCACTCTTCTAACAATATCCAATTATTGACACCTAATACCCCTCCCACTATCGCCATGCTAGTTTATCATATCTCACTCTCCCCATGCTTGTTTTATCTCCTTTACCTATTCATCCATACCAATGGTGTGCTCTGTATTCTCTTGGAACTGTCCATCTCTACTGTTATAACATTGTTTTGTGAGTAGAAAGCAGTATTTGTCACCAAGGCTCGGAGATCAGTGTCATGGAACAGACAATAATAAAACCACTTGACCAACAGAAAATGACTGCTGGATAGAAGAAATATTAAATCAATTTAATAAAACCTGTCACTACTGAAAGTCATACAAACCTATGGGTTGTTTGTTGGGGTTTACATCGTGGCAACATCTATGGTAATATCAGGATGGGTACCAAGTTATGACAGTTCGCACTCATGACGAATTTATAGTGCTGTGCCACTGGAAAACCATGCCACCAGCACCATGACATTTGTGTGTGTTGGGGGTCGTTTAACAAACAAATTTGTTATGTGCTAGATATCAAGATAAGGTGATAAGGCACTTATTATAATTATATAACTTTAACTTTCAAACCGACAATGTGTTGATCAATTGAAATTGAAATGCACTACATACAGCCATATATAGTTAAATACACGAAACATTAGACTAGAATTGGTTAGGTCAGACTGGGTTGGTGGGTACTTCAATGGGCATCATCACAGAGAACATGTTATCAACATCATTTATGCATTTAATTATAAGTAGATCACATTGCAGAGGTCTCATGACTACGCTTGCCCATGTAAGAAAAAAGAATAATAATCATCAGGGAATACAGATTTGCTAACCGGTGAACAGCAGAAGCAGGCAATAGCACCAAAACCCCACGGAATATAAGTTGGGGATGTGAAACGCATTAAAGCCATGTTTACACGGGCGAGTTAAAACGCCTCAAATAAAGCGCCTTGCCTAGTTCGCATTACATTCGCTGTGTAAACACGACGCTGAAGCGGATTAGGGCTGATTCGATTCATATTATTCACTTTATGTAAACCGCCTCGCGAGGTAGTTCATACGAAGCGAACTAGCTTAAGTCGGCCCATATTGCCTGTGTAAACGGTAGCGGTTTAGATACGGCGGATTAAGGACGTCACAGTCGAGACCTGAGTTTGTTGACTTTCCGGTAAATTTGTTCTATGAAACTGCTAGCTGTGCACAGATATTTTTTTCATCATTTATTTTTAGGGTTTCACTGCCCAGCAGAAGTTTTGACCGTTCCAAAACAATACGATTCAGTCGAAACAGATCTAGGTCGAACCCACAATCTCTCGTGGCAATGTTGACTAACCGAAACTGGCGCTGGTTAGTCTGGACTTGCTCATGCGCAGATATTGATTTCCGCCTTAAACTGCTCGTGTGTAAACGCGCCACTACTTCGCTTCATATGAATCGATTTGTCTAATTCGCTTTACAATTGCCCGTGTAAACACAGCTTTAGACAGCAAGTGATGACATCATCCTAACTGCTGATGACATCCTCAGCCAATAAGATCTCAGTATTCTGGTCAGGTGATCACAACAAACTGGCACGACAGCATTGGCACAACGTTCGCAATGAATATAGCAAAGTGTTTCCTCCAACAGAATAATCGTTATTATTCGTAATTGTATGAGTGTTTTCAAAGTCTCGAAACAGTTAGGAATTTATTTAAAGGGGATGTAACATAACAACACCAACTTTATACTTATTTAAAACTTGTATGAGCAAATATGACAACTCATAATTTGCATAGTTTGAAACGACCTATTCTGTAAGAGTTATTCAGGGCTTAATCATAAGCCGTGTTCACACACACAACTTTAGGCGAACTAGATGAGGCGAACTAGTGTCATGTCCACACATGCAGTATTCGGGGCGGTTTAAGGCGGAAATCGATATCTGCGCATGAGCAGGTCCATACTAACCAGTGCCAGTTTTCGGTTAGTCGACGTCACCACGAGAGAGTGTGGGTTCGACCTAGATATGTATGGACTGAATTGTATTGTTTTGGAACGGTCAAAAATTCTGCTGGGCAGTGAAAACCTACAAATAAATGATGAAAAAAATATCTGTGCACCTCTATCCGGTTCATAGACCAAATTATATAATATGCGCTTTTGATTGACTGGAAAGTCAACAAACTCAGGTCTCGACTGTGACATACTTAAGCCGCCTCAAGTAAACCGCTACCGTCCACACAAGCTAGATAAGCCGACTTAAGGTAGTTAAACTACCTCGCGACGTGGTTTACTTGAGGCGAACTAGTTGAGGCGATTCAACCCTAATCCGCCTCAGCGTCGCGTCCACACGGCGAATGTGAGCCGAACTAGACAAGGCAAACTAGTTGAGGCGACTTAACGCCCGTGTGTGAACACGGCTTATAGTCTGAGGACCCGTGTAGTTAAGGTGTGGCTAATAGTGTCATTAATCTCTAATAAATGTGATATAGGCTAAGACATAATGCAGACTTGGAAGGCAGTGCAAATCGAATTTCTATATGAATTTAGTTTTTGAGTATGCCTTATAACCTATGTATGTCTACCTTTCTCATCCCAGTGTGACGTCACATAACTACTAATAGCCACGCTGTACTCGGTCCAATGGTACTGGGCAGACTAATGCCGCCTACTGGGTTTGAACTCAAATAACCAATTCTAAGTGCACTCTTTCATCAAGATACATCAAATGGTCATGTAAGGAATATATGGTAAAATCACGTGAGCAGATCTTTAAAGGATAGGGAAAGGACTTTGTTGGCCTTTAATGCTATTAAGAGTTTGGAGAGATGTACAAGTGTGTGGCTGATGTATTTCAAAACCAAACACCAAGAGCCAACACAGCCCTGTCTTCGTTATGAAGCATCTCATCAATAAAAACATTGAGAAAATAGCAAAATCTTGACCTCTAATTGTGATAATGCCAGTTATTCCTTCCAAAAGAACTGTTTTAATATGCGGAGTTCCAGTGTTCTCAGTAAGACTGAGACTAAGACCTGACACTGAGACTAAGACCTGTCACTGAGACTAAGACTAAGACCTGTCACTGAGACTAAGACCTGGCACTGAGACTAAGACCTGGCACTGAGACTAAGACCTGGCACTGAGACAAAGACCTAGCACTGAGACTGAGACCTGTCACTGAGACTAAGACCTGTCACTGAGACTAAGACCTGGCACTGAGACAAAGACCTAGCACTGAGACAAAGACCTGGCACTGAGACTAAGACCTGTCACTGAGACTAAGACCTGGCACTGAGACAAAGACCTAGTACTGAGACAAAGACATGGCACTGTGACTAAGACCTGGCACTGAGACAAAGACCTAGCACTGAGACTGAGACCTGTCACTGAGACTAAGACCTGGCACTGAGACTAAGACCTGGCACTGAGACAAAGACCTGGCACTGAGACTAAGACCTGGCACTGAGACAAAGACCTAGCATTGAGACTAAGACCTGGCACTGAGACTCAAGACCTGGCATGCTGGCTGGTGGCTACTGCTTACATGGCCGAAGGTGGGACAGGTGGTGAATACACCCTCATACAGGAAATGGTATTTTATCTCATGCAAAATATTTACTACGATAATTTCATGGCAATCTACATTAGAAACAAATGTATGGCAATAATTCTACCAAGGAATTCAGAACCAGTATTACAGTGTAAAGAAAGGTACTCAAATTATAATTGATTCTGTATGAAACATGTCGTGGTTGCGTAGCAGGTAACCTAATACCCCAGTCACACTATGCTTGTGACTAGTTTGCAACCACACAAAAATGGGTGGTCGAATTTAAAAGAAAAAGTGGTCTTCAGTGGTCACCAACCTCCTGTTGACCAGTTTGGTCACAAGGAAGTTGCAGCTGCTGCAAAAAACCTCTTGGCAACCAAACTGGTCGCTGACCACTTTCATAGCTTGGCGACTAGTCACCTTTTTGGTTCCAAAGTGGTCACCAGTGGTCGCAAGCCGTAGTATGACTGAGGCTTAAATTATTTATGGCAGTTTAAAATATCTAATTGTCTTTGGTCTTTTAAATTGCTTACTAAGGAACACAAAAGTGTCATAGAACACATCGCTGTAATATTGCACTCCTCGTGGCTCAGTCGGTTAATAAAACAAAATAAGCTAGCAATATCAAGTGTGTGACTACTGTAGTAGTCTGCACTGAGTTCTCATGTAAGGCGTCACCTAGACAGGTACGCCTTGAGAGGGTGCTTGCATCAGGGAGCCCCATCCCTCGTCATACTAATGGTACTACCCATGCCTACTCGTCTATGTGGTTACTTGCCTGAGAGATCAGTGCACACTACTACACTAAAAACTACACATATTTAGCTAGTGCTCTTACAATGTACAGCCAGGAATGATCCAACACTATACAGTCCATACCGATGTCGGGAAATGTTGTTTTATTAGGAAATGGGAAACATTGCGCATAGAGTAGGATTCGAACCCATTTGTCTGCCATTCCAGGCCTCAGGTGCTAACAATAAGACGATCCAGGTTCCCTGATGCACTCAACCTACCCACACCTACCTGTGCAGGGGCGTAGCTAGACATTTAACGATGTGTACTCCTAATTTCGGCAGGGGATTTAGGGGGCCGCTTAAGCTTAAGCTGGCGGATTTTACACATAGTTTTCGACACTCCAGACTACTACATGCCTCCTCTCTCTCTCTTTATTATTTTTTAATTTCTTTTTGGTTGACAAAACGATGTGGACGTTTTGGCGTACACGTGTACGCCTAGCTACGCCCCTGCTGTGTATATGACATTTCACCTACGGAGGTCAGTGCACCTGAGTACATGACTGTTACTGTTACTGTTAGGACCACTGATAAGCACTAACTACACGCGCCATAACGAGCTGGCATTAGAGCCAGAAGAGGATCTGTAAGTTAATCTGTAAGTATTCTGTGACAGCTATGCAGATTGGCAAGTGTAATTGTAACATCCTGTATGACTGTGCATACAATACTGGACTTTGGCAGGTATTATTTTTTATTACACCATGAAACCAAACCCCCAAAAACAAAAACAAACCCCCAAAAAAAACCAACACCCCCACAAAACAAAAACCAACACCCCCACAAAACAAAAACAACACCCTCACGAATAATCATAATATACGGTTGTCTGAATGCACCTTTCGCACGTGATAATCCATAGATAGGAAGGGGGAAAGGTCACATGATTACCCGAACCATAACTGTCGACCCTAAAATGCCCATATATTGGCTCATCGTGAGCAGGGCCTTGATGTTAGTTCTAAGTGACAGCTGCTTGCTCTCCCTCGCCCCATACTCCCTAGTGAACTTCACAGTGATTAGGGAGGTCGAGAGGCCAGTTAATATAAGTAATTAATTATCTCAACCATCGCTTGGGTTGACAACCCTCACCTCCCCCGCCTCCCACCCCCGCAGTGGCCGTTCGAGACTACACTGAACAGTTTGCTTTTTGTTTGTTGGGGTTTTATGTCCTAGCAACATCTATGGTCATATCAGAACGGGTAACGAGTTTTAACAGTGCGCACTCATGGTGACTTTATAGTGCTTCCCTACAGCCACTGGCACCATAATCCAATACCTCACTCAGTTACATTATCCTGATACTGAGCTAACGAGTCCTTGCCCTATCCTAGTAATGCCAAGCGCCAGGCTAGGTAGCAACAAGTATCAATTTTGTAAGTCATTGGTTTGACTCGAACCGGGATCGAACTCCCGACCTTCAGCACGGGAAGCTTTCGCTCTTCCAATTGGGCCACTGCATCCGGTCAGGCTGAACAGATAATAATCTTGAAACTCGTACATTTTCTTTTAATATACAATTTTTTTTTTAAAGGAAGAAAGTTCCAATTAATTTTATACCGTACATATATTCAACACCCCCTCTCTCCCCCGATCTCTACCATTCCGGAAATAGAACGTTTCTATCGCAGAATGGTATGAAACTAAATGAAACCGTTAAGTAGCTGAGGCTAGTGCGACCGCTGTCTGCAATAGCTATGTATAGTGTCCTGAATTGAAAAGAAATCACATAAATATGATTTATTACACCCACCAAAACATTGTTTCAGTCTTATAGCCCCAACACAAACTACCTAAATGGGTGGGAACCTGACCAAAACAACTTGACCTATTCACAATTTATTATGATCAAATATGACTAGTCCTAATTTGAAACAGGCTATTCTCTAGGAGTTAGTTATGGCCCAACCACGATCTGAGTGTCTCTGGTTAAAGCTGCATAGTCCGATGAAATATCAAATTTTCAAAACAAAACCAATTATCTAGATTTGATTTTACATATCTAACTTAGATACTGATGCCATTATTAAGCATTTGTTTCTGCTTAGAAGGCAATACTAAGTCAATTTAACAGAATCTGTTACTGCAGAAGTCTATTTTCCATGTTTGCACCCAAAATATTTTAAAAGTTTACCATTTGAAATAAAAGTAACTTTGAACTAATGTAAAGTAGATAATAGTGATCGATCTAATATATTTATCTCAGAAAAAATACAGAAATTCAAAACCATCGGACTATGCAACTTTAAGCTGTGGCTGTTAGTGTCATTTAGTCCTAATGACTGTCCTCAGTGACGAACTATGGCATATTCCACACCTCAAACGTAGTGCACCCCCTTTTGAGGCTTTTGAGTATGAATTATAACCTATGCATGTCCACCTTCTCTGTGTGACGTCATGGGGTACTCGTTCTAATGATACTCGGCACCAATCACAACCTACTGGGTTTCAACTCAAATTCGATCAAATTCTAAGTGTGATTTTTCATTAAGGTAATAGAATATTCATGTAAAGAATATCTGGTAAAATCACGTGACCAGATGTTTAATTCATCACACAGGCCTACTCATCTATATTGACACCTATAAAGTCATGCTACTGACATGTGACAAGTAGCAGTGTCACATTGAAGAGTGAACAATAAACCACACACGGTACTTGTTCAGCATTGGTTTTGATAATACAGTTGAAAGATAAAATGCTTACATATCTCTAGGCTATATACTAGACCGAGAGAGTGCGCGGAGTGATTTCAAATGGGACAAAGGCGAAGGATGAAGCCCATTTGAAACCACTCCATATACACGAGGACAATTATGAATGCCTACAAATAGGTAAAATTGCATCTTTCGCTATGCATTACACATACACAGCCATTTTGCTAATCACCATGTAACTATTTTTCCACTGACTTCATATGGCACCAGTGCCATTCAGCCGAGCAGAAAGCACCGCTATATCAAAAGCAACACGTGTGCAATGGACAAGTCCGATCACATTCGTCCGACTGCCTCCGCAATCCGCCGTCTGCTATCACCCAAAGTGCCGTTTCTCCCTTTGCCCGCATTCTTTGCCCGCTCTTCATCAACACCGCCGGTGGCGCCACCACCGCCGTCCGCGTCGGCCGACTCGCCGCGCCCCCTAGAGGAGACGCGGGGCGCGGCGGTCGAGCCGAACTTGGTGTAGAGGGCCACCTGCTCGGAGCGCCGGGCGCCCGGGCCGGCGTCGATGCGGGTGACGGACGACGAGCCGCTGAGCGACGCACTGCCGGGACGCGAGCCGCCGGGGTTACTGTACCCACCTGCCGGAGAGCAAGTTAGAGTATGTATGTGCCTTCACACATACACCGGGTACACACACAATGGGGTACCCGACCACACGGCCGCGCACTCAGGTGGTCGCATCAGTAGTTATATTCATTTTATTATTATTATTATTACTGTTATTAGTTATTAACATTATTACTATAGTTATTATCGTTACTGTTATTATCATTATTGTTATTATCATTATCATCATTGCTGTTATTGTTTTCATTACTGATGTTATCATTACTCGTTATCATTTATCATCAAAGTTCCATAGTCCGATGATTTTGAGTTTCTGCCATTTTGAGTTCTGCCAAAACTCTGACACCATGGGTTTCTGCAGTAACAAGTTCTATTAAATTGTCTCAATATGCCCTTCTATGTGGTGACAAGTATTTAATAAATGCACCAGTATCTAAATTAGATATGTTTGTTTGTTTGCTGTTGTTTTACGTCCTAGCAACATCTAATGTCATATCAGGACGGGTACCGACTTGTGACAGTGTGCACTCATGGTGACTTTATAGTGCTGTCCCACTGGGAAACCAAGCCACCGGCACCATGACCTGGTATCCCACTCAGTCACATTATCCTGACACTGAGCACGCCAGTCCTTGCCCTATCCTAATAATGCCGAGCGCCTGGCTAGGAAGCAACCATTATCAATTTTTAAGTCATTGGTTTGACTCGACCAGGGTTCGAAATCTAGAAAATTGCTTTGGTTTAAAACTTTGATGTTTCCATCGGACTATGCTCTTTAATTATCATTATTATAATACTATATTTGACACAGGGGTGCTTTCTGCTCTGCCGAATGACACTAGTACCATATGAAGTCACCAGAATATATTACTATGATGAACACCTAAATAACCCTATACATGTACAATACAAATTAAAGTTAGTTAGTGGTTATTGCTTAACGCCGTGTCGGCAGCAAGGGCCAGTCACAAATTAAAGACTATGTGTATGTAATTAATTGTACATGTGAGTAGACGGATGGCATGGACATTTCTGTTCTCAGTTTTCTGCTTTGTCCCATTTGAAATCACTCCGCCCACCCACTCGGAGTGTTACATGTGTATGTAAAATTATTGATTTTATTATGAAATAAATTACTTATCTGTAGGTAAAATTGTATCTTTCAATTATATCAAAAGACCTAATTTTACAAACCATAGGGACTCTATATACTCGAGTAAAAGTCAATCTCATGTAAAGGTTGACTGCCTTATTCTTGGCAAAAGAAATCTGGAATTGTCTATAAACCTTGTGTTAAAAGTCGACCCTAGGTTTTCATGGATAACAGGTCAACATTTATAGTTCAAGGTATTATCTAATAGATAGAAATAACAGTTACAAAACCGTTATCAATTTAAGGCAAATTTATATTGTTGCAAATAGTAAAACTATTATTTCAAATAGTAAACAAGTTAGGTGTGCACAAGTGCAATGGCAGTAATACCTTACTGTAGCCTGTCGTAGAACTATAATGTTCAGTGCTTATAATAAAACACTCTACACTACACATCTGTTTGTCTCATACCTAGCATCAATTTCATTCCTTTGAAAAGTATACTTGTGTAATTTCCCCACCCCTAATTTCAGCTTATAAAAAACGTCTAAACACTCGACTTTTACACACAGATATATACGGTAACAGTACTCATGGGCTTACACACAGATATATACGGTAACAGTGCTCATGGGTTTACACACAGATATATACGGTAACAGTGCTCATGGGTTTACACACAGATATATACGGTAACAGTACTCATGGGCTTACACACAGATATATACGGTAACAGTACTCATGGGTTTACACACAGATATATACGGTAACAGTGCTCATGGGCAGGTGAAGTCTTTCCAAAAGCACTAGTCAGGAAGACCTTCTCTTGGGAAATGCCAACCAAATCCACTGTACCAAGTTTTATGGTAAACTAATATATTATTTTAAAGGCTAATTTTGAGGCCCATTCAGAATCTCTCAGCCATTCAAACCAAACTATTATTAAACGTATGCTAAAATTGTGTCTTTTCATTTACTATATTGTAGATTTCATTATTAGAAAATGAAACACTTCATATTGCACTAGTACCGTTCGAAGTGGTATAAAGTAACACATGTGCAAAGATAATCGTAACGAAAGAATTATTGCACTAGCAGTGTTCTACCAGTGTGCTATATTACATCATAGATTAGACCATCGACATGAAACTATATCGTATGGTATATCACAGTTTGCCGAGCGTCTACGCCATTCCGAATGTAGATGCATATTCAAAGTGATATGGATGTAAAACAATATTGTCAAAAGGTCTGAGAAATAAATATAAAACAAAATTGTCAAAAGGTTTGAGAATCTCAACATTCTGCACAGGATTGATATAGACATTTCCCTTTAAGCAGTCCTTACGGTTAGTTGTAGTGAGTTTACCAATGCGCCAAAATGGATGAAAACTACCAGGTTTGTTTTTGTTGTTTTTGTTGTTTTTGTTTTATTGCTTTTTTTCTTTATATTATTTCTTAACGAGGATAGCATCGCTCGCATAGAGGATCTGCTACAAGATGACACTTAAGCCTTTCTTTTTTTTACCACATTAAATAAATGTCCTGCTATTTATGTTGGTTTATAACATAATGAAGTCAGAGCACGAACAATTTCAGGTCTTCATTGTGAAACAGACGGAAAGCTGTGTTTTTTGTTCGATTTTGTTTCTGTTTTGGAAGGTTTTTTGTTGTTTATAAAAAAAAAAACACTATATTCTTTTGGGGTTGGGTGGTGGTGCTGGGGGGGGGGGGTAATCGTCGTTAATTAAGCAGTAGAAATTTAACTGGCGGACAATTGGGCATTCTTCATTCTACTGCACCATGCCCCATCCTAGTAATCACAAGCGCCAGGCTAGGTAGCAAGAATGATATACTCTTACATCATTGGTTTCGCTCGGCCAGGGTTTGAACCCACAACCATCCTCACAGAAAGAGAGGACCCAACTCATTCCGCCACACCACTTGGTTGCTTCCCAACTGATTCAGAACGACGGCTCAAATTTGTTTATTCTCTGCTTTCTAATCATAAAGGACTTCAACAACGAACCTGAAAATTAATGATTATGAAAAACACTCTGTCTGTTGTGATACGGAGCGTACACAACTCTCACTGCATCACCCCTATCATAATCTCTTTGCATTTGATAGGTTCGTCCTCTTTAGGATGCACTATGTGAGACTACGATACCCGCAGCAAAAAGGGCTATGAAATAGAATATACACATTTAGTAGATTATGAGAAATTCATCACAAAACCACCCAAACTCTAATCCATGAATAATTACTAATAAATGAAACCGGAAATCTGAAGCTAGAACGCATATTTCTCCTTCTTGATGTGACCTTAGATATTGCTAGGACGTAAGACCCCATACTTTGTAATAGTTGTCTAACAGTGCTGAGACGAAGGAAACGCCACAGTTCACTTCGAGCACAGCGCTATGTTTACACCGGGTAGCAAAAGCCCGCCAGGAACCAGCGGCGACTGTTTGCGGAGCGGCCACTCAAACTGGCGCAGAGCTGACTTATTCAAGTTGCATGCCCTGCCCACTGAAGGTGATTGACAGGTGCAAGCCGCGCCCACCTGGCAGTCTCTTCAGGCGGAGCAGCTCCTCCTTTGTCTCGCTGAGCGTCTCCATCAGCTGGAAGCGCTCTTCGCACTCGCGTCGAACAGTCTCCTCCAGGAAGGCTCGCTGTCAACAACAAAACAAAGCAGGAGGAAGAGAAAGAAGAAAGAGTTGTAAGGTTTTATACGGAAAAACTGAGAAAAGCTGCCATCTTTCTGGGTTTTTTCTCTTTTTAATTTCAGAATTTCGTGTTTTTTTTTATAAATTTCAGAATTTCGTGTAAATTTCAATGTAGGCATGTGAATGTGATTGACAAGAAAGACAAACTAGATCCCACTAGCTTTCCATTGTGATCAGTGCGTTGGCGCTGACAAAAGACTTTATTCAATGAATAAACTATATTTACAACAACAAAAAAGAAAAAAAAGGCTCTTGCTGCTGATACTGTGTTAAACCATCCGCAATCAATCAATTGCTCTTTCTGTAATTATTTTGGTAAATGCATTTATTCTGCTGAATTGGTCTCCCCCACCCCCCCTTCAGTGACGACGCACTGGCTTTCTGGCGGTGGTAAAATCACGAGGCCGTCTCCGTCCTGTACATTATTACACCATCCAGGCTGAACAGTGTCCCTTTAAGTGTTATATGAGGTGGTCCATCATTCTCTGCTAAACGGTGCTCTTACTATTTGACCGTACTCACTTTAGGCCAGTTGGGACAAGAAAGAATCAGAGAAATGGAGAAAGTGGTCCCAGTCACTTTTTCAATCTATATAATTTTTTATTTTTTTTGGTCCATTAGTTGTTTAAGCAGGGGAAATTTCAGTCATACACGACTGGTCTTCCTCATTCCACTGCTGGTCGATAGAAAGCCCGAGCCTACACTTTTACCGACCCAAGGGATTTTTAACCTCCCACACCACATAGACATGGTATGAGAGCAACCGGCCTTTGATGACGCTGTAAGTTATACACAGCGGTGGAAATCCAAATTGGCAGAGCTGGGGGCACGGGGAATCGAACCGCCAACCCTCAGATTATGAGTCTGACCTAGAAAAAAGTCAGACACTCTAACCACTCCGCCACAGAGAACACCACTCAATTCAATTCAAAATAGATTATTACACATTGAGTGTTTTTACCTAATAATAAAGATAATCGTAGTGTAAAAATATACAGATTTTCGGTTCAGATTTATATATTGGCAGAGAGCATTACTATTCTCGGGCGACAGAGTGGGGACCAAGGTTAGGTAACAGAGAAGCAGTGTGTGACATAAGAGACTATGTGGAAAATGTGATAACACGTAGTGCCCGACATGGTGATGTGATGTTCATATTTAAGAGACAGTTAATGTTTGGTGAAATGTTCCCTCTATGCAACAGTAAGAGTGCAAGTGGAGGGGAAGGACATTTTTAATATGTTTATTGTAACTGTCTGCAACTACCTGTTACCACGGGGCCGATGGACAAGCACACCCAGCCATCCTGCATACATTATGGACACCACCCGCAGCTGAGGTTGAGTGACAGCTTCCCCCTATTAGGGCTTCAACCCCCCAGGCTGTAGAGGGTGTCTGATTGGCTTGCTGTGGGAAGCCCAGTCACCTGCATTCCTTATACCTGACACACAGACCCCACTCTAGGCACTTCTTGAGACTCACTCTTGTGAGAGTCTCTGAGCTAGGCATTCTAGCAGGAGACACTCTTCTCTTGTCCAGGAACCCAGACACTCTGTCTGAGGCTCCACTTTCTATACACAAACTAGCAGCAGCTATTCAAAAGCCACTGAGCTGTGTTCAACAACCATGGGACTCCGATTCAATGGGCTGTAGGCACTGATTCTTATACACACTAACAAGAGTAATGAGGATCTGTGTGGACAGAAGGTAAGGAGTGAGAGTGATAGGTCACTAGTAGGTGAACAGGAGTTGATGCCAATAAAGCACAACTTCTTCACTGTCCATCTTGCATGACTTGTCTTCCCTTTTTTCCTTATAAGTTTGTTGAGAGGGACATCAGGTGGGAACTGAGAAACAGTTGTCAGAACACACCTGAGGAGAGTAGTGGTATCTGGGGCTCTGACGGCCGAGTTCCCAAGATATTACAGTAGGGTGATGTAATAAATAATTAACATTGTCTTTCCACCATTAAGGTTACAAGACTTATCTATCGTGGCTATCGTATTATCTTGGCTGCTAGACAGCCTCGTCTAGTTCGAGATACTTAGATTGATGACGAACTGGGAATACGAGGTGCTGTAGAAATCCTGATTGCCTATAATTGTACTACAGACCTACCTACCCCAAATTTCCTCTTTGGGTAACAAACGGTGTACTTTCCAAAATTAATTGTGTACTTTCCATAACAATTTGTATTTGTACTTATCGGTGTACTTCGGTTACAAAAACTTTGTATAAATTACACAAAAATCCTATTGGTAGGCAGGTTTTGCCTACCCCAAATTTCTTATTTGGGTACTCCAGTGATAAATAATTGTGTATTTTCAAAAATAGAAATAAATAAAAATAATTTGTTTGCTTTCCAAATTTGTCGTTGGTGGACAAAATAACAATTTTCCACGTTGGTACACTCCGGCTCAAAAATGTACAAAAAAACGCAAACAATCGTATGTGTAGGCAGGTCTGGAATAAGCCTACCAAATCAGTACTGGATACGTAAATAGGTACACTACTAACAGGCCATATACAGTATAACCCTGTTAAACCAAACTTGAAGGGACCCTAGAAATTTGTTTGGATTAACTGATCATTGGTTTAACTGAGCTTTGGCTTTGACTTTGACTTTGAGTAAGAGTGTATTGCACATGTAATATACAATGTGTGTGGACACTTTGTTTTCTATGTACATACAGTATAACCCCGTTAAACCAAGCTATTGGTTAATCCAAAAAAATTTCTAGGGTCCCTTCAAAATACTACCATTTATCATATAAAAAAAGTCGGTGGGGGTCTCAGATGACCTTATAACCACATGAAAGTTTTGTTTAACCGTACCGGAAGTGGCCTGACGTCTGACAATTTTGTTTGGATTAACTGATAATTTGGATTAACCGACTTTGGTTTAACCAACTTTTTTATATGATAAATGGTAGTATTTTGAAGGGACCCTAGAACTTTGTTTGGATTAACCAATCGTTTGGTTTAACAGAGCTTTGTTTAACGGGGTTATACTGTGTTGGCACTCACATCCTCGTTGGTCTTCGCTAGCTCCTGCTCCAGGCGCTCATTGCTCTCCTTCAGGTCCTCCAGCTCCCGTTGAAGGAGTCCAGCCTTCACCTTCCATGACGCCACCAGCGCGTCTCCGGCACTGTTAATGTTCACTACAACAACGATTGGAAAGAGGCACAGTTTATTCACTTATACATTACACTACTCTTCCCATCCAACATGCCCACTAAATACCCGAACTAATCTATAAATGAGCTTTTCTTGGATATGCGTTAGTATTGTAGTGGTCTGCACTGACCTCTCAGGCCAGTAACCCCATAGACAGGTAGGCGTGGGGAGTGTGTAGATATCAGGGAGCCTAGGTGGTGTAATGGTTAGCACACTTGCCCGGAATGCAAAGAGATGTGGGTTCGAGTCCCGCTCTAGGCACAATATTTCCCATTTTCATCACCCCCACGACACTGGTTGCCGTGATCAGGATCCTGTACAAGCTTTGCGCTGTATGGTTGTTGAACCTACCCTGTGTATGTATGTGTTAGTGCATTGCCTGTATGTATGTAATTGTAAGCATTACAAGACTTACAATTCCAGGGGGACGAGTGTAGTGGTCTGCACTGACCTCTCAGGCAAGTAACCACATAGACAGGTAGGCGTGGGGAGTGTATTGATATCAGGGAGCCTAGGTGGTGTAATGGTTAGCACACTGGCCCGGAATGCAAAGAGATGTGGGTTCGAGTCCCGCTCTAGGCGCAATATTTCCCATTTTCATCACCCCCATGACACTGGTTGCCGTGATCAGGATCCTGTACAAGCTTTGCGCTGTATGGTTGTTGAACCTACCCTGTGTATGTATGTGTTAGTGCATTGCCTGTATGTATGTAATTGTAAGCATTAGAATACTTACAATTCCAGGGGGACGAGTGTAGTGGTCTGCACTGACCTCTCAGGCAAGTAACCACATAGACAGGTAGGCATGGGGAGTGTGTTGATATCAGGGAGCCTAGGTGGTGTAATGGTTAGCACACTGGCCCGGAATGCAAAGAGATGTGGGTTCGAGTCCCGCTCTAGGTGCAGTATTTCCCATTTTCATCACCCCCACGACAATATTTTGGATACACATCAAGCTGCATATGTGCAAAATAAACCCATGAATATCCGAATCGAACTCCTATAATTAAGCTCGTATCGGATATGTGTTACTAGTTTGAAAACACATCAATCTGTGTATATGTAATATAAACCTATTAAATATCGGACTTAATGTCCTCTAAATGACTTTTTATTGGATATGAGTTACTAGTTTGAAAACACATCAGTCTGTATATATGTAATATAAACCTATTAAATATCGGACTTAATGTCCTATAATTAAGCTTGTATCGGATATGAGTTACTAGTTTGAAAACACATCAATCTGTATATATGTAATATAAACCCATTAAATATCGGACTTAATGTCCTCTAAATGACCTTTTAGTGGATATGTGTTACTAGTTTGACAACACATCAAGCTGTGTATGTGTAATATAATGTATTTTTATAATTTCAACTTTGGAATGGAATAACCCATACACATACACCTCCACCCCCAAACGCACGCACACACACTACATACACCCACACACTACACATACAAACATACACTACACATACACCTCCACCCCCAAACGCACGCACACACACTACATACACCCACACACTACACATACAAACATACACTACACATACACCTCCCCCACACACACCCACACCCATACACCCCCCCACACAAACATACACTACACATACACACACACCTCCACCCCCACACACCAACATACACACACAACCACGCACAACCCCCCCCCCCCCCCCCCCCCCCCCCCCCCCCCCCCCCCCCCCCCCCCCCCCCCCCCCCCCCCCCCCCCCCCCCCCCCCCAACATACACTACACATACCCCCAACCCCCCCCCCCCCCCCCCCCCGAACACACCACACACCAACATACACACACAAACACACGCACATAACACACAACACCCCCCCCCCCCCGAACACACCACCCCACACCAACACTAACATACCACACATACACCTCCACCCCCCCCCCCCCCCCCCCCACACACACCTATCCTGGCCTCCAGGTCCTTGATGATCTTCTTCAGCCCGTTGATCTCGGCACGCAGCGTGTTCTCTGCTTCACGATTGCGCGTCTTTCCTTCTACAAACTGCTGCTGAAGTTGGCTCACTTCCATCTTGTGTCGCGACCGAATTGTGCTCAACTCGGCCTTTACCTGAAATATTAAACCAACACCATTTCTGTTTCGCAAAGTGCTCTTTTCACACTGGGCGTGGTGGCTGACTAAGAGTGCTGGCTGACTTCCCATGCTGGATGTTTTTTGTTGTTGTTTTTTGGGGTTTTTTTTCACGTCCTAGCAACATCAAAGGTCATATCAGGACGGGTACCGACTTGTGACAGTGCACACACATGACAACTTTATAGTGCTGCCCCACTTGGAGACCAGGCCTCCAGCACCATGACCTGATATCCCACTCAGTCACATTATCCTGACACCTAGCCAACCAGTCCTTGACCCATCCTAATAATGCCGAGTGCCTGGCTAGCAAGCGACAAGTATCAATTTTTAAGTCCTTGGTCTGACTCGACCAGGGTTCAAACCCACAAACCCATGCTTTCGGATCCCCTGATCTCCCAAAACAGGAGACGGAAGCTGAACTCATTCGGCCATCCCAGCTGGTCTCCCATGCCGGAGGTAACGGGTCCAAACCCAGGCCAAGTCAAACCAATGATGTACACAATTTATACTTGCCACTACTCAGGGTGGTCCTCGGAATTATTAGGATAGGGCAAGGACTAGTTTACTCAGTATCGGGATAATGTGACTGAGTGGGAAATCAAGTCATGATGCCAGCAGCCTGATCTCCCAATGGGGCAGCACTATAAAGTTGCCATGAGTGCGCGCTATCACAAGTCGGCACCCGTCCACATATTACCATAGATGTTGCTACCACATGAAACCCAAACAAACAAACCTATCTCTTTTCAAAATGTCCACGACTTCCACATCTGATTCACAAATGGTCTTCTTTAATGGTACTTTATGTCCTAGTAACATCAGTGTCACATTAGGACCGGTGTCGCGGTTTCAATTCTCAAGCAGTTGCAGTTCTCAACATTGCTTCTGCGCATGCGTCAAAGCATCTGCGCATGCGTCAAAGCATCGTCTGCACATGTGTCAACATTAGCCCGATTCAAACTATCGCCGATCGCCGCAAATCGATGTCACTATAGTGTCAGTGTGACTAACCTTATAAATTTAATATAATCTTTTCGGTAAATATGTTTTCTATATGTGTACCAAGCGATTTGTTTCTAGGTGGTGTGGTTTTAGAGATATTTCAGTTTTTCTGCATGAAGATTGCTCACGACCATTGACAATGCCTTGAGTTTGGCGGTACGCGCAGTGCAAGCATTATTCAAAATTAATAGAAATCCAGAACCCTAACTATATCAATTTAATATAATCGTGTTGGTAAACATGTTTTCTATATGTATACCAAGCGATTTGTTTCTAGGTGGTTTGGTTTTAGAGATATTTCACTTTTTCTGTGTGAAGATTGCTCACGGCCATTGACAATGCGCAGACGATGCCGTTAGATGTTGACCCATGCGCAGAAGCGATGTTGAGAACTGCAACTGCTTGAGAACTGAAACCGTGACACCGGAGCACTTAATAGTGCTGTCTCACTGTAATACCATGCCACTCAGTCATACTTCCCTGATAGTGGGTAAAATGAACATTTTCCCTAAAGGTAAGGTAGCAGTAACAAGCATCAAAGTTGTAAGTGTAGAGTTTGACTCAGCTGGGAATTGCTCACATGACCTTCCGTGAAGGAAACATGTGCCTTACCCACTAGGCCGTTCTCTCCATAAATTATCCCACTCGCATTGGGTCATGCAATAATTTAAAATAAGATAGCATTACTTGGAAATTATATTTATTGCAATAACCATTCCATCGAACATGGTCATGGTTGATTAAACCGACAACACTCGGTATTCTGGTCTACATTGTTTCCAGCACCCAATATCGCATTGTCGAATAAGTGAGTTTTGACTCCCGACTACAATGAAGCTGTTCAGTCAATTTGTGCTTGGATAATGAGATTTGTTGATTAAATGGGATCATATTGTAAAATGATGCCATTTAAAGTTGCATAGCGCGATGGCTTTGAGTTTTACATCTTTTGATATACAAATATATTAGCTTGATCATTATGATTGACCTTATTTAATTTTGAGGTAGCTTTTTTTAAAATGTTTAACTCTTGAAGATAATTATTAAAGTAATTTTGGCATGCACACCATAGACTTCAGCAGTTACAGATTCTATTAAATTGACTTAGTATCCCTTTCAATACAACAATCAATGCTTATTAAGTGCACCAGTATCTAAGTTGGATATGTAGAATCAACTCTAGATATGCTCTGGTTCAAAGAATTTGATGCATTCATCGGACTATGTGACTATAATTTAAGGAGAACATGTCTTATACTTGTTAAGTCATCCAACACATGCTCATAATGAAATTGAGTAAAAGCAATTGTTGAGTTGACTTGAGTTACATTTAACCACAAACATGTAGTAAGGTCGTGGCGTTCTCTGTGGCGGAGTGGTTAGAGTGTCTGACTTTTTTCTAGGTCAGACTCCTAATCTGAGGGTCGGCGGTTTGATTCCCAGTGCCCCCAGCTCTGCCAATTTGGATTTCCACCGCTGTGTATAACTTACAGCGTCATCAAAGGCCGTTGCTCTCATACCATGTCTATGTGGTGTGGGAGGTTAAAAATCCCTTGGGTCGGTAAAAGTGTAGGCTCGGGCTTTCTATTGACCAGCAGTGGAATGAGGAAGACCAGTCGTCTATGACTGAAATTTCCCCTGCTTAAACAACTAATGGACAAAAAAAAAAAAAAGGTGACTATACAGCTTCTTCAAGGGGTGATCTTCCATCTGAGCAACCAACGCTACTTTAAATTAAAGTTAATACTTATGCAAAATAGAACAAACAAAATCACAGAGGTTTGGGGGATGTGGGAGAATGCTTACAAACAGAAAGAATGCATGCAGTAGATAGCTACACAACAACTGAAAGTGATAAAAAGAAGGGGAGTCACAAGACTATTACTGTCTAGCGGCGAAATCAAGTCATTAGACTTAAGGGCGCATTCCATATACGCGTAATGCGTTATGCGAATGCCATCATTCCATACACCCGTTATGCGTTATGCGTTATGCAGTGAAGTATATAAAAAGTACGGTGCAAACATGTAGGTTTATGCGGCGGACCTGTTAGGAAGCAGTCTTCATGAGAAATATGAAGAATGGGACGGTGCAAACATGGCTCAGTTTAGCTTGCTTCGAGGGATGTTAGGACCGTCCCAAATATGAAGACTGCTTCCTAACAGGTCCGCCGCATAAACCTACATGTTTGCACCGTCCCATTCTTCATATTTCTCATGAAGACTGCTTCCTAACAGGTCCGCCGCATAAACCTACATGTTTGCACCATCCCATTCTTCATATTTCTCATGAAGACCGTAATTATCAGTCGCCTCCTCCAGCCTTATATCAATGGACAAATGCGACTGATGCTTTTCTGTTCGCACCACCTTGTCCCGGCTGTCCGTAATTATCAGTCGCCTCCTCCAGCCTTATATCAATGGACAAATGTGACTGATGCTTTTCTATTCGCACCACCTTTACGCATTACGCACCGATCGCTACATGGAGCGATCGGGATAATGGATTTCTTTCGCATTCGCATTACGCATTACGTGTGTATGGAATGTAGCTCATAGGTTTCAAGGCGTTTCGATTTTTTGTCGCATTCGCATTACGCGTATATGGAATGCGCCCTTTAACCATTATGGGCAGCATAAATACACCCATCACAAAAAAAACAACATTGTTACAACAAATCTTTACCTTTATAAGATATGTCTCTGTATGGGTACATAGATATGTAAGCATTTCACATGCATATATACATATGACCACAAGACAAGTGATGTCAAAGTTATTGTTTATTAAATTCTACTTCGGTCATGGGTAATCACTGCTTCCTACTTCCGACATAGGCCTATATCAGCAATGTGTGTGTTGGTAATTTAAGAGAATGCTCACCTTTTTGTCGGTGTCCTTGTATTCGGAGACATATCGCTCCAGCAACTTCTGATGTTTTTGCTTTTCAATCTCTAATTCCTGTAAGAGGAAATCACGTCATGTAACAACCAAGGCCAACAATCACCGGGTGATTTAGTTTGAAACAGTGCTTGATATCATACACTTGCAATGTGGCGTTCTCTGTGCCGCAGTGGTTAGAGTGTCTGACTTTTTTCTAGGTCAGACTCCTAATCTGAGGGTCGGTGGTTCGATTCCCCATGCCCCCAGCTCTGCCACTTTGGATTTCCACCGCTGTGTATAACTTACAGCGTCATCAAAGGCCGGTTGCTCTCATACCATGTCTTTGTGGTGTGGGAGGTTAAAAATCACTTGGGTCAGAAAAAGTGTAGGCTCGGGCTTTCTATCGACCAGCAGTGGAATGAGGAAGACCAGTCGTCTATGACTGAAATTTCCCCTGCTTAAACAACTAATGGACCAAAAAAAAACAAAAAAACTACTTCCCACCTAAGTAGGCCTACACTTGCTACTTGCCAGTCTCCATTATTTCCAAATATAATCTTTTTAGAGTTATTTGTTATCGCTACAACTGGACAGGGTCCGTCATAGCTAATGACCCTGATCGACCAACATTTCATTTTAAGAAAGAAAATATATTGCATGGAAATAAATCATAATAGTCCATATCGTGTTCCTTAATCAACATTTGTTTAATTTAATTGAAAAAAAAATCAATTGGGTGGAAATCATAAAAATCCATCATGTACATTTATACGTTTATCAGCATTAGTTTCACTGAACATATTTTCACAAAACAAAAGAAAACAACATTATACACATAATAAACTTCACTGAGGATGATCGCTGATAATTCAATGCCATGTTTGTAGCAAAGGTTATATTCACGGCGAAAAGCTATTGGTATCTATTCTGTCAGTCTTATCAATCACATTCACACTCCTCCATTGAAATTTACACGAAATTCCAAAATGGTCAGATCCATGTCAAATGACAGCAAAAACGATCTACGATGCAATTTTGAAATGGCTAGAGTTGAGTCAACTGACAAAATCTTAACTCACAAAAGCCTCCTTTACTGGGGAAATATTTACAAAACATTTAATTATTTTCTCACTCACTCACTCACTCGCCCACTCACTTACTCACTCACTCACTCACTCACTCACCCACCCACTCACTCACTCACTCACTCACTCACTCACTCACTCACTCACTCACTCACTCACCCACCCACGCACATACATATTTGTTGCATGGAACTTATTTCACATTGAACATTGACAAAATATCACTAAGCACACACTGGAGAAGCAGTTGGCACAGAATAATTTTCGATGTAAAAGTTTGTCACTGACTTACCGCAACAAAGTTTTTCTTGAGTTTGGTACTAAGTAACAGAGTCTCTGCTGAGTGCTTCTTCTTCTCATTGCGAAGAGCCTCCTCCAGCTTCAAATAGAGCGAAGAAGGTTGCAATTACAGATCTGGTCACGTGATATTATCAGGTGTTCATGACAGACCGGACCCGATGGCAGAATCAATTACAATGCAGGGTTTCCATGCAGAAGGTCAGCAATTCAAACCAATGACATACAAAACTCATAGTTGTCGCTACCTAGGCTGGCACTCTGCATTTCTAGGACAGGGCAAGAACTAGTTTGCTCAATATCAGGATAATGTGACTGAGTGGGAATTCAGGTCATGGTGCCAGTGGCCTGGTCTCCAAGTGGGGCAGCACTATAAAAGTCACCATGAGTACGCACTGTCACAAGTCGGTACCTGTCCTAGATGTTGCCAGGACATGAAATTCCAACCCAAAAAACCCACCCTTTGGCAGAGATCTATCCAACACGAAGCCACTCACTGATGAAAGCTTGCCATTCTAGGTCTAGCATTCTAACCATTACACTACCTAGGCTCCCTGATGCAATACCATATCCACGCCAACCCGTTTATGCGGCTCCTTGTCTGAGAGGTCCGTGCAGACTACTACAATACTCACATAAAAGGCACTTATATATTACACATATATACATGCAGTGATGTCACGTTACCTTCTGTGGCCACATGTCTGAGTCCGTAATGCGTGTCTTGAAGCTTTCCCTCAGCTGCTCCATCTGACACTGGTGCGAAGTGATCATCATCTCACGCTCAGACTTGAGCGTCTCACAGTCGCTCTTCACCTGCTCCAGTTGCTCGGCCAACTCGGCTGTCTGCCCTGCAAAAGATGTCAGCTTCTTTAAAATTTCGTTCTTTAAATTCTTTAGAGGGTCCGTACGGGGCCTGGAAAGCCTCAAAAAGTCTTGAACTTCATTTGCCCATTTCAAGGCCATGAAAAGCCTTGAATTTAACCTATTTTGGATAATTAGTCTTGAAAAGCGATGAATTTAACCTATTTTGGATAAGTAGTCTTGAAAAGCCTTGAATTCCATTAAACTGTCCCCACCGATCTGAAATCGTCATTCTCCATTGAAATCAAAATGAAAAGTCTTGAATTCCTATCAACAGCCTTGAAATAACATTGAAGCCCATATCTTCACATGTGTATGGATCCTGTCTCTAAATTCTTTAAAGGTAACTATAGAAACATAATGTCATTTAATACTGACCTACATTGAAATCCGCTAGAAGCGTGGCACGATAAGTGCTAGCACTAATGCAGTTGTGAATCCAAGAGGTGGTATTTATTGAAAATGGGTTAAAGGGATTTAGTTTACTTATTATTAACTAGTATATTTTCACGACTAGTATGCAGTTGAAGTACAAAAAGGCCCCTCACTTGAGATTACACTCCTTATCTATTGTTAATTTAATGGTATCAAGCAAATATGATCTACAGCATAACACATTTATTTTCACATGGGGGAAACAGACCGCATCAAGAAGCAATCGAGAAATATTCAAAAATTGGCGGATTCTGAAAGTCAGTTATAATAAAATGGAATAATAAAAATATAATTTAATAGAGTGATAACAAAAATCATATATGGGAAATAAGTTGAGTTGATTGTACAGCCTTATTATGTTTAGTACACAAGGTAACACTTTAGTGACGATGTAGAAAGCGATATCAACACGACTAAGCACATATTAGTTATTACTGCGTAGTCAAGAAAGCCAGCAAGTTTATCTAGCGGGGTTGCAGTTATTGTCATTATAAATCTTATTATCTGACACCTTACAAATTACACTACATGTGTTTGTAGGAATATGTTTTGAACCAGTTATGAGCACAGAATAAGTATAGACTGTATAGAAAACAGCATTCTGAACATCTAGTGCTGACACAAACTCTGACAGCAACCATTGGTGTTGTGACAGTCGCCAGGTGTTCTGGTAATTCACCAAGCCTGACAGCAACCATTGGTGTTGTGACAGTCGCCAGGTGTTCTGGTAATTCACCAGGCCTGACAGCAACCACTGGTGTTGTGACAGTCGCCAGGTTTTCTGGTAATTCACCAAGCCTGACAGCAACCATTGGTGTTGTGACAGTCGCCAGGTGTTCTGGTAATTCACCAGGGCTGACAGTAACCATTGGTGTTGTTACAGTCGCCAGGTGTCCTGGTAATTCACCAGGGCTGACAGTAACCATTGGTGTTGTGACAGTCGCCAGGTGTCCTGGTAAGTCACCAGGGCTGACAGTAACCATTGGTGTTGTGACAGTCGCCAGGTGTCCTGGTAATTCACCAGGGCTGACAGTAACCAGTGGTGTTGTGACAGTCGCCAGGTGTCCTGGTAATTCACCAGGGCTGACAGCAACGATTGCTGTTGTGACAGTCACCAGGTGTCCTGGTAATTCACCAGGGCTGACAGTAACCATTAGTGTTGTGACAGTCGCCAGGTGTCCTGGCAATTCACCAGGGCTGACAGTAACCATTGGTGTTGTGATAGTCGCCAGGTGATTCACCAGGGCTGACAGTAACCATTGGTGTTGTGACAGTCACCAGGTGTCCTGGTAATTCACCAGGCCTGACAGCAACCATTGCTGTTGTGACAGTTGCCAGGTGTCCTGGTAATTCACCAGGGCTGACAGCAACCATTGGTGTTGTGACAGTCGCCAGTTGTCCTGGTAATTCACCAGGCCTGACAGCAACCATTGCTGTTGTGACAGTTTCCAGGTTTCCCCCTTAATGCTGACCCTCAGGTCGTCACTTTTCTTTTTCTAAGATACTTAATGCATTCTTAATTCGATTGCATTGGGCCAACGCCTGATACAGCGGGCTGTTATTTTGTTTAAAGGGAGTGCCTAGTGAGTAGTTAGTACACATCCAGAGTTGCAGTGACCTAGGTTCGAACCCTTAACATAGTTCACAGCACCCAAGTGCATGACACTGATCATTTTCTGCCAGGTACATATGTTAACCTCACCACAATCCTAACAGTTCTTAATGTTCTATGTAGCTTCTTTGCTCAAGACGATATGACACGCGATTGTCGAGTGGGTAGTGACCAGGGAGGGACCAGTGTAGTTGTTCCTGTGTGGCTTGCGCTACTCTGCGACCGGCCATCGTCAAGGCATTAAGCCCATAGGCCATCAATTTATTAAGCTTATAACATATACCAATGCCGGCATCTATTTTTGGATCGATATTTACATTCCCTAAATATACATAATTCAAATAAAACTTTCAAAGTGAGATACCGGTACATAGTTATTGCACAATATAACCGTAAATCGGGTCTATGCCTATGGGCTTAACGTCTTGATGGCACCATCGCAGAGTAGCACACACGCGGAGGAACACCTACACTGGTCCTGACGACATCAGGCTTTACGCCAAGCCTAAGAACTAACTTGTTCTTGGCGGGGTACCAAGCTAGGTCATGAGTACACACTGTCACAAGTCAACACCCATTCTGAAAGGACATCAGATGTTGCTAGGATCTAAACAAATAAAAAATAAATCACTGAAAATACTAGCATTGAGCTATACCACCACCAATACCAGTCTATATGGTCTATCTTTCTCTAACTGTAGTAATATTATGTGTGCAACACACAAGCTGCATATATTGTAAATAACTGTATTGTCACATGGCTGGAAGACCAGTGCCACGGCGCTGACAAAAGACTTTATTCAATGAATAAACTATATTTACAACAAAAAAAAAGCTTCTTTTGTTAGGTAAAACAATATAATAATGCTCCAAGTATATACAGAATAAAATTAGCACTAGAACAACTACTCAAAACTAGATATACACATAAAATAAAGTAAATCGTAAACAAAAAAGAAAAGAAAATCACAAAAAACAACAATATAAACGTACATAATACCGGGTTTGGAAAATCTTAATGATAGTCCAATGTAGTATCAACCAATCACCATTGAAAAAAGTAAACATAACACCCCATATTTCCTTTCTAAAAGTGAACCATTTTATATGACAGTAAATCATGTGACATTAAAGTAACTGTAGCATGCATACCATCAGATTCCAATGTGAAAAAATAGTTTTAAAATTGTTGAAGGATTCGAACCCAACCCTCTGCTACTAGGTGCAATGTACAACCCATTGTGCCAAAAAGAAAAGATCCTGCTTGATTTAATCCCTGAGCAAATATAAAACGGGAGGAAACAGTTATTGCTCGAAACAGGATTTGAGACCCGCAGTCTTGTGGGTGAGCATTGACCAAGTGTCCTTCTGTAACTTAAAGTTCAAGCTCTCAGCTTCGACTTCCAGTAATGCTCAATGATTACTCATCAATACGGGTTAACTGCACGACACATTCATCTTGTGACATTAAAGTTGCATAGTCCGATGGTTTTGAATTTCTGTATGTTTTCTGAGATAAATATATTAGATTGATCACTAGTATCTACTTTACATTATTTCAAAGTTACTTTTATTTTAAATGGTAAACCGTTGAGAGATTTTGAGTGCAAACATGGAAAATTAGTTTTGGCAAGCTTGCCAAAACTCTGACACCATAGACTTCTGCAGTAACAGGTTCTGTTAAATTTACTCAGTATTGCCTTCGACGCAGATTTTTTTTTTAAATAAGTGCATCAGTATCTATGATAATGATGATGATGATGATCTAAGGTAGATGTGTAAAAGCAAATCTAGAAAATTGGTTTGGTTTTGAAAATTTGATATTTCATCGGACTATGCAGCTTTAAAGCACTGTCGCTCAACTACAACTACTGACAATATGGCTAACGGCCCAGTGCTGGATTGGTTTGATCTACAGTCGCTGTCAGTAAATGCTTCTCAGTGTGTGGAGGGTTTCTAAGGTGAAATCGTCAACAAAACGCCTTTTTATTGACTGAAATTGTTGTTCAATCACCACATTCAAGGAACCTGTCAAACAGAACGTGGTGGCACCACCTATCAGGCTGCTCCAGAACTATAGTGAGAACTCACATGTCTGCGCCACCTAGTGGAATAATGCATATATTTCCACTGTGGCTGCCCTATAAATCAAAAAGAATTTACGCAAGGTCACTATGCAACCAAAAGAGCTGAAGGCCTCAAAGCCCATATTGTGTCATTAATGCGTTTATTAAATGCGCTTGACTTTTAACTGTTAGTAATTTTGCTTCAGTAGGATGTGAAATGATCTGAACCCATAACAAAATAGCGTGGTATCGGATCTGGCCAGTCCGCTATCACTTTTATCAGGAAGGGAAGGTCGCTGTACAGTGCATTGGGTATCACCACAGAAAATGTCTCGTCAGCAGTATTTAGGCATTTAATAAAGTTAATTACTAGCAATACTCACTGTAGTTTTTCATGCAAACAAATATAGTCACATGATCATTAGAAAGAAAGTTGATATACGAAAACTATACGTATATAATTAAAAAGTAGAACATCGACTTACATCAAGGATGTAACCTGTGAAATGTGATTTTTTAGTAAGGATATAAAGTACAAGATAAATACTACTGTGCATTTAATGTGAATATAGTAATATAAATGTGTTATAATTTATAAATTGAAAAAAAACACCCAACTTAACTAAAAAGTGATATTACAAGAAAATGCGCTTTGACTGTGGGATGCAGGTGCTATGATAAAATTGCTTCGTGCTGGCAAAATACTTCAAGTCATGAAAATGACCGTAAAATGTTGCTTCTTTACCTTTTTAAAGTACACTTTTTCACCAAAAAGATCAAGAAAGGAAAAAGATCAATGAAGACGCACTACAGTAAAGCAACATCGATCTACAATTCTAGTCTAAGTCATCAAAATTGTGATGCAAAATTTACAAATTGCCATTAAATGTTTGTGTTGCGTTCTCTTCAAAGACTAACTACTGTTAACTAAACATATATTTCAGTTACAATAACTTATATTTACTCCTTATTTGTCTTTCACAATCAACCTTGTTCTGACTAGAACAAAAATGTCATTCCTAAACTACTTGCTGCAGTGTGCATATGTAGTGAAACCCCAATTTCATGCACCCCGATTTAACACAAATTTGGATATAACGCAATGAGTCATTGGACCCGGAATTCTTTAATTCAAAGGTAAGTCAGTGAACTGAACCCCAATTTGGCATGGCCCCCAGGGGCGTAGCTAGACCTTTAATGACGTGTACTCCTAATTTCGGCAGGGGGTTTAGGGGGCCGCTTAAGCTTAAGCTGGCGGATTTTACACATTTTCGACACTCCGGACTACTACATGCCTTCTCTCTCTCTCTCTTTATTATTTTTAATTATATTTTTTGTTGACAAAACGATGTGGACGTTTTGGCATACGCGTGTACGCCTAGCTATGCCCCTGGCCCCCCGCCTTTTTTTACGATATTTTATGGATCCACATGGGGTTTATTATAACGGGGTTTCACGGTATGTGTGTACATATATTTATATTATAAATGTACACACAAAGGATAAAGTCCACAACAATTATTTAGAATATTCATGGATGACCATAGACTTTTCATTTATAATTTATAATTTGATATTACAAAAAAACACCTAAAGTATTTTCCGTGCATTGTTTAAATGGCACAGATCTAGGTATCACTTGCATAAACTTACATGTTGAAGATAAGGACTTTTGCTTTAACTCCGCGATTGTCTGTTCGGATTTCTCACACTGGTCTTTGGAGGTCCTCAACTCCTGAACCAGCTTCTCCAACTCGCTGTCTTTCAGTTCAAGGTCTTGTTTTAATCTGTAATTAAATGTAATAACCTCTGATTATACGCAGTAGCCTCAGGTGGCTGGAGTCAGGGGTAGACTACCCGTTGTTGGTGTGTCACGGAGCCGGGTGGGGGCTCCACTAAGAGTGTCAAGTCACAAGGGAGTGGGAATAACAGGTTGGAAATAAAGCCGAACAACAAAAGTCTTGTGGATAACCTTGCACAAAGTTGTGACCATAACTCCAGGGTCCGTACACATGTGAAGATATGGAATTAAAGGTTATTTCCAGGCTTTGAAAGGCTGTTTCTGATAGGACTATTTTCATTAGGAAAAAACAACAATGGCGAATGGCGATTTTGGACTAATTTAGATCAGTGGGGACAGTTTAATGGTATTCAAGGCTTCTCAAGACTAATTACCCAAAACAGGTTAAATTCAGGCTTTCCAAGGACTTGTAATGGGGAAAATGAAGTTCAAGGCGTGTCAAGACTTTCCAAGACCCGTACAGGCCGTGAAACTCTGACATAGTCACATAGGCCAACACACGACAGGCAAACTTTCATACGAACATGGATTCTGCTATTATTTGGAATGTTTTCACTTATTACTTGGAAGGTTTTCACTTTTGCTTTTCCAAGTCACACATAAGTGTCCAGTTTTAGAGAATGACCCACCTACTAATTAATAGTCAAATTTAAATCTAATACGCTTAAGAAGGTCATCTCACCTTTGTATACTGGAATCTGTTGTGTTCTGCTCGCTTGAACATTGATGCTCTAATCTGGTGATTTCTGACGACTTGTCGCTGTTAAAACATGACATGTAAGTTATGAAATAAACAGCACACTACCTAGTCAAATTTCCTCACTGAAAGAGCTGGGAACACTTGGAACAGACTACCAGCTGATGTAGTGAACGCCCCAAGCTTAAACTCTTTCAAAGGACGCCTCGATAAGCACTGGGTAATTTACCACTACAGTCAGCGCTCGCCGCACAAAAACTATAATTTCACTAGGTCCCACTTAGACAGGCCAAAGCTGCTAACAGGCATTGATGCCTAATTTCTTAAGCAGAAGAGGATAAGTATAAGTATAAGTATAGTCAAATCCAACAGTCACTCTGTAATGCGACAAGAATTTATTTCCAGTTTAAAGGAATACACCGTAATGTGATCTGCATTCCGGATGCGAGTGTACATATAGTTCATGTTTTTTGTTGCAAGTTATTTATTTATTGATAAACTAAACAATCCATTTAAAGCCATAAACAAGAAGCAAGAAAACCTATTACTAAAACTAAATTCCAAAGATTTGAATCAAATTGGACTAGTGCTGCCCAGCGGTGAAAACAAGTATTAACACGCTTATCCGTTATGAGCAGTGTAAATATAAAAAAAACACAACCCCCCCCCCCCATTTTGTACGTATCTGATTGGATGGCTGAAAGTTGCATTAAAGGACATTTTGTGTATTGTCTTGCATTTTAAAAGCAAATGTAAATATTTAGTTGTGTTTGGGGAGTATATTTGCAACAACAGTAGGGCCTGTCCTTTGCCCCCAATTTCTTTAGCAGGATAAAATGTGAATATAAAGCTGCCATTATAGTGCTGCACTCTATTCAAATAATGGCAACACTCCTAGAGTTGTAACATACACAGGTGTCTTGTATCCGTGTTAACCACATACAATTAGCCAATCAGATACGAGAAAATAGCCTTTCAGTGAAATGAGTCCTCTTTCTGACAACTTGTAAAATATTCCGATATTCGGCATAGGGGGGAATGCAAATGTTCTATTACTGATCGGTGTACATGACCAGGCGCATGTATGTATATATATATGTATGGGCTGGTGGTGCCTGAGTGGGATGTAAATAGACATAGTGGTGCTGGCAGGTCTGGGTGTGAGTGCACTCAGGGCCTACCCCCTCTGCTGGGATAGGGATCACCACACTCAAAGGTCAAGGTTGGTGGTGGCCATGGGGCCATACAACTTGTGGTGGTGGGCAGACCACTGGTATCCATGGGGACCAGGAATGCTGGATCCCTATTGGTAGGGTCAAGAATGCTTGTTTCCCATTGGGAGAAAGGGGTGGGGTGATACTCTACAATGAACCCATGTAACCATATAAATAATAAACCAGAGGGCTGGACTCTCTCTTCTTCTTTACACTTTATACTCTTCCTTTCTCTTTGTCTGTATTGATTTCAACATAGCCTGCCTACACAGCCACAGATTCGAGCATTAGACTTTACAAACTTTCCAAAATGGGCACTGCAGAAAATATAATATTTTATACAGGGATTAAAACATTGTTGCTTAGCTATCTACATTTTGAGATAATCTGACTCTATTTAATCTGGAAATCTGGTCTAACCAAGCCATCCACGGAACAGACAATTCATTTTATCCTGTTATCATGTTTTACTAATTTGACATAGGATACTAGGAACAAAGTAGATTAATGAGGTTTCACAGTATATTATATTTACAGAGAATAGAGTATACTATATACAACTTTGGAACTCTATTAATACTTTAAGGAGTAGGGAATAATAATAGATAGTGGTGATGGCGCATAAATAGGTCGATAGTTGACAAAGGTTTATATTTTCAAGACATGTTAAATTCAATACATTTATATAGTTATGCTTGTTGATTTCGTGTAAGCATTTGCTCACCTGATTTGTTGCTTGAGCTCCTGTAACGCTAAGTGTGCGGATCTTGTTCTGTTAGACAACTTTGTATTCTCTGCTTCTAATTCTGAAATGAACCAAACCATATTTCCTACAGATTGACTAGCGATCAAACTCTTGGACAGGCACACGGCTTTACAGTGCAATGTTCTTACTAGAGAAAGCATCGAATTTTAAAAACCAAAATACCAACCTAGATACTTGGGCACTCATTAAACATTAATTTCCGTTCACTATTTCTGTGCCATGCTGTTATTCTAAATAAATGTCTATGCATATGTCCAGCATTTTGTGTGCATACCAACATTAATTTAGCATATTTTCAATTAAAATATTTCAAACATTAACACTTAAAAATAAAAATAACTTCAAACTAAAGTAAATCACAACAATCACTTTAACATATTTATCTTAAAAAAATCATAGCAGAAACTCAAAACTATCGGATTATGCAATTTTATGTAACATTGAGCATAATCAGTACTTGGAGGGGGTGACCATTTGAGAATACGAGGTGCCATAGATAACCTGATATCCTTACAAATTAGTGAATAAGTATAATATACTCCCATATAATTAGACAAGGAACATAGTTGAAATTTTGATTGGTCATTTTATGTATTAATTTAGCTATTGTACCATCAAATATAGCTTGCGATTTGACACGATACATTTTACTATTGCAAAGCGACATGTGTAACTTGTATCCAACAAGTCCTTCTGTTTTATCCTAGTAATGCCAAGTGCCCGGCAAGATAAAGTCAATATTGGGCAAGTTGCATAGGCAACATGGGTAATTCGGGACCAAGACGGGACACCTGGGATCCCACCACTATACACCCCGACCTATACTTTTAGTTCCCCCTTTTAAATATAGGGGCCGGGAGGTGACTCCAGGTGGCGCCCCTGCGCCCGCATGCTGGTATCCACTGCTTGTACCCGGGCCGCGCCCCTGTGAAGTCACTTCCGCCCTGCTGCCTCCACAGACGGCACTTCACCACCAGACGCTGGCCCGACAGCACCAATCACCTTTTCTCACCTCGGGACAGGCCGTTCTCCAACCCACACGGTGCCACAGAAGAAAACGACACGCCACACGACCGGCCGCAGAAGAAAACGACATGCCATGCCGCAACGGCCACAGTCGCCCCCCCCCATTCCTACCCCACGACAGCGTGGCCGCCCTTGCTCCGTGGTGGCTAAGAAAGCGGCGATTCCCCCCCCAGCAGGATGACATGAGTAGCGACAACGGGTCCGCGGTGGCGCAACTCTCCCTCCTGTGACAGTCTGTGACCGACTCGATCCAACAGCAGGCCCAGTTCGCGAAAGCGATGAGCAACCGACTGGAGGCACTGGAGAATGCAAAGCGGCCACGAAAATCCAAGAGCAACTCGTCCGCCGACAGGTCCGCGGCGAAACAGAGGAGACGCGCGGAGAGGGATTCATCAAAATCACCCGAGACGCCACGTGGTCGATCACCACGCCCGACATCCGCCAAGCCACGGCGAAGCAAGGCCCGGAACACCCGAGCACGCCACAACAGGTCGACCTCAGACGAATGGAGCAGACACCACAGGAGCAGGGAACCAGGCCGCACACTCGTGTCGTCCTCCAGTGAAGACGCCACACGCCACCTGGAGGTCGTTGAGGCGATCATCGACTCAAACTATGACTCCAGATCGAACAAGAGAGGTAGGAGGCCCCATATTCCACATACATATGTGATAAGGGAGGAGAGGAAAGGCAAGGTGGGCCTGAGGGAAAGCAACTGGCACGAGTACTTTGCCGCATTCTCACGTATGCGGAAAGACCCCAAAGTGCCCCACTCTTGGATTAAGCCCATGCTGGACCACCAGGATGAAATCTTTGAGATGGCATCGGAGTGGCAGTGGGACACCTGCCTGGCAAGGTCAGAAAAGGTATTCGCCATGATTGACGATGGACGACTCCCCAGGGGATGGCGCGACACACAGTTGATAAAAGACCTGCAACGTGGAGCGTGCCTCTTAGGATCCGGAAGGAAGAAGAGAAACGGTCAGCTAAGCCAGACTACCCATATCAACCCTACACCACCCGCACTGACGAACATCCAGGCCCGTCGTCCAGTACCCCATACAAATGCCCCGAGTTCAATACGGACAGCAATGGATGCCCATGCCACAGGGGGAACTGGGGAACAGACTGCGGCTTCACCATCTCGCACGGCATGTGTGCATGGTGCGCAAATAAATATAAGAAGGCCAACCCACACAAGGAACAGAAGTGCAACAACAAGAAGCGACAGCTCGGTAAGAAGGCGGCGGCAGCAGACAACAAGGAAGGCAAAAACAAAGCGGATTTTCGCTAACCGGCCAGGGTCAGGCCGACCAAAACACCACACAAGACCCCACAGAACCAACGGGAGTAGCGGCCCTGACGCTGGTCTCAGCAACCCGATGGAGGCAAAAATCCCTCCCACGTGGTATGACAAAAACTCGGGCAGTCATATCGGCCGCAATGCCAACCCCCACTCCCCGCCCCCCCAGGCGCCGCCGGCAGACGCTCCCGCCAAAACCCCACCATGTGGAGATGTGACGTGGCCACAATGGCTCACCCACAACCCCACACACATGGGTGGCCTGCCTAGAAGCTCGCCCCCCCAGACACCCCGACGCCCACCCCCGAGAAAAAGACGATACCGCCTCAGATGCCTGGCAACATGACACCACAGGCGGCCGCCTACCCGACACCGCACGACCGCCCACCGCTACCGGCCATAAAACCGGCACACCCACAGACACCGTCCCCAACAGACTTGGCCGTAACGACCCCGGAACGGCCTAGACAGCGACACCGACATCGCCGCATGAGGGCGGGAAAGCCTAAGGTCCGCGATCCCCCACCCGTCCCATGACAACACTGACAGACATGAGCCACAGGCTTCACCCCCACCCCCCAACCAACCCCCCACCCCTTACACCCTCCTCACTGGCGCTCCCACCCCCTCCCCCACCGGCCACCCCAGACAGCCCGCCCACCTACCAACCCACCCACACCACTCACCCCACACATACCTTCCCAAAATCCGGCCATCGTAGTGCGCTACACACCAACTGGCACATCCGTAGCTTGCGTACAGACACTCAACCGCCTCGCCATCATCAACCGCGATACTACGGTTGACTCACAGTCTGAGCCTGCTGATGCCCTGCTCACACTAGACGACCAAGGGCAGGCATCGGAGGACATAGACGACGTGAGCCAAGCCACCCCCGCCGACTGCCTCATCCCCTACAACCTTGCCCAGCATCGTCGACCTCACCGACGAGGTCACCCGCCTCGGCCAAGGCGCCTACATAGTCTATAGACCTCGCCAGGGCCTACAGACAGCTCCGGACATGACCTCTGTCTGTACCCCTACTGGGCATCACCCTGGACGGCCAGACCTACTTCGACGTAGCACCCCTCTTCGGCTGCAGGACCTCCACCATGGCCTGCACAAGGACGATGAATGCCGTCGTCTACCTGCTCCGCCGCAACGACCACTTCGTCCTCTGCAACCTCGACGATTTCGTCAGGGTGGCTGCCACAGCAGAGGATGCGGTAAGGGCTTACTTGGAAGCGGTCGAGCTTGCAAAGGACCTTGGCCTTGCCTTGTCACACTCCAAGTGTATCCCCCCGACTAAGAACATTGAGTGGCTTGGCTTCACTGTCGACACAGACGACATGACAGTACGGATCCCACCATCTAGTCTGGGTGCGCCACCTGGATCCCTGGCCTCCAGGAAGGACCTCCAACGCCTGGTCGGACCACTACAACACGTCGCGAAGTGTGTTCGCCACGCTAGGAGGTATATGAATAGGATCCTTCGCCTGCTCAGGGACGCCCCCACTGGGAAGCACCCCATAATGGAGGAGATGCTCGGCGACCTAGCCTGGTTTCTCGAGTATGCCGAGGCTGCGAACGGAGTCGTCCTCCTTCGCCCACCCCCGAAGCACAAGTGGGTGATCGAGTGCGACTGCTCGCTCCTCGCCTGATCAGCTCGTTCGTTTCCTTGTATGCATAGCGGCATACAAGGAAACGAACGAGCTGATCGGGCTGCGAAGAAGGCCTTGAACTGTGATCTTGAACCGTGTCTGATCCCTCACTCTGACCTGAAACCACTAATAGCCACCCACATAAAATCCATGAAAACATTAATAAACTTAAAGAAATTGAACCATCTGTGGGAAAGCCACCAGAGACTCATGCGGGAGGTCGGCGGGATCAAGTGGTCCTTAGCCGCTGCCGTATTGGCCACTCGTGGCTTACACATGCTTTTCTGCTCAAGGGGGTACCTCCCACTGAATGTATTGGGTGTCAGTCCCCGCTGACACTCAAACACATTTGACTAAGTTGCGTTGATTTTTTGGCCCTGCGCCAACAGTTCTACACTGCAGACAGTATGCATGACCTTTTTATAAAGGTAAAACAGGAAAACATTTGAGCCTTTTTAAGGGCAGCTGGACTGTACCACCTCATATAGTTTACTCAATAGATTCTATCAATTATTAATAAAACTTTTCTTTTTCTATGGGAATTTGTTTCCCTTGACCACAAATATATGATTGTGAGCTTTCTAATTTAATGAGTGTCTATTGGCACATAATTGATTGTCTGCTTTTACATGTAAAAGCGATGGTTTGAACAAAAAACAAACATTTCTCACCATGAATATGGCCTATGCTGCCGACACGGCATAAAGCAACCACCAATCAATCAATCAATCAATCAATCGCTCCTCGCCGGGGAGGAGCCTACTCACCATCAGGCTACATCACGGAAGAATACCAACAAGACTTCCTCGATAGTCCAACTCGAGGCCATTGTTTGTTTGTTTATTGTTGTTTTACGTCCTAGCAACATCGAAGGTCATATCAGGACGGGCACCAACTTGTGACAGTGCGCACTCATGGCGACTTTATAGTGCTGCCCCACTGGGATACCAGGCCGCCAGCACCATGACCTGATATCCCACTCAGTCACATTATCCTGACACTGAGCCAACCAATCCTTGCCCTATCCTAATAATGCCAAGCGCCTGGCTAGGAAGCAACAAGTATCAATTTGTAAGTCATTGGTTTGACTCGACCAGGTTTCGAACCCACGATCCCATGGTCTACCAACACGGGAGACGGAGGCTCTAACTCATTCGGCCATCCCGTCTGGTCACTCGAGGCCATAAACCTCATAGTCGCCCTTCAGGCCTTCACCCCACCCAACCCTCAAGACTATGCGATAGTCGTCAGCACTGACAACCAGGCATCCCAGACGGTCCTCGACTCCAGTGCT
Source organism: Branchipolynoe longqiensis (assembly GCA_030323885.1). NCBI lineage: Eukaryota > Metazoa > Annelida > Polychaeta > Phyllodocida > Polynoidae > Branchipolynoe > Branchipolynoe longqiensis. Next base: position 84,940 of record CM059200.1, on the reverse strand, counting down.
GGTAGGGACCCTGTCATGTGTGGGGTGCGCCAGGGCACTGTGGAGGTTCGCTGCCTTGAACTCTTGTGAGGTCCAGGTGATTCACAAGCCCGGAACCCACCTCACGTTCGGGGACATGCTTGGTAGGGCCCCCTTCGACCACATTGCCCGCCGACAAGCAAACCAGTTCGTTGACGACATGGACCTCATGCGCGTCAGGGTTCGCCATGACAACTCTGTCTTTCATAACACTGTGTAGCCTGGGGAGATTGTAATTTTGCCTCTCTCTTCCCAGGGCTACTTGGACACCCAACTCGACACACGGGCTCTGTTCAGGGTTTGACTTGCCCGGGGGACCTGGAAGAACAAAAAGTTACAAACGGCCACTTACCACCAACATGCCAGCGACGAGCACTACGAACCCATGAGGCCGAATCAACTGGATGTCGCCTCATTCCTCATTCACCTCACCACCACCTTGAGGTCCCGGGGCGCCGTAATGAACTACCTCAGCACGGCCCAGACCTGGGTCAGCCTCACCAACGGCAAGGTGTCAAGCTTTGACACATACCTCATCTTCATAGTCAAGCATGGGGTATTCAAGACCTCGACCTACCTGGTTCGACGGGCCGAGCCCCTCACGGTGCCCCAATTACACTCAGTCGTCCGGTACCTCCATTCCGTGGGCCCCTCCGCCAAGGTACTAACATCCACACTCCTGATGGGGTTCTTCACACTCCTGAGACAAGGCAACCTACTGACTACCTGGTGCACCAACGACCCCGCCCACTCCATACAGGACTGTGTCACCCACCTAGCGGTTCATGTCCGCTCGACTAAGACCTCCAAGACGGCCTCCGATGCGTTCTCCATACACATACCCCAGATATCGGGATCCGAATATTGCCTGTGACGTGCCTGGAGAACCTACAAGAACCATACTGACACTGCCCGTGACCGCCCCGCCTTCCTGACACTGAGCGGTCAGGCCCTAACAGCCCGGACCCTCACCCGTGCACTGCGAGTGGCACTGGCTTCCCGCGGTCACAGTCGACCGGACGACTACACCCTACATAGCCTCCGACAGTGTGCGGTTCAGGCCTGTGCTGGCACCCCGCTACAGGATGTAAAGGAACTCGGCGGTTGGCGCTCCGGCGCCGTACACACATATGTGGAAGTGGCCGCCTTCAGGGTCGCGACCTGCACTCTACACCCTATTTGGTTGAGTGCCCGGATTCCCCACAGACGGCACTTCACCACCAGACACCGGCCCGACAGCACCACCCGCCTTTTCTCACTGCCCACCCTACTTCAATACTTTTGCATGATAGGGTTGAGTGCCAGGTTCCCGCAGAGACTCGAACTTGTGACCTTATTATTTTATCCTCACCATTGTACCGCATTACCTTGACCTGTTTTTCTCATACCTAGATTAATAAATCCCATACTAAGTAGTCCCGTGTCGTGACCTGAATTACAGTTGCAGAGTGATGGTTTTGACGTTCCGTCATATCTTTTAGATAAATATATTAGCAGCTGATTAGGTTGATCCCTATAATCGACCTAATTTAGTTTGAAATAACTTGGCTAACTTAGTATATATTTAAAATGCAAAACATGGACAATTAATTTACGCTTGCCAGTCAAAATGCTTGAGACTATATGCTTCAGCAGTAACAGGTTATAATTCCTATTAAATTGACTTAGTATTCCCTTCTCTGCAATAACAACTGCTTAATAAGTGCACCAGATTCTAAAATTGGATATGAAACATCAAACCAAGGGAACCGGTTTGGGGTTTCCAAAATTTGATATTTTCATCGGACGGTGGAGTTTAAAATTTTTTTTACTCAGCGAGGGATTGATCACAAAACCCTTAGTCGATATCACATTGACCACTAGTGGCATACACTCTCTTTTTGCTCAATGGCACCCCCCCCCCCCCCTCGTCATGTATTGGGTGTCAGTTCCCACTGATTCAAACATATCTGATTAAATTGTGTTGATTTTATGGTTTTGCGCCAACAATTTTACAATGAAAGCAACATGCATGAGCACTTTACTCACGTAAAACAAGGAGAACTTTAAGCCCTTTTGAGAACAGGAGGGTTGTACCATCTCTGATTGCGTATTATACCAAGTTTTCACAGTTTAGTAAGAATGAGACCGGTACCATTGACTTTTATCTAGAATTTAGTTTTCCTTGGTCACAATTTGTATGATTGGGAGCTTTTAACTTCATAGATATCTTTTTACGCATAATTGATTGCAAGCTTTTACATTCGGTGTAAAAGCGATGGTTGAATAATATATGACATAATGCAAGTTGAACACTGCTCTCCGTGAAAATGGTTTTTGCTGCTGATGTAAGCAACCACCAATCAATCAATCAAAACTTTGCATGAGGCAATAAACCACAACATGTACATGGAATACACAATTTCCGCGACTAGCACGACACCTGGTGTTGTGGGTCGACGGTGTGTCACTGTGTTGTTTTACACTGACGATCAAGCTTTTCAATCAATCAATCAATCAATAGGATACAGCTATAATTATCAAAAATGATTAAAAAATGGTAAGTATGTTTTCTCTATAAATCCAAATTTGTTCCGAAAAGACGGTGTCAGTTGCTCAATATGAAGCCAGTGTTAACAGAGCCTCAATTGCGTCTCCACACACTCTGTGACCCACAAATCCAGTCTGGATTACGCTCTGTGCATGCGTCGCGGAAATCGTGTATTGGATTCTATTTTTATTAAAACCACTTCATCCCTTACCATCTATCCGGTCTCTTCGTCCGTGAATGTCTTTTCGGAGTTGTTCGGCATTGTCAGCTGTTGTCCTGAGGTTTGTCATTTCTACCATTGCAGCTCCCAGCTTGTGTTTCAATGCACTTATTTCTTCCATCATAGTACTCTTCTCATTCTCCAATCGCGCAATATTACTTTTATATTCTTCAGTGCCTGTGTTGGTTGAAATCAATTGATTGACTGATTGAAGTAAATGCTTGAAATTGCTTTTGAGTTGCAGCCATGTTATATTTTTATAGATAAATATATTAAGTTAATCATTATAATCTGTTTTGCTTCAGTTTGAAGTAATTTTTTACGTCAATAGGTTAACTTTAGAGACATGTAAAGTTAAAACATGTTAAAATTATATTGTCACACTCACCAAAATATTGGACGAAATACTTTATTCAGGCATATGATTGGGTGCAGGAAAAGAAACCTGAATTTTTTGTTAGGTTATCATGGGGACACACAGCATCCCACTGAGTCGCGAGTGGGATGCAAATAGTGTATTTCAGAAGTGTTTCGGTGGCAAGGAAAAAAAAGGAATTGAACAAAAAACGGAAATCCGGTTTCGGCTGTCAGAAAACCCCCGGAATTCCGGTTAAAACCGGAGAAATCACATGCCTGTTTATTGGATTATGCAGCTTTAATTAATCAATCACGTACATTGCGCCGCAGATAATTACTGTGGCTTAGCAATACAATTATTACCTAACATTTGTGCATTGGTATTAATAAGCCAAAGGAAATGTTTATTAGCACTATGAAATACTTGTTATGGTTCCAAGTGATTATCAAGTCACACATTCCTCTCCATCTCTTCTTCAGTAGCTATTATTATTGATATATATATCACAGTGTTATATGTTATATATATATGTTATATATAAAATATATATATACCTATGTTATAAGTAAACCATTATAACTGTATAATTAACATAGGGAAACCATTTCCAAATATCATACCAAACATTCAAAATAGTAGAAAAGTGTAATGTGTGTAAAAACTGTGTGTCTCATAAAACCTCATTACATCACATTGTATTTGCTATGTTGTTCTATTTATATCTATTAATAGAATGTCTGAAATCATTGTGTTCGGGCTTTTCATCTCAGCGTGCAGAAACAACCCTATTTTAAGTGCGTGATACATTTGCTAATTGTGCAACATTATTAAAGGAGCTGCATATGGACTATGATGATCAGTTCATATCTTTCTATGTGAACCTTACATAACTTCACTGCTTACTAAACCAAACATGTGTTGGTAGAATGATATCCCTATCACTCTCCCAACATATATCTGGTACAAAGGTCTCACCATGCAATTTCAGTTGAGCTTGTAGGTTTATTTTTTAGTTGTCTGCAATATCTTGTTTTAATTGTGTTAAAGTTGCATGGTCCGATGGCATCTGAATGTTTATTTTATTTTTGAGATAAATATATCAAATTGATCGTTATAACGTACTAATCATTAGTCCGGAGTAATTTTGAGGAAAAATGGCTAGTTTTGAAACAATTTGAGCTGAAAGAACCCAAAATACTTTCGACAAGCTTCCCAAAAGTCCTCTCGCTATGATGCTTATTAACGTCTCGCGATGACAACGTGATGTGGGATGACTCAATTTAAATGTAGCCTGGTCTCCTGGTAGTTTCTACTGATGGCACCATTGCACGATCATTTGTTTGTTGCCATGTGATGTGATATTTTTATATATTTTATTGACACTAGCATTGTTGGATTAATTTTAGACTGTTTATATTTTCATGTGTACTTTTAACTGTATACATTGGCTGTTTGGCAGTGGTGCAATATCATTCAATATAATATTCACTTATAGAGTTATACCATATACGACAGTCTGTTCGACATTACAAATATCAGTATCGTTTGGTAATATATATATGTATATTTTTATTATAATACATATTTAATTGTATTTATTTAATTTACCTAATTAATAACCAGTCCATAGTCAATTCCATAGATAGGATTATTACATATATTGATTTATTATTGATGTATTTGTGCATCTGTAAATTTAAAGAAAATAGAATTTAAAAAAATTGGATTAAAAAATAGCTGGCAGAACAGGATTCAAACTAACTAGAAAGTAGAAGGGGTTCCCAAATGTGTTGAACGCCCACTTCCCTTTTTGGTAAGTCATGGGATTTGAACCCCTGGTTTTCAATCCTGGTTGTGTTAAACCAATGACTTAAAAATTTATTCTTGTCGCTACCGTACCTGGGGTTTGGAATTATTAGGATAGGGCAAGGAGCAATAGACTGAGAAAGACCAATTGTCTGCAATTGAAAATTCCCCTCCTTAAACAACTAATGTACAACCCCCCCCCCCCCCTCTCCCACCTCCCAAACAAAAAAACCAGGGTACCTTCAGAGTTTCAGTCTAATATTGTTCCATCTGAGTTGGAAACATAGGATCAAATGTAAGTACGTGGTTTGGCATTAAAAACAAAAAAATGCTTCATCAGCCCCTGCAACCTTAAAACAGTTCAAGCTATGGTGCCATCAAACTTCCAGTGGGATATCCTGGAACCTGACTAGGTTACATATGGTGATTGGAATGAAGGCTTGGCTAATGAGGCCACGAGATTGACCTACTTGCTTAATGAGTGTTGCTGCATAATGGCTGTCTGAAAGTAGGTGTCCAAGGAGATGAGGTAATAAATTCACTGATTATTCTGTATAGGCTGTCCTCAATCCTTAGCTAATGCAATAGTATCTAAGTTGGATATATAGAACCAAATTTATAGAACCAAAGTGTGTTGGTTTTGAAAAAAATACATTTCATCGGACCATGCAACTTTAAGATGGATGAGTATCATTATTACCTTGGTCATTGTTTGTTTGCTGTTGTTTTACATCCTAGCAACATCTACGGTCATATCAGGACGGCGGGGGGGGGGTATCTTACCTCTTACAAATATTGATGTGTAAACAGAATTTAATGCAGAACCGAACACAGTATAAATTTGAGCTTGTGTCACCTAAATGCAATGGTTACACACATGTTGGACATGATTTGTCTGAGTAGGCCTACACAACTGATCAACCTAGTCCATATCTAGCATATTTAATGGAGTTAACTATATGTCCCCTTTCCTTCTCTTTGATTTAATGTGATGAGTTTTTGGTTACTTGAAAGTGGATTTAAAAATATTGAAAGCAGTGACTGCTGATTTGCCAGTTCGGTGAGTATTGACATGCATTGATAAAAATGTGTTGTAACCATGCATATTTAGGATTTTAATAAAAAAGAAACTTTACAATGCAGTCACCAATAACAAACATAATGTGAACTCTAGCAATGAATTAAGTTCTACTTTCACCCACGTTCTGTGTTCAGGTCAGCATGGGAAGCATGAGCTGAGAAAGGCACGAGTTAGACAACTGATCACACTCGAGTTGGTGACATTAAATATAAATGCAGTTAAGATGATCCTACTCAGCATTGATTAACAATTTGGAAGTAATTATTATTAAGGAAATTGAAAAGTTGTATTCTAAAGACAGGAATATAAGGCCTCATTATTAAATAATACCGAACTATCTTTTTATTTTTTCATCAATTAGGAATGATTTAATTAAGTGTAATGTGTCTTCTTTGTGACCACTCTTTCCAAATTTGGCATTACAGAAAATGATTATCTTTTTCTTTTCATCTGTTGTTCAGAACATTTCTGCCTAGCTATATAAGGTCACTTGTAATAGTCCGACTCCATTTAATTAATAAATCTAGCCATATGACCAAACCATTAATGAAACAGAATTCTACTAATTCATTTGACCCCCTTATCTTCAAAAATCATTTATCCAACAACCTCACTAATCCGACATTGGGTGCTAGGAACAAATTCACTAGAATATGGTTCTATAGCAAATAGTGAAATATCTCAATACATTTGTAATAACAAATCGAATTCCTAGGCTGGCAGAGTGATTACAGGACATATCATTCAATGACACAGTCATCGACATCAAGTAGGACAAAATGGTTCTCGTCTGATGAGCCTCTGCCAGTACTTGGATGGATGACCATCTGGGAAATCAAGGTGTAAAGACGTGTCGACACAGGGAGCTATGTAATGTAACTGTTTATTTACAACACTCCTTGACTTGACATCATCGGTCATGATCCGGTCTGATCTCTGACCTCTGATACATATATTACATCTCCCTTTCAATAGATCCAATTCCAGTATTGTTAACATCATTATCTTATTTCTATACCACCTCCTTTTCAAACCAAAAGGAAAATATTGTATGATAAACTTATAATGATTAAACTTACTCTTCATAAAGTCAATGCTGTGACCTAATTTATTTTTGATTACATCCATCGATTGTTTTTACTCTGTCGATACATCTTAATTGTTGTGTCGATGAATTAAACATTGTTTTGTCACCAATACATTGTGCTACATTTTGTATAAATTCTCACGTTGCAACATAATAATCCTTAATTACAAATACATCCTATTACTTCTTTGTAGACATTTCTGTGGGTCTATACAAATAATTACATTTTTTATACATTGTTTGACTCCTTAAGTGTATTATCTTATATTTCTATCCTGTCAAGTGATTTACAATTTCCTAATTTATTGAAAACTTAAGTTATTACATCGAGATATAACTAACTGTATATGATTCATCCATGTTTTAATACACACCTTACCTATACGTATGTTAATAAAGCTGTTTAATAACATCTTAATACCCTAATTTAAGTGTTGGCTTAATTTGTCTTCCGTATCGTGTTATGTACGGAATATTTGTCTTTATTTGTTTTGAATTTTTCGCATTTGTTTTGTCTGTGTGTTGTGTATTATTTATGTTTGATTTACTTTTGATTTAAAAATGAATTTCCGATTTCGTTGTATTCTAAAGACAGGAATATAAGGTCTCATTATTAAATGTTGGTCATTATTCATTATTTTGTAATCTCTTGATCCAGGTGTATTAGTGCTTACTATTTTACCCGGTTTCCATGCATCTTTGTGATTTTTCTATCTTCTGCTGTCTCCTGTGTTTAGTTTGTGGTGTGTTTTTCCAGCATGTATATAAAAGTATTTCTTTAGTATTTCTTGTCTATGTCGTAATAATGGTAGTTTGGATTTCAGGATTTTTGGTTTCCGATAAATATCTAGTTTTGGGATGCGTGTTCTTAATTTTTGTGACATTAGCAATTGTGCTGGTGATGCATCAATGCCTTGCAGTGACGTGTTTCTGTAATAGACTACATCACTGTTCCGACTGCGCATGCATTGAAAACAGCCTTGGGAGCAAAGCAAAGCCGTACGGCCATTGAGTTTGCCGATAAGCGCATTGAAAAACGTTAGTTTTATTAAAAATTAATAGAAATCCAAAACCCTAACCTTATCAATTTAATATAATCTTTTTGTTAAACATGTTTTCTATATGTGTTCCAAGCGGTTTGTGCCTAGGTGGTGTGATTTTATCAATATTTTACTTTTTCAGTATGGAGATTACTCACTGCCATTGACAATGCATTGAGTACTCTGGCTATGGCTCTAACACTAGTCTGAGTGCCTAGATCTTTCTAAATCTAAATGCACATGGCATAAGATGTGCTGATTATATTGATGTAAATGTAATGCTGGATAAAAGATTAATATCTTAATTTATTATATATATTTTTTTAGTTAGTATTCTATGTTTCAAACAAGAGCTGAGATGAGCTGAAACTAGCACATTTTATAGCTGCACCCAGTGTATTAGCATGTGCCATGTGCTTTTGGGGGGGTTGTTTTGCTCTGACCCATCCCACAATGCACCGCGCTGCTGGAACCGTGATGTAGTCTATAGCCGTTAAGTCGCCTCAACTAGTTTGCCTTGTCTAGTTCGGCTCACATTCGCCGTGTGGACGCGTGGTTAAGGCGGATTAGGTAGTCCAGATGAAGCGAACTAGCTTAAGTCGGCCCATATCGCCTGTGTGGATGGTAGCGGGTTAGATACGGCGGATTAAGGACGTCACAGTCGAGACCTGAGTTTATTGACTTTTTGGTAAATTTGGTCTATGAACCTGCTAGAGGTGCACAAATATTTTTTTCATGATATATTTTAAGGTTTTCACTGCCCAGCAGAAGTTTTGACCATTCCAAACCAATACGATTCAGTTCATACATATCTAGGTCGAACCCACACTCTCTCGTGGCGACGTCGACTAACCGAAACTGGCGCTGGTTAGTATGGACTTGCTCATGCGCAGATATCGATTTCTGCCTTAAACTGTTCTGTGTGTGGACACGACACTAGTTCGCCTCATCTAGTTCGCCTTGTCTAGTTCGGCCTAAAGTTGTGTGTGTGAACACGGCTTATTTAACATGCTTATGTTGATGTCTCGATTATCTTTAATTGCTTTCTTTTAACATATTTTTAATTGTTTGCACATATCTTTCAACTTGTCGGTTGCTTTGAGCATGCATTGGGTTTGTGTATATTGATTTAAAGTCATATGTAGAAGCAAAATTGTGGTATTCTTGACTTGTAACTTGCGGTCCGTTGTCAGATACTACATGCTTCGGGATGCCATGTCGTGCGAAAGTTTGTTTAAGGGTATTGATAATTGCTTTTCTTGAAGTGTCTCTTAATTCTATAATTTCAGGGAATTTTGTACAATAATCTATGATTAATATATAATTTAGGTTTTCTACATGGAATAATTCCACGCCTACTTTGTTGAACGGTATGTCCTTGAATGAGTGATTTATCAGAGGTATTTTATGTTGTAAATTCTTAAACTCCTGACATATTTGACATCTAGAAATCTTTTCTTCTAATTGACTGTTTAAACCTGGCCAGAAAACGTCATCTCTAGCTAATTGTTTGCACTTTACAATGCCTAAATAAGATTTGTGTAATCTTTCTAACATCTCTGCCTGCAGTGTCTTGGGAATTATTATTCTATTTCCTTTCAATAATATGTTGTTGTGTGTTGTTATTTCTAGTTGATATGTAAAGAATGGTTTTATTTCTGGCGCTACATGGTTGTTGTCATGAGGCCATCCATTTATTGTTAAATTCTTTACTTCTTGTAGAATGCAACTCATACATGCGCATGACTTGCATTCGTGCTGATAACTGATGTATAGGTTTTTGCAAAACAGACCAAGCTCAACACAGCAAAACTAAGTACCATCAGTCACAGGGAGAGCTTCGAGCGGGAAATGGACAGCGCTCTCACCCAATGGGAGGAGAAGGAAAGCCCAACACCAGACGAGGAATGGGCAGCTTTGCAGCAGGTCTTATACAACACAGCTTAAACATATCTCGGCAAGCCAGACAGAAAACACCAGGACTGGTTTACCCCAACAATCAGGAGCTACAGAATCTCATGAGCAGAAGAAACCAAGCCCACCAGAGAGTGTTGCAGACCAGGAACACTAGATCCACTACTACAGCATACAAAGATGTCTGCAGATTGCAACAAAAATGCACCCGTGCACTGAAGTCAGGCTGGTGGGAAATGAAGGCAGAGGAGCTGCAGAGAGCTGCAGACAGAAACAACATGAAGGGCTTCTACAATGGACTGAAGGAGTGTGGGGACCCGTGAAGAAGGGACCCGTTCACCTGAAATCAACAGATGGAATGGAGACCTTTTCTGACAGCAAGAGAGTTGTGGCAAGATGGAGTGAACACTTTGAGAATCTACTCAAAGTCCTTGGTGACAGATCACGAAGCTCTGGACAACATCCAGCAGCACATTACCAAAACATGCCTCGATGAGATTCCAATCATGGATGAAATTGCTAGTGTCCAGATACACAACTAGTGTTAGCCAGCAGTACATGCTTCTGGTAGTTGGAGGCCATCTTGTCTGAAATAAATCATAACAACACGCATGCCAGAGAGTGATGGTTGATCTTTACATGGTGCCAGGAGTGGGGTTGGAAGCCAGTGGCTTATAGGGCCAGATCCTTGATGGAGTGTGAACAAAGATATGCTCAAATAGAAAAAGAGTGTCTGGGGCTTGCGTATGGTTGTGAAAAATTTCACTGCTATATATATGGATTGGACAAAGTGGAGTTGGAGACCGACCATAAACCACTAATACCCCTCTCAAGCAAACCGTTGAATGACATGTCTCCCCGCATACAAAGACTCATGTTAAAATTGCAAAAATATCGCTATGTACTGGGGTGGACCCCTGGAAAATACCTTTACCTTGCAGATACCCTGTCCCGAGCAAATGCCAGCAGGGCTAGGTCAGACAAAGATATAAAAGTAGCTACAGAAGTCGAAGCCCAGCTAGACATGATATATAATTCAGTCTCAGCCACAGCTAGATAAAATAGCGGTAGAAACATGTGAGGACGACGTCCTTACCACGGTAAAGACCTGCATGTTAAGTGGGTGGAACAATGGGGACTGTCCAGCTTATGCACCGTTCCGAGAGGAACTATGCCTGATAAATGGAATTATCCTAAAAGGGGACCGGATAGTGATACCAGTTAGTATGCGAGGAGAAATGCTATGTAGATTGCATGAGAGCCATTTAGGCATAGAAAAACAGAAAAGGATGGCAAGGGAGGCTATATACTGGCCTACCATCAATAATGACATAGAAGGAGTGTTCAAAAGTGTGGGTACAGGCCGGCGCAGGCCAAAGAAACGCACAGCAGGGAAGAAGATAGAATAAAGTGGGGACCGTGGGAAAAAGTCGGCATGGATCTATTTCACTGGGGGGGAAAGGATTATCTACTATGCATAGATTATTATTCCAACTATCCCGAAATAGCCATGCTGAGCTCAACGACCTCTGATACAGTCATCACACACTTAAAAAGTATGTTTGCCAGACATGGTATACCCAGAAGAGTGGTTAGCGACAACGGTCCACAGTTCAGCTCTGAGTTATTCAAGAAGTTCTCAAAGACCTATCAATTTGAACATAGAACATCAAGTCCCAGATATCCACAATCAAACGGGCAGGCAGAGAGGGGAGTAGGAATAATAAAGTCCCTACTAAATAAGACGAAAGAGAGTGGGGGGGATCCATACCTGGCCCTTCTAAACTATAGAATGGCCCCCAGAGAGATAGGCATGTCACCGGGGGAGATGTTAATGGGGCGTAAGCTAAACGGGAAAATACCATGACTGGATAAGAGATACAAGGGTGTTGAAAAGGGGAGCAGAAAGGAAGAGATAAAACAAAAACAAGTAGAAAAGTACAATGAGACAGCCAAAGACCTACCCCTACTGAGTGAAAGTGATGTAGTCAGAGTAACAGGTACTCATTGGGATTCGACGGCCCGGGTCAGTGAGCAGGTGGGACCCAGGTCATACAAGATTTAGACAGACGAGGGTATCGTCATAAGATGCAATAGGCGTCACCTCTTGAAAGTTAATGAAAGGTTTGAACTGAAGGGGGTCAGGGAAAGTGATCTGCCTAGTCAGACCGCTCCTAGCAATTCTCCTACTTAAAGCTCAGAGGAGGTCACAAGTGAGGCAGTGGGTGAAGGTCCACAAGATCAGGATCCAGTAGCAGTCAAATTGTTCTATGAAGGGGAAGATGTCCAGATACGCAACTAGTGTTAGCGACCAGTACATGCTTCTGGTAGTTGGAGGCCATCTTGTCTGAAATAAATCATAACAACACACATGCCAGAGAGTGATGGTTGATCTTTACAGCTAGAGCAATCACCAGCCTGAAAGATGGTAAAGCACCTGGGGTTGATGGAATTCCTGCTGAAGTATGGAAGCACAGAGGAGACAATCTGTTCAACAGACTGCACCAACGAATCACCAATGCCTGGGAGGAGGGGTTTGTACCCCAAGCATGGAAGGATGCCAGCATTGTAACCATCTACAAGAAAGGTGATCGAACAGAATGTGGGAACTTGGAGGAATCTCTCTTCTTTTCATAGCAAGCAAGATCTTTGCCAGGATCCTCCTCAACAGACTATCTATTCACATAACATCTGATGTAGTTCCGGAGTCACAGTGTGGCTTCAGAGGTAAACGGAGCAGTGGATATGATATTTTGTCTCCGACAGCTACAAGAAAAGTGCATTGAGCAGGACCGACCACTGTACATGGTATTTGTCGATTTCACTAAGGCGTTTGATACAGTCGGGAGGACCGGGCTATGGCAGCTACTGAGGAAGTATGGATGCCTAGAGAAGTTCACAACTATGATCGGGGCTCTACATACAGGAATGATGGGGAACGTTAGTGTTGGAGGGAAAGTCTCAGAATCGTTTGGGGTTACCAATGGGGTCAAGCACGGTTGTGTACTGGCCCCCACGCTCTTCTCCATCTTCCTATCAGCAATACTCGACGAGGCTTTCTGAGACATGGGGGATGGCATCTATATACAGTCCAGCCAGAGCACTGACCTATTCAATGTTGCACACTTCAGTTGTTGTTGTTTGTTGTTGTTTTACGTCCTAGCAACATCTAAGGTCATATCAGGACGGGTACCGACTTGTGACAGTGCGCACTCATGGCGACTTTATAGTGCTGTCCCACTGGGAAACCAGGCCGCCGGCACCATGACCTGGTATCCCACTCAGTCACATTATCCTGACACTGAGCACACCAGTCCTTGCCCTATCCTAATAATGCCGAGCGCCTGGCTAGGAAGCAAAAAGTATCAATTTTAAAGTCATTGGTTTGACTCGACCGGGACTCGAACCCACGACCCCATGATCTACCAGCACGGGAGACGGACGCTCTAACTCATTCGGCCATCCCGTCTGGTCTCGCACACTTCAGAGCGAAGACCAAAACTACTCGGATACTGGTGAGAGAGCTGCTATTCGCAGATGACAGTGCTGGTTGCCCACTCTGCTGAAGAGATCCAGAAAATAGTGGACACTTTCTCCGATGCATCAAAGAAGTTTGGCCTGAAGATTAACATCAAGAAGACGGAGGTGCTGTACCAACCCAACTTGTACAAGAACCCGAGAGGAGGATATCATGGTTGACGGAAACAAGCTGAACTCTGTTCCGGAATTCACCTACCTCGGAAGCACTATATCAAGTGATGGATGCATTGATGCTGAAATACAGAGGAGGATGGCCAAGGCTAGCGCATCTTTCGGCCCACTACGCCAGAGACTCTGGAACAACCACCATGTGTCCATGCGCGTCAAAGGCAAGATCTACCGTGCAATTGTGCTATCCACCCTACTATACGGAGCCGAGGCCTGGTCAGTGTACAGACGACAGGTGAAAAAGCTGCATGCCTTCATGATGCGACATCTGCGTTCAATCATGAGGCTAACCTGGAAGGACAAAGTGACAAATAAGGAAATACTCGAACGGACGGGGTGCCCTCTATGGAAGATCTTCTGATCAAAAAGAATCTCCGGTGGACTGGACACCTCATGAGGATGTCATCAGACAGGCTACCAAAGCAGATCGTCTATTCTCAACTGTCTTCTGGTTACAGAAAGAGAGGGTGCCCTCGTCTCCGGTTGAAGGATACCATCAAGAGAAACCTGAAGCTGAGAGACATTAAGACCGACTCATTGACATCACTCTCACAGCAGATAGCTAAATGGAGAGTGGCAGTCAAGTAATGAAAGCAGTCTTTGTCGCATCGCGACCGACAGCATGATGATGATGAGGTTTTTGCATGATAGACACTAATGGTGTATGGTCAGTTTCTATTGTTATTTCATTTCCATATATGTAATCATGAAATTTCTTACAGCCAAACATATTGCTAACAGTTCCTTTTCTATTACTGCTTAACTTATTTGGGTTTTGTCTAATACCTTAGGAGCCACAGCTACTGGTTGGTTACATTGAAACAGTGTGGCTGTATCTTGATGCATCTACTTGTATGACGATACATTTATTTTTGTCAAAAAACTTTAGAATTGAGGCATTACTCAATAGCTGTTTTAAGTGCTTGAAAGCCTTTATTTGAGACTCTTCCCAGTGCCAGGCTATGTAATTTTGAATAACTACTCTTAATGGCTTAGTGATTTCGGCCATGTTTGGCATAAATTTGCTAACGTAGCCGATCATGCCTAGAAAACGTGTTACAGCAGCCTTCTCATTAGGACTGGGCATTTCTAAAATGACTTGGACTCGTTCAGCATTAGGTCTTAGACCTGTTGATGTGAGTACATGCCCTATATAACTGACACTGTTTTTGGATATTTTTGTCTTACATGGGTTTAGTTTTAAGTTTACTTCCATGGCACGTATCAAACTGATTCTAGCAGTTTATTGTGTTCCTCTATTGTTTTACTGTGTACTAAAATGTCATCTGATATTACATGTACGCCCTCGAGATCCTGTAAAATCTCATTCATTTCTTGAATGAATATATCTCCTGTAGTTATGGTGCCGACTGGTAGATGCGTGTAATGGAACCTACCCCATGGTGTATTAAATGTACAAAGTTTGGAGCTCTTTTCATCTAATTGTATCTGCCAGTATCCACTATTTGTGTCCAAAACTGAAAAATATAGTTAGCATCATGTATCTGAGCAACCACCTCCTCTATTGTTCTTGTAGGATTGCTTTATTTAATTTTGTTGGATCTAGGCATACTCTTGTTTTACCAGGCTTTCATACTATTGTTATTGAATTTACCCATTTTCTTTTATTATCACACCTAACTCTACCATTCTGTTTAAATCTTTTTCTACTTCATCAAAAATGGCAATTGGTATTCTGCAAGGAGGGTCAATTACCGGTGTTACATTTTTATCTATATGGATTTTAACATTTACTTTTATTTGACCTAATCCATTGAATATGTCAGAATATTGATTTATCATTTCTGTTGCTGACTTGGAACTTTTGTCGCTTCACAATTCGTCAATACGTGTTAATAGTTGTAAGTTTACACAAGCATCTTTTCCTAGAATTGCACTTCCTGCATCAGTCACTTGGAATTTCAATCTCTGTCCATTTATTTCTATCTCTGTCTCCCCTTCTGGTTGGATGCGCTGCCCGCTGTAAGTTACCAATTGACATCTCGGCGGTTGTATGTTGACACATGTCAGCTTGTTGTAGATGCTTCTCGGTATGATATTTGCCTCGGGCCCAGTGTCTAGTTTGAATGGCACATCATATTCTCCTATGCGTAAACTAGTGTACCACAGTCCATTGCCGTTTGTGTCGTTATTATATAAGGCACCCACAAATAAATCGTACTCCAATTCGTCTTCTTCTTCATATGACCCACTTCCGTCGATGTTGTTTGTGTCTCCGTTAATTTCGTTGACAGGAGCGGTGTGCTGCTGCTGTTGTGAATGACACACTTTGCTAAAATGTCCTACTTTCTGACATCCTGAGCATACTTTTCCTCTGTCTGGACAATTCCCTCTAGCAGGGATGAAAGTGTTCTCCGGGAAAAAAAGTAGAAATGCTGATATTCTCCCATAGGTTTAGCATTGTCAGGGAATCGCTGAAAATTCCCGGAAGTCGGGTTTCATACAGATTGGTATACGCTGATAGTACTGCGGCGTTTGAAGCCATTAGTAGTATACGTTGCTAGTGCTGCGGCGTCTGCACCACATATTAGTATACGCTGATGGTGCTGCAGCATGAAACAATGCATTGGTTGGTTGTTGGAGTTTTACGTCCTGGCAACATCTCAGGATGGGGGCATGGTATTAGTATACACTTATAGCTACAGGAAAAATCCCGGAAATCCGCGAAATCGCGGAGATCTTTCATCCTTGCTCTAGTGTGACTGTAACCACACCGACTGCATTTGAATGACTCAAATGGCACATTTGTATGCGCTGCTCTAATGACATATTTGGAGTTTGCAGTAAACGATTTCTCAGTTCATCATCCTTGATACCGCACACAATCCGGTCACATAGTAGCGAGTTCTCTACTTGTTCATAGCAACAGTGTCCTATAGGTGATTTCAATTCGCGAATATATGTGTCGATATTCTCACTTGATTGGTTGTAGGAATTAAATTTGAACCTTACGACAGTGATGTTAGTCTTTCCATCACAATACTTGGAGAATGCTGCTATCAATGGGCCTATCTTTTCATTATCTGTTTCATTTACTTCGAATGTGCTGTAAATCTTCTGCGCTTTGCTTCCAGCAACATGGAGGAATACGCTGCATTGAACCTTTGCGGATTTTGTCGATGCGCCTGTTGCCGTTGCAAAAATCTAGTATGATTGGAACCACGATCTCCAATTCACTGCTAAATTCTCGTCCAGATTTAAAGGTCCTGGGGGTTTCAATCCTGATAGCGCCATACTTGTTGGTTCGTCTTTAGATCTGATACCATGTAAGGACGTGGTGACACAGTGAGCTATGTAATGTAACTTTATTTAGAACACTCCTTGACCTGACGTCATCGGTCATGATCTGGTCTGACCTCTGACCTCTGATACATATATTACACAAGGTGCTCTAGACATCCTAATACAGCCTTATAGCCTACCAAATCAGTAGTGCATAGTTGCCAACATTTGAAAATGGGAAAGAGTAATGATTTTCGCGTGAATCGCGGACTATGCCCCATATATATATTGCAATAGTTTTTCGTGTTTAATAATACTCAAACATCATAGGAATGTGATATAATTACATATTGTGTTCCCAAACTGTTAAAAAGACACTTAAAGCCATAGCTGCCAACATTTGGAAATGGGAAAGCATTAACTTGGTCGGATTATTCTGCTTACATAGCACATTTCCACTTGGGCTTTGTGGCCTAGAGAGCCCAATGGTTTGGACCCTAGATCCTGAATGGCAGAAGTGTGGGTTTGAGGCCTGCTCTAGTCCTCAAGTTTCTGTGTTTAAAAAAAACAAAAACACCCTCAACGACATGTAAATAAGTACTTAGGCACTTGCATATGTATATATTATATATAGGAAATATATAGTATATATATAGGAAAAATTCCCAGCGCGAGTGATGTATTCAGGGTAGGCAGGTACCGGGCACAGCCTGGGGTGGCGCCACCAGCTGTGACATGGAGGAGGCAGTACAGTGTATCGTGTAATATTAAGAATAATTAGCACATAATAATAATAACAATGGAGTTAATTCGCTTGCACGCCTTTATACTCGCATAATGCGTTATACATCACATATATATGTTACACACACATATATACACATGTACATACAGTAAAACCTATCTAAATTGACCGACCTTGGGACCGACTTTAAGTGGTCGATTTAGGGAGGTGGTTGGTTTAGAGAGTTAGAATAGGGTTACAATGGTATTGTTGGGACCCAAATAAAGCGATCGATATAGGGGAGTGGTCGCTCTGTGGAGGTGGTCTATTAGGGAGGTTTTACTGTATATAAGTGTGGAAAAAGACGGATTTTCCGTAAATTGAATATTGCTTTTGCTAAAGATGTACTGACATATTTGTCCCAAAACTTTATTCCTAAAATATGGACTATTATAACCTCCTCATACACTCCCCGAAAAAAAGATCATAAAACTCCACACCTTCCTCACCATACTAACAGAAAATTACTGCATGTACCGAAAGGAACCTTTATATTTTAAGATTAAAAAAAGAAGGCAATACATACCACGAGAATCTGCTGAACAAAGGCGTGCTACCAGAGTACTAAGTCCTGAAAACTCCTTGCGCATTTGATCAGCTTGCTCAGTGACCCTTGACCGTAACTCCTGGATAAGAGCTTTCGGTTTGGCGATGTCCGATTTTAAACTGTTGAGTCCCTCCAGTAAAGCTCTATTTGTTAACCTGTTTGAGAGAAAGATTTGAATTCAGTGCTGTGCAACGCTGAACCTTTTAGATGTGGTTGTTGTTGCAAAATGATTCACTCTTCTGTCAGTGCCGAATCGCTGTTCTTCTATATATATATATACAGTCTACTCTGTGTATAACGGACACCCATGGGACTGTAGCAAGATGCCGTTATAGAAAGAGATCCGTTATAGGCAGAGACTGACTGACGGAGGGCACAGGCAAATGCACAGGCACTGACACAGGCACATACACTGAGACAGGCACAAGAACAGGCACATACACTGGCACTAGCACAGGCACATACACTGACACAGGCACATACACAGACAGATGTTAGAATAACTATATGGCATGTCGTTATTGACAGAGAATAGTGATCAAATAGGGGAAAAAACGGCTCGTTGTCCACATAAGACAGTTGTCCGTTAGACAGAGGCAACAGGACCAGCACTTTTTGCCATTATTGACAGAGATTCATGATTGACAGGCGGCAAATCGAAGCAAGTCAGCTATTGGTCATAATACATTTTGAGTATAATAATAATAAGGATAATAATAATAATGACAATACTGCGCCTACTTATATACGCATAATTAATTATACATCCCATAAGGTAGGGCTATGTAACAAATAGAGAAAGAGACAGACGAGTGGTCGTTCGGTCACTTTTATTGTGCGACATGGCTATCATAATAACAGGCCAAAGGAGGACACCTACGTGTCAACCCCCCAACCCACCAGTTGTAAGATCAGCACACAGTGCAGCGGCAACCCTCATGTTGTTCACTATCCGTGCACCTAATGGAGTCTTAAGACAGCTGTAGACGGTCTCTGAAGCACAGTCGCCCCTGGCCTTAAGTTCCTCTATGGCACATGGCCAGAAAGGTGCAACCCCCCCATCTTAGTGAATGGGACGAGAGGGTGGTAGCATCAAGCCCAGCCCTTGAAGTGAACAATTTCAGGGTCTCCTGGTAGATACTATATGGCAGTGGGCACGAGACCCCCCCACCCACCCCACAAGGAAGGAAGTCGAAAGGCAAGGGCCGACGGTTCAGCCCAGATCTGACGGAAGTGCATCTCGGTCCAATAAACCGCACACAGATCAGTGTCGCAACATCGCGCAATTGGGATCTCAAGGACCCTTTCCCTGAACTAGATAGTCTTTGATCTGTGCACCGTCAAAACTAGTCCCCAATCATAAAAAACTAAGTCGGCTATGCTGAGGGCGGCGTCAGACATAGTCACCTGCGACTTCCTCGATTACCCCCTGAATGAACATAAGACTGCCACCCTCCAGGTTACATGGCCAGGATTATTTGTTAACAATGAAAATATCTTCCGCAACATATGAGGCAGTAGCCGCATGGCTCGACGCGGGGCATCTCCTTTCACCCTGCGAATCCCCCTCAAAGTGGAAGCTAACACAAAACTCTTATAATTAATACCCGTCTCGCCATTCTGCCTAAAAAAATAATTCAAACCGCTAAGGTAATTTAGAACACGATCCGTACTTGAGCGAGCGGGCGAGCCAAGTGGCATAGAGTGACCTGCTCCTCCGAGCACGGTATCGGTGCACGTGATGAATGGTAATGCTCAACATATTCGAAATATTTTCGAATCTGAACCCCCATTGAGACAGCTGAATTCTTCGCGTAGAATTGAAGCTGGTATCCCTGTTGCTAGCCCTTTAGAGCCGCTATCCCTGAAAGAAAAAAATGAACTATCAAAAATCTCACTACAACAGAGCGCTCTAGCACAATCGACACTCCAAATCCTATCAGAACTGTCCTCACTAATTAGTCTGCTTAATGCGTCATGGCTAGCCAGAAAATCCTCCGGAGGAAGTACATAATTCCTTTACACCTTGACCTTCCAGTGTTCAAAGCAGCCTGAACTACTGCACTATCAGTCACCATCATAACAGTGCTGTCACGCCACCCAACACCACAGCAAAGGCAGGCAGCGTAGACCGCCCACTTCTCCTGAACATTGATGTCGGCGGTCCCAACATCAGCTGGAGGAAGGTGGTGGTGGTGGGCTGCATAAGTGTCAAGTGAATCAGAAACGCCCTCAGCGAAAGTCCTGACTATCGAATCCCAGTCGTGCAAGGCCCCGAACCCCCAGTTCGAAACATCGCTGTACGTCGATATGACAGGGGCAAACTTGCCCAATATCTTAGCCTTACCATTAAATGATTGGCATAGTTCAGCCAGCAATTTAGGTCCTCCTTGACACCCTCGTTTAACCTAGTTCTATGGAAAGGCTGTTTAAGTTTGGCCATCAGATCGTATATACGTCGGGGTGAAAGTCCTACCTCCCTTAATTACCTTCAAGCAATGTGCCAGCAGGCCCCCCCCACCCACTCAAGTTCCTTCCTAGAAGCTTTCTTACAACCACGCAATTTATGTAATATGTCACAACAAAAAACCAAAAACAACCCAACCCACAACCCCAAACAACCCCACCCCCCACCCAAAACCCCACAAACAAAACACAAAAACACAACCACAACCCCACCACACAACACAACACAAAACAAAACCAACAAAACAAAAACCCATGCTGAGGCGATTGTTTAGGAAATAGGTAAAGTCCTCATTCAGTGTCTTACGATGTCTCAGACCATGACGCTGCCGATCACTGGGGTGGATAGAGACAGCACAATAGGCGTCCTTTATGTCTATAGTTCCCAAGATAATTCCCCTCCCTAACATATCAGTCACATCGTCTAAGCCCTTATATGAAAATTTTGTACAAACTTTTTCAGTATAATTATTAACAGATAAAGTAGGGGGCCTACTGCAGTCGATTACTACACGACCTCCGCCATCATCTTTTGGGATGACGAATGCGTCATGGGTGCATATAGGAAGGTCATTGCTGACAGAAATGACACCAGCTCTCTCCTCAGCAATACATTCTTTTACTAATAATCTGGTTCTCCCAAGCTGATTTCGTTTTAGCCCTTTCAGGCACATAGCTAATGTCACAATTAGGGTTTATCACCCGAAACCCAAAAGTAACTCCTATCATGAGATAGACCCAGTCAGGATCAGTGTCGCCTCATAAATAGCTCTACAAAAAACCTGCATGGTTTAAGTTGGCTAGCGTCCCCCGCGATAGCATGCACACATACACAGCAACCTTGCACACAATCCTTAGTGACCTTAATTGTCACTGTTGGCGCACCAAGCCGTTCCCTAATCTGAACCAACAGGGTGCCAAGATTGTCAAGCTCTACAAATAACAGATCATCCCTGCTGGTGCCACATGGTTGCACCCATTGCAACCCATCCCCCAATGCGAATGAATGAGACTTGCTTATGTTAACCTTTCCCAAACCAAGAGCCTCAACCCCAGCTGAATCATCAACATTACAAGTTATGCGTTGTTCATGGTCAAAGCGGAACAAATCAAGCAAGTCAGTATCGATTAGGTTAGCAATATCTGAAGCACATTCAACAAAGTCATTGGTTAGAAATAATTCTCTGTCCAAGTTTGCGTCTCTACGAGAACAGTTGGCAGGCCGACAGCTTTTAGTCAATAGGTCATCACAGGTCTCAAAATACTCATCGGTCACACTAATACCAATGTTGGGGTGACAGTCTCTAAGAGAAAAGCTGTCAGGCGAACAGCTGACAGGCAAACAACTGTAAGTCAATCGGTCAGTAAGCCTAGCCGACTTATCAACAGTCAAAACACTTGAGCCGCCCACATGACTCGGGTGTTGATCAATGGCGTTATCCTTAATAACAATCCTACTCTCATCTGTAAATGTGCAATTTGAGCCTTCAGAGTGGTGCTTATTAACGTCCAGTGTCCTTGATATATCCAAGCTCACACGTCAATCTTTACATTTTGAATGTTTATGAGCTTTTGATCCGCTGCGTAGAATGCATGCGGAACTGGAGCTGACCCTTGATGGGGATCCCATTAAAGTCATTGAGAAAACAAAATTTCTGGGCCTCATTCTCGACGCAAAACTGTCTTTCGTGCCACATATAAAGTACCCGAAAACAAGATGCTTGAAAGCACTAGATATTCTGAGGGTACTGTCCAGCTCAGAGTGGGGAGCAGACCGAGATGTTCTGCTCTATGTGTACAGAACCTTGGTTCGGTCACGAGTGGATTACAGCAGCATATTATGCGGTTCTGCAAGGAAATCGTATATTGGGCTGCTAGACATGATCCACCACCAGGGACTGTGTTTGCCCGATCAGAGCTCGATTTTCACTGCGGAAGCCCGAGCACTCCTTCTCGAGTTGGAGTGTATCGAGGTATCCAACCACACTAACTATGTTATATACAGTGATTCGTTCTCTTGCCTCCTGGCTGTTGCTGGACTGAAAACGAATCACCCTATTCTAGCAACGGTCATTTATAAAATGAACCAACTGGCAACGGATGGGTATGAGATCCACCTGTGCTGGGTACCTGGCCATGCCGGTGTAGCAGGAAATCGCAAACCCTGTAAATCGCAAACCCCCACTTGTGATTTCCTAGGAAATCGCGTATCCCCCCTGGAGATCGCAAACCCCCCATTCGGTGGCGGCGGCGATTTGTTTACTTTACGTTCGTCGATTCGAAAATATAACTGTTAATATCTCCGCCGTTACGGCGGTAGCCTTAATAACGCTTCGAATTTAGGGTTAAATTGGTCAAATTTCACTTATTTGGTAGCTAATTCTGTTAAATATGATCGCAAACCCCCCATTCGGCGGCGGCGGCGATTTGTTTACTTTACGTTCGTCGATTCGAAAATATAACTGTTAATATCTCCGCCGTTACGGCGGTAGCCTTAATAACGCTTCGAATTTAGGGTTAAATTGGTCAAATTTCACTTATTTGGTTACCAATTTAACCCTAAATTCGAAGCGTTATTAAGGCTACCGCCGCATTGGCGGCGATATTACTAGTTATATTTTCGAATCGACGAACGTAAAGTAAACAAATCGCCGCCGCCGCCAGTATGGAACGCGACGTCGATTTGTTTACATTACGTTCGGCGATTAATATCGCCGCCAATGCGGCGGTAGCCTTAATAACGCTTCGAATTTAGGGTTAATTTAATGAAATTTCACGATTTGAGTATGTAATTCTGTTAAATATGGTCGCATTGAATAGATTTGGCCCGAATCGGTCCCAAAACACAGGGGGGTTTGCGATTTCCAGGGGGGGTTTGTGATTTCCTAGTAAGTCGCAAACCCCGGGGTGTGCAATTTCCAGGGGTTTGCGATTTACTGCCACACCGGCATACAAGGAAACAAACGAGCTGATCAGGCTGCGAAGAAGGCCCTGAACTGTGATCTTGAACCGTGTCTGATCCCTCACTCTGATCTGAAACCACTAATAGCCACCCACATAAAATCCAAATGGCAACATGAGTGGGATGAAAATATTAATAAACTTAAAGAAATTGAACCATCTGTGGGAAAACCACCAGAGACTCATGAGGGAGGTCAACGGGACCAAGTGGTCCTTAGCCGCTGCCGTATTGGCCACTCGTGGCTTACACATGCTTTTCTGCTCAAGGGGGAACCTCCCCCTGAATGTATTGGGTGTCAGTCCCCGCTGACACTCAAACACATTTGACTAAGTTGCGTTGATTTTTTGGCCCTGTGCCAACAATTCTACACTGCAGACAGTATGCATGACCTTTTTACTAAAGTAAAACAAGAAAACATTTTAGCCTTTCTGAGGGCAGCTGGACTTAACCACCTCATATAGTTTACTAAATAAATTCTATCAATTATTAATAACACTTTTCTTTTTCTATGGGAATTTGTTTCCCTTGACCACAAATATATGATTGTGAGCTTTCTAATTTAATGAGTGTCTATTGGCACATAATTAATTGTCTGCTATTACATGTAAAAGCGATGGTTTGAACACAAAAAAAACATTTCTCGCCGTGAATATGGGCTATGCTGCCGACACGGCGTAAAGCAACCACCAATCAAAATAGATCATCCGCGCTGACTGCCTTAAACACAATCTCAAACCATCTGTATGAGAGAAAATTTCTTGCTGCCGTCAACAAAGCAATTCCCCCATCCATCTGGTCCTGCATCCGATTTGCAATGGGTGCAATAGCTGTAAACGCTCCCAACACTGCCTTGTGAACAGTGTGGAGCACTCCCTCGAACTTCTTGCGATCATCATTAAGCTTCACATCACTGTCCATCTCCTTGATGACCGAGTCTGGGATCCCTTTAATTCCCGTGAATTTCTCCCCCAGCTTAGTAATGACCTCTGCTGGCTTGAAGGTATTGAAATGCCCTTTGATGGTCTCCCGCATCAGGGTAGTGATGAGGACCTTCTTGGCTTTCTCTTGCCGGCATTTCTTGCGGACCTTCCCTCCGATCTTAGCGTACTTCCCCGTACGCTGGGGTGTCCGAGTCTGACTCTGTCGCCGACAAGTCAGGCGAAGAGTCCGAAGAAGAATCCTTCTTGCTCTTCTTTGTCTTATTCTTTTTATTCTTTTTCTTCTTCACCACGGGCTTCTTTCGTGCCCTGGTGTATTTGTCACCATCTGACAAACTAACTTCTTTCTTAGAGCATTTCCTCTTTCTCACCGGGATCCTTTCATGAGAGGAGTCCTCTGAAGAATCCTCCCCAGAGTAATCCTCCCACTCTGAATCTTCGGATTCTTGGATCCTCTTCTTCATCTTCTGACGCGATCTCGCCGGGAGCATTTCCTCCAGCTTAGCCTGGAGGAGGCATGTCAATCGCACATCTAGGTCAGACAGGCCCGGTTCTGGACCGCTCACCCCGTCCGAGCCCGGGTGTTCTGGCGACCCTTGGACCCGCAACGGCAGTGAAGGGTCTTCATCATCCGTTATCCAACTGGGAGCCTCCGTCTTACTACGCTTCGTAGCCATTGGAACCCTGAAACGATCGGAATATGAAAGTTAGGGAATGCTCAACCCAAAATGTCACAAAGGTTATACAAAGCCCAAAATTGTGCATTTACTGGTGTTGAAAAACCTATTTAAACCATTTCAACACAGGCATGAGAGAAATTTGTGAGTGTCGTAGGTTAATGATAACGAAACCAAAACCAAACGAGGGGTAGGGACCAGTGTAGCAGTAGCCTCCCACACTCTCTATCCCGAACACTTCTCCCTCCTGTGGTGTAATGTGCCAACAAGTTGGAGAAAATGCTACGAGATTCGGAGGTACGCCTAAGTAACACAATTTGGGGAATCTAAAAAAAGAAAACCAGGAATAAATCCTCATGATGTGAATGGCTCCAACCACACATCTCTCTGTTCGGCAATGGGAGGTTTAAACTGTAACAAAGAACAATGGCGTCATTGTTCTCTCGATGTTTTTAACAAATCGTAAAACACCTACAAAAGCTTTAAAACTCTTCAAAAAGTTTCAAAACTTAGTAAAAAAGCAGCGGTACTATACAATCCATCATATATGGCATCAAAAAACCAACACTTACTCATTAGCATGTCCTTTTAGGTAGAAAACTGCCGGAGCAACTCAACAAATGTCCTCCCGTTGTGAGTTGATTATGCTAATTGCTGGACCCGGATGTGCTTCCTTCTCCCTCAGCTATGAGTAGCCAGAGGCTTAGTACCGAGGTAAATATATATATATATATATATATATATATATATATATATGGCAGTAGCTATTTGTACGGGACCGTATCAATGGCCAGAGCGCATATTAGTATGGTGGTAGTCACGTGATTAGCTTTGATCCAATCATAAGATGAAATGACCCTAACCCTAACCTAACCCTCATCCTGACCATAACCGTTATCCTAAACCCTGTCCTGATATGACCTTAAATGTTGCTAGGATGTAAAACAAGAAAAAGCAAAGTTATCCTAACCATAACCTAGGCTAAGGCGATGGGGAAACGACAGGATACGACATGATAAAGGAGTACTGTACGAATAAGCGCTCTGACTATTGATACGGTCCCGTACAAATAGCCACTTCCTATATGAGTAGTTCTCCAGAATTGGAGACCCGTTGGGATGTGCTTCATTATTAATCACTAAACTCTTCAAAACAATTTCAGAAAAACAATTTGTTCATATACCTATAGGGAATATACTAAGCAAACACTAGTAATCAAAACCAGACACATAAAGAGTCCGCAAGGTGTAAAAATAATTAAATAAAGTGGAAAATTGACCAAAAAATGGCAGCAATGAATTTGCACTGGAGTGCCCACCATCTTTGAAGCTGTAAATAAAGAAAACTATCAAGCACAGTTAATTCAATTTGCTTTTATGTTGGCAAGATTATATCAATAAAGATATTTTTCACTACTTTTAGTTTTTACATTGCATAGGTACATGACAATATCGCTGTAAACATACCTGTCCTGTGCGTACCGTTGGTGTCACACTGACAGCACAGATGGTTCGTTAGTTTGATCAGTTATCAAGCATGGTATGCATAATCAGTAATACTTTTATTTAATCTATGACCTATAATGTTTTCAAATAATAAGAGATAATCTTGAATTATCAGAAATTGGCCGATTTAAAGCAATTTTTATTGATGGTGTTACATTTGTAACGTACGTCCCAACCAATTTACATATTCGAAATTTGAGAGCTGAAATGTCATAATGAGGGAAGGGAAGACTCCAGACTAAACAAACCATCTTAGCAGACAGATTGGAAACTCCAACAGGAAGTGACATAAACTGCAATAATTGATGAGGTGTCACGTTTTTGTGCACATGTACGTACGTCCCCAAAACGTGTGATTCATGGCTATGATCAAAATCCGATCAAAATTCTACAATATTTTTAAAGTCTAGTCTTGATATTTTGATGTGAATATGTTTTGTTATTTGACCGTAAAAAAATATACCAAAGTTGAAATGGCCATTCTATGTCTTGACCTAGTGGGGTCACATGTAATACTGTCCCACAAACTACTAACTTCGCTATTCTCTGACAAATATGTATGATCTGCTTTTAAGGAACTACACATATAATGAGTATATTATATGGAATAATTCTTTTGATAACACAACAAAACATTGTTATATATGAAGAAGATGGAAAACATTTGATTTGTGATGGGACGTGCGTTACGGTGTCACAAATTAAATTTAGTTTTTTTGTGATCAGTGTTTAATGTAGATACTGCACTTTGTGCTTTAAAAGTTATCTTTCCTGTTGTACTTCAACATCCCATACCAATAATCTGGTCAATATCTGTGATACTGTACTTAAATGATGGTGGCGTCACATTGTAACACACAGGGCACTCTGTGTATCAACATTCTTTGAAGCCTAATTACATCTAAACCAGAGGTGGTAGTGATTTTTTGTTTTTGGTTGATGATTTCACGCACATGGAAGTTTATAAATAGTATACAATAGATGTTCAGAATACATTTTAAATTTTTGCACTAATGCAACAATGGGGTCTCCAATTCTGGAGAATCACTCATATAAATAGAGCTAAAACAAACTAGTGTCTTGTTTATAGAATATCTGTCTGTAACTATAGTTTTTGCAGTGCAGTGGTGCATATCTGTGGCGGAGTGGTTAGAGTGTCTGACTTTTTTCTAGGTCAGACTCTTAATCTGAAGGTCGGTGGTTCAATTCCCCGTGGCCCCACCTCTGCCAATTTGGATTTCCACCGCTGTGGATAACTTACAGCGTCATCAAAGGCCAGTTGCTCTCATACCATGTCTATGTGGTGTGGGAGGTTAAAAATCCCTTGGGTCGGTAAAAGTGTAGGCTCGGGCTTTCTATCGACAAACTGTCTAATGGTGAAAACAAGTCTATTCAGGCTTATCCATAATAGGCAGTATAAATCTTCAAGAAAAAAAATATCGTGGTGTTACTAATGACTGTTTAGTTTGCCTGACAAGTAAAGACATGATTGATTGATTTATTTACTTATTTATTTAAAGCTGCATAGTCCGATGAAATATCAAATTTTCAAAACCAAACCAATTATCTAGATTTGATTTTACATATCAAACTTAGATACTGATGCACTTATTAAACATTTGCTTCTGTGTAGGATGCAATACTGAGTCAATTTAACAGAACCTGTTACTGCACAAGTCTATGGTGTCAGAGTTTTGGCAAGCTTGCCAATTTTCCATGTTTACAATAAGAATATCTAAAAAGTTTACCATTTAAAATAAAAGTTACTTTGAACTAATGTAAAGTAGATACTAGTGATCGATCTAATATATTTATCTGAGAAAATATACAGAAATTCTAAACCATCGGACAATGAAACTTTAAATAAAAAGAAGTTTTTCTTGATATAAAACCTACCTGGTTGATTCCATGTCCTGCATGGAGGAGGCCAGCTGTTCTTGCAGTCCAGCGTGGCTCTTTTGCAGCCGTGAGCATGCATCGTCCTTAACCCTCACGTCGTTCCGCAGCATTGATAATCTAAACCGATACGATGCATATTATATTTCAACCCACCAGAATCACCAATACCATGCCTAATTGTGTTTTTTTCCCAATTGCTTTGCAAAGTTGGTCCAAAATTTATAATAAAAATCACACCGATTGTACTAAAGCCTTAGAGCATAATGGTTGAATACGAGAAATAATAGTATTAAAATAATACTCACTCTTACTGGTCTTAGAAACACATGAGATTTTCATTAGCAGATTACTGACTAAAACTAAAACTCACGCCTCATTCTTTTTGGTTAGATCCTGCCGCAGTTTCCCCATCTCACGTGAGTGGTATGCTGCGTCATCAATAAGCTTTTTCTCCCTGCCCACCGCTCCTCGGAATAATTCCATCTCGGCGAGTGTAGCCGCAAGTTTCTCCTCCAGGGACTTGATCTCGTTATGAATGAGGTAACTT
Source organism: Branchipolynoe longqiensis (assembly GCA_030323885.1). NCBI lineage: Eukaryota > Metazoa > Annelida > Polychaeta > Phyllodocida > Polynoidae > Branchipolynoe > Branchipolynoe longqiensis. The sequence continues at coordinate 55,610 of CM059200.1, read as the reverse complement.
ACCCCGCAGAATGTGCACACGGTGTCATCCCGAGGCATGCTCGCCAGTTCTTCGGGCAGTGCATGCTCAGGGACATGGCGTTTAAACAAGGGTGAATCTGAGCTCTGGTTGACACCAGCCATGTTGTGTATATATGTATGTGTGCTTGTAAATAAAGTGTTGTCTGTATATCTGAATAAGTGTCCCTACTTAAGGTTGGCTATATATATATATGTACAGCTTGGCAGTTGTGTTCAAGGGAAAAGTGATTAATTTCTATTTGTGGTGGTGACATGGAATTATTCAGAATAACATTCACATCACTGTTGATGAGTATGAGAGTTACTTGATTGTTTTGAATGAAATTAAATGTTTTCATATTGTTTCCGATGGTTTTCACTAGAGCTTTAATTAGCGACAATAATGCTCTTCTGGTTAATAATCATCATGTATGATGTAACCCACACCAGTTATGCTGCAATAGAAGAGAAAAAAACATGAAAATAACCAGTGTTCATTATTTAAAGTCACAGTCAAACCAAATTGGATTTGCTATCTGTAATTTAAAAGTAATTATTCTTTTCCAGGTTTATGAAAGCATATGGACAAATGTAAGCAAAATTAACAAAGATTAGAAGTATGCACATAACGGAACGTGACAGCTTTAACCGGCAGTACCATATTGAAATGAGTATTGCATGTGTCAACTTTAAATAGCATACATTTACAGATTGCAATGAACACTGACTAACTTAATGACTATGTCAGCCCCTATATAATTAACACTATTAAGCTAAGATTCCATATATGTGGTATGCGGAATGCGAATGTGGCAACAAATCGAAAAGCATGTAAAGGCATAGTTTTGTTTGTTGTTGTTTTACATCCTAGCAACATCTAAGGTCATATCAGGACGGGTACCGACTTGTGACAGTGCGCACTCATGGCAACTTTATAGTGCTGTCCCACTGGGAAACTAGGCCACCGGCACCATGACCTGGTATCCCACTCAGTCACATTATCCTGACACTGAGCACACCAGTCCTTGCCCTGTCCTAATAATGCCGAACGCCAGGCTAGGAAGCGACAAGTATCAATTTTTAAGTCATTGGTTTGACTCGACCAGGGTTCGAGCCCATGACCCCACGATCTACCAGCACGGGAGACGGACGCTCTACCTCATGCGGCCATCCTGTCTGGTATGTAAAGGAATAGTACTATTACTAGTAGTGCTTCCATATGTCCGAATGAGCTTGTGAATGCAGCAAATGGATCGACCCATGCTGCTGCATTTGCCATAGAAAAGAACAGTAACTTTGACTTTCTTTAACAAATTTGGAGCAAAAAAACCCCAAAATGGTATGGGTATCTTTTTGTTTGTTTGTTTGTTTAATGACCCCCTAGCACAAAAGGTAGACATCGGCTATTGGGGCTCGGCATGGGTATCTATGCCGTTTACTGCATTTGCATGCCACATACCACATATAGCTAAGATTTGTTAGTTTATTTGTCACTGTTTTGGGCAGTTTGGCCTAAGAAGTTCGGGGAAAAGGGTTTTTTAACGGAGGGGAAGTATTTTTTTAATCATGTAACCTCATATCGTTGCTAAAGTGCAGTATGTTGACAATGCTCCGTCAAAGAATTAGAAAGGTTTGGGCAGTACCCACTAGGTGGTGCCACATACTTCGGCGGCCGCCTCCTAGTTAGGCCCAGTGGTGGCCATAGTGTTCTTGGTATATGATAGGGGGCACCATAGGTGGTATTAAGTGTAATCCAAGATGGCTGACCGCTGAGTGTTGACGTCACGTTCACTCCCTCTATATGGAATCTTAGCTTATATGGAATCTCAGCTTTATGAGTATAAAAGTAAATCCATAAAATAATGCAGCACTTTCAGCGTAGGGTCAGTCATTTGTCTAGTAATGCATGCAGGGGCTGCATTTTCTCTCATTAACTAACATAAAGTTGAAATTGATAATTTATAGCATGTTGCTCTAAATTTCACACAAAAATCAACATAGTAGGTATGTGCCAAACCGCCGATCAGCTGTGGATATTTTCTTCCCACAAAACTGATCCAGCAAATCCCACCTTGTTTGTGGAGGGGTATAGAAAAACACTTCTAAAGCCGTGTTTACACTGGGAATTGTGAAACGTTCTAGACAAGGCGATTCATATGAAGCGTTTTAGAGAGATGTTTACACGGCGGAGTTGAAAAGTGTGTGGCGCCGGGAATCAGCAGGCGCCTGTAGCCGGCTAGCACTGCTATTTGTTTTGTTTACACTTGGTGATTCGACGCCGATGTAGCTGCTACGTTAATATCGCTTGGAATTTAAGGTTAATTTAATTAAATTTCATTATTTGAGTCTGTAATTCTGTTAAATATGATCGCATTCACTAGATTTCGGCGTAATCGGGCCCTAACACTGCCGGGAACCAGCGATTAGTTACTGCTCCCCCTGTTCCCGGCACGCACTACTATTTTATACTATCGCCGCCCGGGAACAAGCTGAATCGCTTCAAATAAACCACCTCCCGAGGTGGTATAGATGAGGCGTTTCATATGAAGCGATTCAGCCCTAAAACGCCACAGCATCGCGTTTACACGGCAAATGTGAATCGATCTAGGCAAGGCGTTTCATATGAGGCGTTTTAAATCGCCCGTGTAAACACAGCTTATGGTCGGTTTTCATTGGTCTATCTAGGGTATTCCTAGTCTATTATGTAGTGGGGGAATCCCTTTACAGCTTGGTTTTAAAATATTTCAATTTGGTCAAGTTTTGCTATTCCAATAACAACTTAAAAAGTTTCACTCCATTTCAACTGGAAAATTCACACTTTTATAGGAATCCGAAACATTTAAAAAGTAGACTAGTGAAAAACCATTATTAATCTTATATACTGTTGAGTTTGAGGAAATTGTGACGATTACATCAAGATTGGCATGATCAGGGATGCAACAGCTATGCACTTCAGCCACTTGTGTTTACCACTTTTTCAGAGACTCACATTCATGCTTTGGTCACAGAAATCTATTGCTTTTACCTCAATTTAATGGAAGAACATAAGGACCAATTTCACTTTTCAGAGATGGAAAACGCCATAACTTCCTTAATACTCCACCTATTCTCATAATATTGGTGTCAGTTTAAAGGGATTTTCAAGCTCTTTCCAGTGGTGCCTTTTGTTTGATTATTGAAGGAGCCTGAACGTTTTTGGCACATAGTGACATACCTAAACAAACCGATGACTGATTTTATTCACGATTGTGACGATTAAGTTTAGGACTCAAACACTTGAAACAGACAAAGCAACAACAAATAACAACTTGGCCACGTTTTGCCACATACAAACTATTTTTCACCGTTGGTAAATTAGTCGTCTTACTTTTATATTATTTGTATAATTTACTCATGTGATGGAATTCAATAATTATATCGTGGACTAGTTTCGTTTGTTGCTATGGAATTTACATTACAAATATATATATATATATCCAGGTGGTTCTCGTCAAATTTACTGTGGTCTATATATGTTGTAGATGGTATGTACATGATACTTATCGTAATACTTAATACACGATATTACAATGCATCCTACCTGATTTACTGAGAAAAACATGTTCCTTCGACGGTTGTTTACATCGTGGCTGAGCGGTAATTGGGGAATTAACTCAAGGTCGCGCGAGGCGCGATAACAGTAATACAGGAGCAGCGCGATACAAATATATTGAAATAAATTATATAAGTTATAGAAAGATGGCGCCACCATTGCAAGTAGTAACCGCTTGTAATTAGGGAAATAACCACGAGGTGGCGCCACCACTCTTTCTAGGCCCAGATTGAACCAACAGAAGCCTCACACACAATCGGTTAATCAAAATGATCGTTTAATAATGACTTAATAATTAGTTATGGCAGTTAAATGATTTGTCAAGGTGGACAACAAACTGACATTCAGCGACCACATCCAGGAAGCCGCCAACAGAGCTAATGGAATACTGGCTATCATTCGAAGATCGTACACATACCTAGACTAGGATGTTGTGCGCAGACTGTACACATCCCTTGCACGTCCACTTTTGGAATATGGAAATGTTGTGTGGTCACCACTCTACAGGAAGGATGCTGAGTCAATTGAGAGGATCCAAAGAAGGGCAACAAAGCTTGTACATGGATTCGATGAAATACCCTATGAACAACGTATGCCCGGGGGGATATGATTGAAGTATTCAAATATCTCCATGGTATCTATAAGACAGGCAGCCCCCTTATCAGAGACTCCAACACCAGGACCAGAGGGCACTCCCTGAAGCTGAGGAAGCGGTACTCCAGACTGGACCTGCGACACAACTTTTTCGGCTTTAGGGTGGTTGACCTGTGGAATGACCTGCCTGAGAGTGTCGTAGCAGCAGAGTCAGTGAACTGTTTCAAGTCCCGACTGGATGCATACTGGTCAAGCATTACATATAAGAGCAGCTAACAGGTCCAAGGCCTATTATAGCTGTATCCTATTGATTGATTGATTGATTGATTTGATCATGTGTTCCTAATACAGTAATATACTACTTCCATCAACAATTTGCCCTCTGGCAGCAGTGCCAAGAACTTCATATATGGTTGTCATCGACTGCTACCATTCACACTATTCATGCGTGGCCGAATTCGGCATCAGAACGAGGCTGAGTACACGTTGGGTATTGGAAATTGCCATAAGACACTGCTGTGTGCCAATGTGTATGAACTACTACAGAAATTAAAGGAGTAAAATTTGAAGATATTCACTTTTGAGACTATCATATTCATTTTTGCATACCTTTTTTCTATTTATTGGTCAATTTTCATGAAGATTGAGTGATGCTCAAATGCATTTCAGTGGGCAATGTCAACAAAGTCGCTCACCTTGGCTGCCAATCTTTTCTTACATTCAAATACTGCATAACTTTCTTAATATATATATATTTAACAAATATATTTTAACCCTTTTAAAGCTTTTATTAATTTCTAATTACTAAGCCTAGTTGTTTAAAGTTGCATGGTCTGATGAAATGTATCTTTTTTCAAAACCAAAACACTTATCTCAATTTGGTTCTATATATCCAACTTAGATACTAGTGCGTTAGCTAAGGATTGCGGACAGCCTATACAGAATAATCAGTGGATTTATTACCTCATCTCCTTGGACTTTGAGACAGCCATTATGCAGCAACATTCATTAAGCAAGTAGGTCAATCTTGTGGCCTCATTAGCCAAGCCTTCATTCCAATCACCATATGTAACCTAGTCAGGTTCCAGGATGTCCCACTGGAAGTTTGATGGCACCATAGACTTAACTGTTTTAAATTGCATGGGCTGATGAAGCATTTTTTTGTTTTGAAAGGGGGTTGTACATCAGTTGTTTAAGGAGGGGAATTTTCAATTGCAGACAATTGGTCTTTCTCATTCTACTGCTCCTTGCCCTATCCTAATAACTGAATAATGCCAAACCCCAGGTTAGGTAGCGACAATAATCAATTGTTAAGTCATTGGTTTAACACAACCAGGATTGAAAACCAGGGGTTCAAATCCCATGACTTACCAAAAAGGGAAGTGGGCATTCAACACATTTGGTGCGTACCATACATCCGAACACAACGAGAGCTAGTGTGTAACTGGTTTATTCTATCAACGTCACGCGCCTGGCCGCACGTGACCTCCACCGGTCATTCGACTACCACGGCTCATAGCACGCATACCTTACATCCTCTTTTCATTGAATAAACAAAGTTGACCTCTGGTCCTACATCCTTACTAGGCATGCATATCTTCTTATTCTCCTCACATTATAACTAACCGTTGATTCCGGTAATGAACAACATTTTTCGGGAAAAAGAACAACAAAGGAAAAAAAACAAAACAAAAAAACAAAACAAAAAAAACAATATACATCTTATTCGAGTTCAATTTGTACCATAGTACTTCACTGGTCAATATATTATACTCAACTGACCTACAGATCGATCATTGACCATTTGCTGAATCGTATTGAATTAGCAATCAAGGCGGTTGACTGGTTTAACTGCCCTACCGTATCGGGTTGTGTAATTGGCACGTACTTGTGTTCGTGCCACTGATGATCCAACTATGCCACTTAGCACAGTGTTTGCGATTGGTTTTGTTTTTGTTTCGTCTTTTTGTGCATGTTTATTTGATCTGAACAGGTGTGTGCGGTTCCTTCTTTTTATCTTGTTGTCAGCTGTTAGGATCTGATAGTCCCTCTTAGTTTTCTTGTTTACCTCTATAATTTGTCCATCGTCCCACTTTTGGTCATGAGTTAGGTATTTTATTTTCTCACCTGTTGCGAGTGTTTTGTGTGTTCGGCCTGCTCGATTGTCGTAATATTGTTGCTGTTTCTTCTGTGTCTGTTTGATCTGTTGTGCCCTTGATTGTACGATCTTGGGTGCTAACTGTTGTTGTGTCATTGGTATTTTTGAGCGAAGTGTCCTGCTCATCAGCATTTGTGCGGGGGATGCATCCATACTGTGTATCTTTGTGTTTCGATATGCCAATAGTGCAATGTTTATGTCTTTGTTGTCTGCCCTTGCTTTTTTTATCAGTTGCTTTACTGTTTGGACAGTCCGCTCAGCTTGCCCATTACTTTGTGGGTATAGGGGGCTTGAGTATGTTCGTGTGAATGCGTATTCGTTTGAAAACTTTTTGTATTCAAGGCTAGTAAATTGGGGTCCGTTGTCGGACATTACTATTCTCGGGATTCCATGCCTACAGAATATCTCTTTTAACTTTTCTATAATGGCTTGGCTCGAAATAGTCTTCAATCGTGCAATTTCCGGGTATTTCGAATAGTAGTCTACCACGACTATATACTGCTCGTGTTGGTATTCAAAAAGTTCTATTCCTACCTTATAAAATGACTTATCCTCTATCTCGTGGCTCTTCATCGGCTCTGAGTGTGGTTTGTTTCGATATGTTTGACATATCTGGCAATGCGACACTTTGTCCTCAACTTGTTTTGAAATCCCTGGCCAAAAAATGTAATCCCTCGCTAATTGTTTACTCTTAATGATTCCCAAATGAGGCTCGTGAATTTTATCTAGCATGTCTTTCTGTAACGATGCGGGTATTGTTATTCTGTTCCCTTTCAGCACTATGCCTTTATATACTGATAACTCATCTTTGTATGTTGCGTATGGTTTAATGTCATTTCTGAGGTGTTCTTTTGTCTCTGGCCACCCGTCTTGAGTGAGCTTGATTATTTCTTGGAGTGTTGGATCTTGACTTGTTTCAAGTGCAATCTGTGCTAGGTCCTCATCCACGTACTCTATAGCTGCAATAGAGATGCATTCGTCAAACAGGTTACTCGGTGTGGTTTTCTCAGTATGTGCTCGGGACAGGGCGTCGGCAAAGTACATTTCTGTGCCTTTAATATACTTAACCTGGATGTTATAATTTTGGAGGCGCATTCTCATATGCTGTACTCGAGCCGGAAGCTTGTGCATAGGTTTTGTCATAATGTTGACCAAGGGCTTGTGATCTGTTTCGATCGTAACCTCTTTCCCGAATATATATTCGTGGAACTTGTTACAACCGAAACAGATCGCCAACAGCTCCTTTTCTAGCACTGCATAGTTCTGTTGAGTTGGACCAAGGGCTTTTGATGCCAGCATTATTGGATGTTTGTTTTGAAATAACGCCGCACCAAGTCCCGATTTTGACGCATCTACCTGGATTGTTATTGGTTTGTTGACATCGAAATACTGTAACACCGGGGCTTTGGCTAACAAGTTTTTTAAGAGATTGAACGCCTTATTTTGCTCCTCCTCCCAGTGCCAAGCGATCTCTTTGTGCAGGAGAATCCTAAGGGGTTTTGCAATTTCCGACAATGTGGGGATAAACTTCCCCACGTACCCGATCATCCCTAAGAAGCGCTGTATTGCTGGTTTATCAGTAGGGGTGGGTAGCTCTAAGATTGCTTGCACTCGCTCGGGATTTGGTTTCAACCCGCAGTCTGTTAGCAAGTGTCTTACATAAGGGACTTCATTCATACAAATGCGTGATTTCTTTGGATTCAGTCGCAAGTCTACTTCACTCGCTCGTTTCAGAACAGCCTCTAACCTCATGTTATGCTCTTTGATCGTTGATCCGTATATTAAAATGTCGTCAGCGACAATATCGACCCCTTCAAGATTATTAAATATGGCGTTCATTTCTTCAATGAATATATCCCCGGCTGTCTTTATGCCGAAAGGCAGCCGGGTATATCGGAATCGCCCCCATGGCGTGTTAAACGTACAGAGTTTTGAGCTGGGTTCATCAAGACTAACCTGCCAGTAGCCACTGTTGGCATCTAACACACTGAAATATCTGGCTCCACAGGTTTTGGCTACTACCTCTTCCACGGTTTTTATCGGATAGGAACCTCTCAACACTGCACGGTTTAGTTTGGTGGGGTCTAGGCATATTCTAATTTTTCCTGGCTTTCTTCCGATCGTGATGGAGTTCACCCATGGTGTTGGCTCCTCCTGGCGAACAATGACCCCTAAATCTAACATTCTTTTTAACTCTTTTTTTACCTCTTTCTCTATGGCATGGGGAATGCGCCTAGGCGGATCTATAACAGGGTCAATCGCCGGATCAGTATGTATAGTGGCGTTTACTTTTATGGTGCCTAGACCGGAAAAAACATGATCATATTTAGTTACCATTTTTTTTGCGTAGTCCGTTGTTGACCGATTTGGTTCACTGTCGATGGCATCCACTCGTGACAGTATGTTCAGAGTCTCGCATGCATCTTTACCCAGGATCAGCGTTCCTGTCTTGGTTATTTGGAACCGCAGAGGCCATTTGTTGACGTCAATCCATGCCTCTCCTTCGGGCCTAATTCGCTGTCCCGTATAGGTGATCAGGCTGCATCTCGCAGGTCGCAACACGGGTCCGATCATGTTTTGGAAGATTCGTTTTCAGGCTATCAGGTGGCCTCTAATTGCCGAGCCGGTGTCCAGCTTAAACCGGATCTTTTGGTCGCATATCTTCATGTTCTTGTACCATAGGTGCCGCTCCTCCTCGTCGTCATCATCATCCTCCGACATCTCCCCCGCAAACATGTCGTCGTCATCTTCTTCTTCGTCATCTGGTGTCAATACCCATTTCCCTGGAGCATTGTGTTCGTCGACGCCAATCTCGTCTATCGGTGCTGCTGCTGCCAGTCTTCCCCGACACACTTTGGCAAAATGTCCGGTTTTGTTGCAGTTTGCACACTGCTTCCCGCGTGCAGGGCATGTTCCTTGACCATGTTTATATCCACACCTCGTACACTCTGTTCGTGCAGTGACCGTTCTGTTTGCTTGGTTCCGCCCCTTCCATGCAGGTGCCGGTGTGAGGGGGCGTGTCTGGGGGCGTGTCCTTGGACGCCCACTCTTGCTGACTTCGTCTACGTGTGCCTCTGGATTACTTAAAGTATTACATAACAAGCTATATGGCGGGGAGGAGAGCCAGTGAATTAAGGGAATAATTAATATACGTCTATTAAATGTGGGAAAAGAGTCAATCTGTATCTCTATGGCACTCTGGCTCTCTGCCCTTAGCCCGGGTTACATAGCATGGAGGCGGTCAACCGGCAGTGGGACGAGAGGCGGCGGTGGCCCGCGGCAGGCCCAGGAAATTCACACAGAATTTATTACGGAAACATTAATTAGGCACGTGAATGGCTGCAGAATGGTTAAATATGTATATATACCCTACACACACATATATATATATATATATATATATATATATATATATATATATCTATATGTATAAATAAACAAAGACACAACCACATATCAGTTCCATTCTCTATATTAGTTATGTGAGTAGGCCTATATATATATATAACATATATATATATATAACATAATAAGCAAACAACCAATTTACTCATATATTTTATTTCTATTTCGTCTGTCTGTTCCGCTGTTTTGATAATACTGGTACCTCATATTGAGGAATTCGTTCCTGACTCGGTCAAAGAGGAAAAACATCTTGCATTTAAATTGGGTCAATACAAATATTAAACGACACCAAAAAAGAATGAAACTTCTAACTATGGATGAGCAATGTTTGTAAGGTTCTGTGAAGCCATATCTAGCCTGCCAAACTCAAATTGAAGTCTGATTAAAGTTGCATGGTCCGATGGCTTGTGAGTATTCCCAAACGTTTTGAGATAAATATATTAAATTGATTGTTATGATCTACCTACCATTACCTTGAAGTGGTTTTGATGACTGGGAACTCATTTTGAAGATATTTGAAGTAAATGCATTCAACATAATTTCGGCAAGCTTGCCGAAACTCCCGGACTGGAAGCCAAGGCTGTGACACCATTCCCAATCTCGCCATGGGCATATGGTGTACTGAACTCATTACCATCCAGAACTCTGGAGAGTGCCTCAATCCTGCTCAGGCTGATCACATGGTGTGTGAAACTATGCAATGACCACCGAGAGCCTCAGAGAGGTCACGAGATTGACCTGTATCTTAGAGTGAGTTCTGAGGCACACGGCTTCCTCTTGAAGTGGTGTGACAGTACATTCTTATCAAATCTGATTTATTCCATAGATACAGCAACAATTGATTAGTGTGGGCATCAGTATCTAAGTTAGATATGTAGGATCAAATGTAGGTAAGTGTTTTTGTTTTGAAAATATATTTATACCATCGGACCATGCAACTTTAATATTAAACGTCATAATATTTATTTCCCCATAATTGTGGAGTAACTATGACCTACTTGATCCGAAACTGCAACTGCACAGAAAGATGCCCAATATAACTAGGCCACATTTACTATGAGTTAAACTAAAAAACACAGATTAATAGGTCTTAACAAATCTCGCTGTAACCTCTGGACACACATTATCTTGACTTGAAATAAATAAAGTAATTACCTCAAATTTAGCCCAATCTAAAACTGCACTAATTAATGCCACCACTTATTTAAATCAACGTGATAAATGATGACATGGATCTTCAATTAAGCGCCCTAGATTGCCCATTGTGATTTCGAGGGATAAAGCATTGGAGCCAAATTGAATGGAATTCTTTTGTGTTAATTAGAAAAACTATTAATCCACACTGACAACAATTCCCTTAAAAGTAAATATCTGCAGTAAAAGAAATATCACCAGACCAGGGTTCTATTTGTATAAGAAAATCATAACGCAGCTGGTGGTATATCATCTAGAACGAAATTATCGCATATTCTTGTGAACAAGTGGTGTGGACTCGATCGTCTCGTCAGTCTCCCTAGGACCTGCCATTAACTACTAGTCTTAAACCAGTAACGCTTTAGTACTGATTTAAAACCAATATGCACGTATTAAATTATATTAATTTGACTAATCCTGTGCGTTTTATCCCAGAATGGAAACATTATATTTGATTAATTTGATTGCGGAATAAGGTCTCATTAGCCACTGTGTCATGTGTGTGCCTAAGGTACGGTAATCAGAGTACATTGTGGAATAAGGTTACTTTACCCACTGTCTCATGTGTGAGCCTAAGGTATTGTAGTCAGATTACAGTGCGGAATAAGGTCACTTTACCCACTGTGTCATGTGTGAGCATAAGGTATTGTAGTCAGATTACAGTGTGGAATAAGGTCACTTTACCCACAGTGTCATGTGTGAGCCTAAGGTATTGTAGTCAGATTACAGTGCGGAATAAGGTCACTTTACCCACTGTGTCATGTGTGAGCCTAAGGTATTGTAGTCAGATTACAGTGCGGAATAAGGTCACTTTACCCACTGTGTCATGTGTGAGCATAAGATACGGTAGTCAGAGTACATTGTGGCATGTCACTTTACCCGCTCTGTCATGTGTGTGCCTAAGGTACAGTAGTCAGACTACAGTGTGGAATAAGATCACTTTACTCACTGTGTCATGTGTGTGCCTAAGGTATTGTAGTCAGACTACAGTGTGGAATAAGGTCACTTTACTCACTGTCTCATGTGTGTGCCTAGGGTATTGTAGTCAGACTACAGTGTGGAATAAGGTCATTTTACCCACTGTCTCATGTGTGAGCCTAAGGTATTGTAGTCAGATTACAGTGTGGAATAAGGTCATTTTACCCACTGTCTCATGTGTGAGCCTAAGGTACAGTAGTCAGAGTACAGTGTGGAATAAGGTCACTTTACCCACTGTCTCATGTGTGAGCCTAAGGTATGGTAGTCAGATTACAGTGTGGAATAAGGTCACTTTACCCACTGTGTCATGTGTGTGCCTAAGGTACGGTAGTCAGAGGGCATTGTGGCATGTCACTTTACCCGCTGTGTCATGTGTGTGCCTAAGGTAAGTTAGTCAGAGTACAGTGTGGAATAAGGTCACTTTACCCACTGTCTCATGTGTGCGCTTAAAGTACGGTAGTCAGAGTACATTGTGGCATGTCACTTTACCGCTCTGTCATGTGTGAGCCTAAGGTACGGGAGTCAGATTACAGTGTGGAATAAGGTCACCTTACCCACTGTCTCGTGTGTGAGCCTAGGGTGCGGTAGTCAGTTTACAGTTTGGAAGTAGGTCACTTTACCCACTGTGTCATGTGTGAGCCTAAGGTATTGTAGTCAGACTACAGTGTGGAATAAGGTCACTTTACCCACTGTCTCATGTGTGAGCCTAAGGTATTGTAGTCAGACTACAGTGTGGAATAAGGTCACTTTACCCACTGTCTCATGTGTGAGCCTAAGGTATTGTAGTCAGATTACAGTGTGGAATAAGGTCATTTTACCCACTGTCTCATGTGTGAGCCTAAGGTACAGTAGTCAGAGTACAGTGTGGAATAAGGTCACTTTACCCACTGTCTCATGTGTGAGCCTAAGGTATGGTAGTCAGATTACAGTGTGGAATAAGGTCACTTTACCCACTGTGTCATGTGTGTGCCTAAGGTACGGTAGTCAGAGGGCATTGTGGCATGTCACTTTACCCGCTGTGTCATGTGTGTGCCTAAGGTAAGTTAGTCAGAGTACAGTGTGGAATAAGGTCACTTTACCCACTGTCTCATGTGTGCGCTTAAAGTACGGTAGGCAGAGTACATTGTGGCATGTCACTTTACCGCTCTGTCATGTGTGAGCCTAAGGTACGGGAGTCAGATTACAGTGTGGAATAAGGTCACCTTACCCACTCTCTCGTGTGTGAGCCTAGGGTGCGGTAGTCAGTTTACAGTTTGGAAGTAGGTCACTTTACCCACTGTGTCATGTGTGAGCCTAAGGTATTGTAGTCAGACTACAGTGTGGAATAAGGTCACTTTACCCACTGTCTCATGTGTGAGCCTAAGGTATTGTAGTCAGACTACAGTGTGGAATAAGGTCACTTTACCCACTGTCTCATGTGTGAGCCTAAGGTACGGTAGTCAGTTTACAGTTTGGAATTAGGTCACTTTACCCACTGTCTCATGTGTGAGCCTAAGGTATTGTAGTCAGATTACAGTGTGGAATAAGGGCACTTTACCCACTCTCTCGTGTGTGAGCCTAAGGTACGGTAGTCAGTTTACAGTTTGGAATTAGGTCACTTTACCCACTGTGTCATGTGTGAGCCTACGGGATTGTAGTCAGACTACAGTGTGGAATAAGGTCACTTTACCCACTGTGTCATGTCTGTGCCTAAGGTATGGTAGTCAGATTACAGTGTGGAATAAGGTCAATTTACCCACTGTGTCATGTGTGTGCCTAAGTTACGGTAGTCAGATTACAGTGTGGAATAAGGTCACTTTACCCACTATCTCATGTGTGTGCCTAAGGTACGGTAGTCAGATTACAGTGTGGAATAAGGTCAATTTACCCACTGTCTCATGTGTGTGCCTAAGGTACGGTAGTCAGATTACAGTGTGGAATAAGGTCACTTTACCCGCTCTGTCATGTGTGTGTCTAAGGTATGGTAGTCAGATTACAGTGTGGAATAAGGTCACTTTACCCACTGTCTCATGTGTGTGCCTAAGGTACGGTAGTCAGATTACAGTGTGGAATAAGGTAACTTTACCCAGTGTCTCATGTGTGTGCCTAAGGTACTGTAGTCAGATTACAGTGCAAATTAAGGTCACTTTACCCGCTCTGTCATATGTGTGCCTAAGGTACGGTAGTCAGACTACATTGTGGAATACGGTCACTTTACCCACTGTCTCATGTGTGTGCCTAAGGTATGGTAGTCAGATTAAGTGTGGATTAAAGTCACTTTATCCACTCTGTCATGTATGTGCCTAAGGTACAGTAGTCAGATTACAGTGTGGAATAAGTTCACTTAACCCAATGTGTAATGTGTGACAGTAGTCAGATTATATTTCCCGCTGGCTGCGTTTTGGTTGCCAAGATAGGTAAATAAAAACGATACTTTTTCCACAATCTCTCATAACACAAGGACATACTGTCTGCTCTTACCAAAGTGCTGAATTAACCTCACACCAGACACAAGCTGGTTCCACAACTGTCTCTTTATTTAGTAAATATTGTTTTCTATTCAGCAGAGACTACTACTGCTACTGCCTGCCACTCAGGCACCCTGTACAAGGTCACGTGGGTATCGTATTACACAGCCTGCCATGTTTGCAGTCAATACTGATTCTTGATTACTGCTTATTAATTTCTGCTTCTTGATTATTACTTATTAATTACTGTTTCTTGATTACTGCTGATTAATTACTGCTACTTGATTACTGATTATTAGGTACTGTTTCTTGATTACTGTTGATTAATTACTGCTTCTCGATTACAGCTTATTAATTAATGTTTCTTGATTACTACATATTAATTACTGTTTTTTTATTACTGCTTATTAATTACTGCTTCTTGATTATTACTTATTAATTACTGTTTCTTGTTTACTGCTGATTAATTACTGCTACTTGATTACTGATTATTAAGTACTGTTTATTGATTACTGTCGATTAATTACTGCTTCTCGAGTACAGCTTATTAATTAATGTTTCTTGATTACTACTTATTAATTACTGCTGCTTGATTACAGCTTTTAGATTAGATTAGATTAGATTAGAGTGTTTGCGCTGTATGCTCAAGCCAAGTTGGAGACTCCACCATCAAGGCCCAGCACATGTGCTGAGGATGCTCTGTTCAGTTTTGTCATGTGCAGTAATGAGTTTGAATCTGCTGGCATTAGCTGGGTGTATCCTGGAATCTGTGGTTCATGTGGTATTGTTGCTAACACTTTGTCAAGCTGCCTTTTGAATGATTAGATTTCTAATGTAAGCTGGCATTGTATTAAAGACTGAGACTCCTCGGACAGAAAGATTCCTTCCCGCAGTGTTCTTGTTGAAGCTTATTAATTACTGCTTCTTGATTGCTGCTTAGTGGTTACTACTATTACGCTACGTTATTGCTTAGTTCCTTGTGCTTATTGTTTATTGTTTATTGTTTATTGTTTATTTCAGCCAGGGTGCCACTTGCGCAGTGTAGTTGAAGACTTCCTTCCATGGGGATTGAGTGGATTGATGTCGGCTGCTCCGTCTTCGCTCTTGTCCTGTCAGTGGGACGTGGGATGTAGGTGCAGACGTATAACTATCTCCAAAAGCACCCGCCATTCCACACACAATCACAATGAGCATATTAGAGGACGTCAACAATGCCAGGTCAGGAATGACATGGTGTAGAAATTACAACAATACTTTTAGTGCACAGCCAACCTGGTTGAATATGGACTGTAATGGGATGTAAGAATGGAATGTAAGAATTGCTGGTTGGCGTCTGTGACTTACAGAGACTGTACTATACGTGTGGCCACTTCAATCGACATGGATATTACAGAGACTGCTCTGCTTCCAGCCACCTGCCACCTGCTCGATGTCCTCTTCGCAATGGGTGTCTTGTATCTTGTTGTTCTCCTCACTTCTCTTCTGTGTACACTACCAGCGTCACGGTCGAGTTGCCGTAGTCACATTGGTTGTTGGAGTTTTAGGTCCTACCAACATCTAAGGTCATATGAGGACGGGTACCGACTTTTGACAGCATGCACTCATGGTGATGTAATAGTGCTGCCCCACTGGGAAATCAGGCCACTGGCACCATGCCTTATATCCCACTCAGTCACATTATCCTAACAGTGAGCTGACCAGTCCTTGCCCTATCCTATTACTGCTGAACACCAGGCTAGGAAGCGAGAGGTCTCAATTTTAAAGTCATTCAATTAACTCGACGGGGAACCGAACTTCCGCACACCAGGTCTACGCTCCCAGTTCAATCATATATGCTTCAGGTAGAGGTAGCCTTACCATATCTAGGCAACATGCAGTGGTCAGTTCAATCATATATGGTTCAGGTAGAGGTAGCTCGACCATAGCTAGGCATTATGCTTGGGTCAGTTCAAACATATATGGTTCAGGTAGAGGTAGCCCTATCATATCTAGGCATCATGGTGGGGTCAGTTCAATCATACATAATTCAGGTAGAGGTAGCTCGATCATATCTGGGAATCATGCTGGTGTCAGTTTAATCATATATGGTTCAGGTAGAGGTAGCCTTACCATAGCTAGGCATGATGTTGGGGTCAGTTCAATCATATATGCTTGAGGTAGAGGTAGCCTTACCATAGCTGGACAACATGCTGGGGACAGGTCAATCATATATGGTTCAGGTAGAGGTAGCCTTACCATATCTAGGCAACATGCACTGGTCAGTTCAATCATATATGGTTGAGGTAGAGGTAGCCTTACCATAGCAGGGCATCATGCTGGGGTCAGTTCAGTCATACATGATTCAGGTAGAGGTAGCCTTACCATAGCTGGGCATCATGCTGGGGACAGGTCAATCATATATGATTCAGGTAGAGGTAGCCATACCATAGCAGGGCATCATGCTGGGGTCAGTTCAATCATACATGATTCAGGTAGAGGTAGCCTTACCATAGCTGGGCATCATGCTGGGGTCAGTTCAATCATACATGATTCAGGTAGAGGTAGCCATACCATAGCAGGGCATCATGCTGGGGACAGTTCAATCATATATACTTCAGGTAGAGGTAACCTTACCATAGCTGGGCATCATGCTGGGGTCAGTTCAATCATGCATGATTCAGGTAGAGGTAGCCTTACCATAGCAGGGCATCATGCTGGGGTCAGTTCAATCATACATGATTCAGGTAGAGGTAGCCTTACCATAGCTGGGCATCATGCTGGGGTCAGTTCAATCATGCATGATTCAGGTAGAGGTAGCCTTACCATAGCAGGGCATCATGCTGGGGTCAGTTCAATCATACATGATTCAGGTAGAGGTAGCCTTACTATAGCTGGGCATCATGCTGGGGTCAGTTCAATCATATATGGTTGAGGTAGAGGTAACCTTACCATAGCTGGGCATCATGCTGGGGTCAGTTCAATCATACATGGTTGAGGTAGAGGTAACCTTACCATAGCTGGGCATCATGCTGGGGACAGTTCAATCATACATGATTCATCCACAGCCATCTACAGTTGAATATGGTGAAATGGGAAGCAACACGCTGGCTTCATAGAATGTCGGCGTTAGGACGCCGTAGGAACCCGGGAGAAGGCACATTCACCATATCCTCAAGGAACCAGCCGTAATAGATCAGTTGCTACTGCCCTCGTTTTGATACCGACAGCAGCTGTACCCCTCATAGTGTGGTCGTACAACGAACTACATGTATATATTGTCACAGTATCGATGAATTCTTGGTATGTTTTAAGTGCATTATTGGAATGTTATTGGTATGTCATTGGTCTGTTATTGGAATGTTATTAGTGTATTATTGGAATGTTATTGGAATGTGATGGTGTGTTATTGGTGTGTTATTGGAATGGGTTTTGTACATTATTGGTGTGTTATTGGAATGTGTTTAGTATGTTATTGCTGTGTTATTGGAATGTTATTGGTATGTCATTCGTGTAGTATTGGAATCTTATGGGGGTGTTATTGGTAGGTTATTGATATATTATTGACATGTTATTAGTAAGTTATTGGTGTGTTATTGGTATGTTATTGGTATGTTATTGGGATGTCATTGCTATGCTATTTGTGTGTTGTTGGCATGTCATTCGTGTGCTATTTGTGTGCTATTGGTATATTATTGCTATGTTCCTATGTGTTATTGGTGTGTTATTGCTATGTTATTGGTGTTATTGGTATGCTATTGATATGTTATTGATATGTTGTTAGTTTGTTATTGGTGTGCAATTGATGTGTTATTGGTGTGTTATTGATTTGTTATTGATATGTTGTTATTATGTTATTGGTGTGTTATTGGTATGTTATTGGTATGTTATTGGGATGTCATTGTTATGTTATTTGTGTGTTGTTGGCATGTCATTGGTGTGTTATTTGTGTGCTATTGGTATATTATTGCTATGTTCCTATGTGTTATTGGTGTGTTATTGCTATGTTATTGGTGTTATTGGTATGCTATTGATATGTTATTGATATGTTGTTAGTATGTTATTGGTGTGTAATTGATGTGTTACTTGTGTGTTATTGATATGTTATTGATATGTTGTTAGTATGTTATTGGTGTGCAATTGATGTGTTATTGGTGTGTTATTGGTATGTTATTGCTATGTTACTTGTGTGTTATTGGTATGTTATTGGTGTATTATTGCTATGTGACTTGTGCATTATTAGTATGTTATTGGTATCTTATTGCGCTGTGATTTGTGTATTATTGGGGTGTAAATGCTATGTTATTAGTGTGTTATTGGTATGCTATTGGAATGTTATTCATATGTGATTAGTATGTTATTGGTGAGTATTTGATGTTATTGATGCATTATTGGTATGTTGTTACTATGTTATTTGTGTGTTATTGAGGTGTTATTGGTATACTATTGGTATGTTATGGATATTTTATTAGTATGTTTTGATGATTATTTGATGCTATTGGTACGTTATTGATATGTTATTGCTATGTTACGTGTGTGTTATTGGAGTGTTATTGTTATGTTAGTGGTATGTTATTGATATTTTATTAGTATGTTTTGATGATTATTTGATGTGCTATTGGTACGTTATTGATATGTTATTGCTATGTTACGTGTGTGTTATTGGAGTGTTATTGTTATGTTATTGGTATGTTATTGATATTTTATTAGTATGTTTTGATGATTATTTGATGTGTTATTGGTACGTTATTGATATGTTATTGCTATGTTACGTGTGTGTTATTGGAGTGTTATTGTTATGTTATTGGTATGTTATTGATATTTTATTAGTATGTTTTGATGATTATTTGATGTGTTATTGGTACGTTATTGATATGTTATTGCTATGTTACGTGTGTGTTATTGGAGTGTTATTGTTATGTTATTGGTATGTTATTGATATTTTATTAGTATGTTTTGATGATTATTTGATGTGTTATTGGTACGTTATTGATATGTTATTGCTATGTTACGTGTGTGTTATTGGAGTGTTATTGTTATGTTATTGGTATGTTATTGATATTTTATTAGTATGTTTTGATGATTATTTGATGTGTTATTGGTACGTTATTGATATGTTATTGCTATGTTACGTGTGTGTTATTGGAGTGTTATTGTTATGTTATTGGTATGTTATTGATATTTTATTAGTATGTTTTGATGATTATTTGATGTGTTATTGTACGTTATTGATATGTATTGCTATGTTACGTGGTGTTATTGGAGTGTTGTTATGTTATTGGTGTGTTAATGACAGGTTATTAGTATTTTGATGATTATTTGATGTGTTATTGGTACGTTATTGATATGTTATTGCTATGTTACGTGTGTGTTATTGGAGTGTTGAAAAACACAAGTGTTATTGTTATGTTATTGGTATGTTATTGATATTTTATTAGTATGTTTTGATGATTATTTGATGTATTATTGGTACGTTATTGATATGTTATTGCTATGTTACGTGTGTGTTATTGGAGTGTTATTGTTATGTTATTGGTATGTTAATTGACAGGTTATTGATGTGTAATTGATGTGTTATTGGTATGTTATTGATATTTTATTAGTATGTTTTGATGATTATTTGATTATTATTGGTACGTTTTTGATATGTTATTGCTATGTTACGTGTGTGTTATTGGAGTGTTGTTGTTATGTTATTGGTGTGTTAATTGACAGGTCATTGATGTGTAATTGATGTGTTATTGGTATGTTATTGATATTTTATTAGTATGTTTTGATGATTATTTGATGCTATTGGTACGTTATTGATATGTTATTGCTATGTTACGTGTGTGTTATTGGAGTGTTATTGTTATGTTATTGGTATGTTATTGATATTTTATTAGTATGTTTTGATGATTATTTGATGTATTATTGGTATGTTATTGATATGTTATTGCTATCTTACGTGTGTGTTATTGGTATGTTATGGATATTTTATTAGTATGTTTTGATGATTATTTGATGTTATTGGTATATTATTGATATGTTGTTACTATGTTACGTGTGTGTTATTGATGTGTTATTGTTATGTTATTGGTATGTTATTGATATTTTATTAGTATATTTTTTATGATTATTTGATGTGTTATTGGTAGGTTATTGATATGTTATTGCTATGTTACGTGTGTGTTATTGGAGTGTTGTTGTTATGTTATTGGTGTGTTAATTGACAGGTTATTGATGTGTTATTGTTATGTTATTGGTATGTTATTGATATTTTATTAGTATGTTTTGATGATTATTTGATGTATTATTGGTACGTTATTGATATGTTATTGCTATGTTACGTGTGTGTTATTGGAGTGTTGTTGTTATGTTATTGGTGTGTTAATTGACAGGTTATTGATGTGTAATTGATGTGTTATTGGTATCTTATGTCTATATCGTCATGTCAACTCTTGGCTATTGACAAAGGAGCAAGAGCATATATCCCAGCAATGTTTTATTCATTTTATTTGTGTATACTCTATATAAAGAATAATTTTCTCAAACGGTATTTACAATGCATGAAACTATTTTTTATTTAAGACTCTTAGAACAACAGACGTGGTTTCCCGGGCCACCTAGCCATGACGTCACAGTGTGTAACGTGACGTCACGTGTATAGTTATATAACGTTATCCGATTTGCTACATATTTCTCAGCCCACCTGCCGAAGGCAAATAAAAGAGATAGAACCCGCAGATACAAATTGTCATTTCACTTTATTTCTCATGGCCTTTTTCATTCATTTTTTTTTTCTCCTTAAACATATTGATATGAATTATCCTGGCGGATTTTGTATGTAGCGCAAACGTCCAATTTTGAGTTCACATTTTGCGCTGCATAGGAAAGAGTAAAAAAACGAAATTCCCCCCATTGAGAAAGTTGGCGCGGTGCATGGGTCTCGCCAGTGCGGACCCATCTGCGGACCGGCTTCTTATTACACGCGCTGCAGGCGGCGAGCCCGCCCGGAAGCCGGGGTCTGGCGGCGATGTGGTCGGTGTTGCGGGCCGGGTGGAGGCTGTGCTCAAAATGCTGGTACCTGGAGGGAGGTGGGGGTAAGGGTGCCGATCACCCTCCCACGCCGACAACCGGCTGCGCAGGGCGGGATATGCTCGGGTGGTTTGCTATCAAAATGGATGTGGAACTGTAGGCGGGAACTGGAACTCTTCACCAGCAGTTGACGGCGTGGAAGAAGCACTTGCGGATCCCGCTGCGCTTCCTCATGAGGTCACCGAGCTGCTCCTGGTTGGCGCCACGCACCTCGGCGTCCGCGATGACCGCGTCCACCAGCGCCATCAGCAGGTGGTTTGTGTAGTCGGCGTACGCGCGCTGCAACGAACAAGGGTGGCGCGGCGTTAGACACTGGACAGGGTTGGACAGTAGACGTCGCACGGGGCAGCACAGTGTTAGACTGGACACGGTTGGAAGCGTTCGACATGGTTGGACAGTGTTAGGCATTGGACAGGGCAGCACAACATTAGACACTGGATAGGGAAGCACAACATTAGACACTGGATAGGGCAGTACAACATTATACACTGGACAGGGCAGCACAACATTAGACACTGGATAGGGCAACACAACATTAGACACTGGACAGGGCAGCGCAGTGTTAGACACTGGAGAGGGCAGTACAGCATTAGACACTGGACAGGGCAGTACACCATTAGACACTAGACTAAGCACCACATCATTAGGCACGGGATAGGGCAGCGCAGTGTTAGACACTAGACAGGGCAGTACAACACGTTTAGTCTACACGTGACATAACTGTGTGTTTACAAATGGTGTGACGTCCTGCAGTAGGGTGGGCAGTATGCAGTAAGGTGGGGAAGAATGTAGTAAGGTGCGGAAGTATGCAGTAAGGTGCGGAAGTATGCAGTAGGGTGGGTGGCATGCAGTAAGGTGGGGCAGTATGTAGTAAGGTGGGGTTGTATGCAGGTATTGCAGGTATAGCAATACCTCAGGGAGTTTGACGCCCCTGCCCTGCAGAGTTGTAAACCACTGCCTTGTGGTACAGGTTCTTGACAGAACCGAAGGCTAAGGGAGCAAACCCTAAACAGAAAACCATGTCACTGTGGCAGCATTAAGGGCGGTTGATGTATGGAACTCCCAACATCTCCCGACCAGCCACTGCAGGGACAAATAGTTTTGCGCCTGTCTTGACATGTTCTTGCCGGTGTGAAACCTCTATTTGCTCCCCGAGAGAGTGCCGCTGGTAACTTGCAAAAGCCAGCAGCACTTCAACACTTTTGCAGGCAGCTTTCATGAAATGTACAACCGCACAAAACACCAAGGAGAGCGGCAGTCAAGTAATGAAAGCAGTCTTTGTCGCATCGCGACTGACAGCATGATGATGATGATGATGGGGTTGCATGAAGGAGGGTGGGGCAGAATGTAGTCGAGTGGGGCAGTATGCAGTAAGGTGGGGAAG
The DNA here is from genome assembly GCA_030323885.1 of Branchipolynoe longqiensis. Taxonomy (NCBI): domain Eukaryota; kingdom Metazoa; phylum Annelida; class Polychaeta; order Phyllodocida; family Polynoidae; genus Branchipolynoe; species Branchipolynoe longqiensis. The sequence continues at coordinate 32,806 of CM059200.1, read as the reverse complement.
AATGCAGTAAGGTGGGGAAGTATGCAGTAGGGTGGACGGTATGCAGTAGGGTGGGGCAGTATGTAGTAGGGTGGGGGCAGTAAGGTAGGGCAGTATGCAATAAGGTGTGACAGCATGCAGTAGGCTGGGGCAGAATGCAGTAGGGTGAGGCAGTATGCAGTAAGGGGGTTCATGATGCAGTAAGGTGGGACAGAATGCAGCAGGTTACATGTTGCTGCACTACAGCCCCCACTGCCATGTCATGACAGTGTTTTGAACTTGGCTAGTGTTTTTAACGTACGTAGGGGTAGTGTTTTGAACTTAACCATAGTGTTATGAACTTAGGTTCAAAACACTACAATAGTGTCTTAAACGGGTTAGTGTTTTGAACGTCCTACACCGGCCCACGTCAATCCCGGATGTGGCGGGGTGCGCATGCACACGCGGTCGTTCGTGCTTGTCGACTAAGCTTCCGGTCTGCTGGTTGTGATTGATGCCCGTAGATGGCGTTGCAAGCGGCGGGAGTTGGCGGGGGGGGGGGCGGGGCAGGCGGACTTGAGCCGGGAGGGATTAGGTTCGCCCCGGTGGCATTTTACTCTGCTGAAGACGCTCAAATTAGAGTAAGCTGTGTCGCCCATATGTGCCTACAGTTGTTTCTATCTGATGCTCTGACATGTCTGGTTCACGCATTCTCTGAAACGACAACTACAACATTGGGACGAAAGGCCTCGCCAGACGCGCACTGTAGAGCTAACAAAAAGTAACATGCTGGGCTAAGTGAGGAGCATTGTGAACCCACGCACGTCAAACACCGCCGATGCCTCACTGACACTCCAGACTGCCGACTGCGACACCACCCTGCCACAGGCCGACTGCAACAGCACCCTGCCACATGCCGACTGTGACACCACCCTGCCACAGGCCGACTGTGACACTACCCTGCCACAGGCCGACCGCGACAGCACCCTGCCACATGCCGACTGTGACACCACCCTGCCACAGGCCGACTGTGACACCACCCTGCCACAGGCCGACTGTGACACCACCCTGCCACATGCTGACTGCGATGCCACCCTGCCACAGGCCGACTGTGAAACTACCCTGCCACAGGGCGACCGAGTCACCCCCTGCCACATGCCAACTGTGACATCACCCTGCCACAGGCCGACCACGACAGCACCCTGCCACATGCTGACTGCGACGCCACCCTGCCACAGGCCGACTGTGACACTACTCTGCCACAGGCCAACTGAGTCACCCCCTGCCACATGCCAACTGCGACACCACCCTGCCACAGGCCGACTGCGACACCACCCTGTCACAGGCCGACCGAGTCACCACCCCCTGCCACAGACTGACCGCAACACCACCCTGCCACAGGCCGACCTTGACACAACCCTGCCACAGGAAGAGGTAATAAATAAACTAAATAAACTACTACAGAAACTGGATGACTGGTGCGAATCTAATAAAATAACCATAAATGCCAGCAAATCCAAAACAGTCCTCTTCTCACATAGACCACTACCGGAAAGTATCGCCCAGTGCAAACTAGGAAACCAGGTGCTGGAAAAAGTAAAGCACTATAGATACTTAGGCCTAGAGCTGGACAGCCAACTAAACTACAACCCATGTGTGACAAAAATCATACAAAAAATAAATCACAAACTCTGGCTATTTGCCAAATTAAGAAAATTCATGACACAAGAAATGTCAATAAAGGTCTTCAAAGGAATGGTACTCCTGTACTTTGACTATGGAGACACAATATACATGGGAGCAAAGCAATAACTGCTCAACAAGCTGCAAATCCTACAAAATAAAGCATTAAAAATATGTCTCAGGGTGGACAGAATGCACCCTACCTATGACCTGCACATCAAAACCAAAGCAAAATTGCTAAAAAAAAATAGAAGACTAGTACACCTCAAAACACTCACATTTAGGTACAGTCATGATAGGAAATACCAAAAGCAGCAAACCAAAGATACACAAATAAACAATGCACCACTAATAAAACAAACAAGGAGCCACATAAAGGACCATGAAAGAATCACCTTAGCAATGGCTGCTAAGGCTTGGAATCCCAATCAGTAAAAGAAAGGCAGATCCTGATCTAAAGACCTACTAAAAATATCTATGTAAAAAAGGGAGGACGCTGATGACACCCTAGGGCCAGAACCCCAGATGGGGATGTGATAGGTCATGGCCCACAAATGGGGCTGCCCCAAGGGAGAGACCTTGACCACCCTCAATAGATAACAAACAGTCACAAACCATCAAAAACAGAGACTCCCGATCTGAAAACATACAACAATATATATGTAGAAAAAGGGAGACCCTTAAAACACCCTGGGGCAAAACCCCAGAAGGGCATGTGATAGGTCACGGCCCAAAACTGAGCTGCCCCAAGGGGGTAATCTGGACCACCCTCAGTAGATAACGAATAGCTACAAACTATGTACAAGCCTATAAATGTAGAGTAGGCTATTTCATAAGTAGTAGTAAAACAAAAAACAAAAAAACAAAAAACTAATATACTATTCACACCCACTACAAGGGTGACCAGAAAATAAAACCAATAACACCTACACTTAGAACTAAAACCATTAGCTATCTAATGATCCTTCCCTATTTTGGAACGACCTTGGATAGCCAAAACCAACACAAAACAAGCTCAAATATCTACAAGGCAAGCACACACTTAACTGCCAACAACTACCTAGCAGTCCTTCCCTATTTCGGATCGACCTTGGATAGCCAACCCCAACACAAAACAAGCTCAAACATCTATGAGCCAAGAACACACTTAACTGCCAACAGTTACCTAGCAGTCCTTCCCTATTTCGGATCGACCTTGGATAGCCAAACCCAACACAAAACAAGCTCAAACATCTACAGATACTAAATAATCACCATGTACTTGCTACTGTGTGAGAAACAAAAACATCTTATCACCTCCTACTGTGTGATAAGATTAAACCACCACTACAACTGGCCAGCATTGAAAACAAGCCCGAGCACTCAAGCTTACATGATATGGACAGTATAAACATAGCATAAAAACAAAACAACCAAAAATCCCTGCCACAGATGGATAGCGACACCACCCTGCCACAGGCAAATCACGACACCACCCTGCCACAGGTGGATCGCGACACCACCCTGCCACAAGCCGACCGCAACACCACCCTGCAACAAGCAAAAATCCCTGCCATATATGGATAGCGACATCACCCTGCCACAGGCGAATCGTGACACGACCATGCCACAGGTCGACCGTGACACCAACCTTCCACAGGCCGACCGTGACACCACCCTGCCACAGGCCGACCCTGCCACAAGCCGACCATGACATCACCCTGCCGCAGGCCGACTGTGACACCACCCTGCCACAGGCCGACCGTGACACCACCCTGCCACATGCCGACCGTGACACCACCCTGCCACAGGCCGACCGTGACACCACCATGCCACAATCCGACCATGACACCACCCTGCCACAAGCTAACCATGACACCACCCTGCCACAAGCCGACCATGACACCACCCTGCCGCAGGTCGACCGAGTCAGTCTAAACATGGAGGTTGCCATATCTTATTTGAAATGGTTTGTCTTTGCTGGTACCTTGTACACCGAACATGTGTCTGTGGCTCCGGCCGAGGACAAGCAGCGAGGACAAGCGGTACTAGGGTGGCTACAGAAACCCAACTCGATGCTATACTATGTTGTTGTTATATGGCATATGGTTAAATCCACTTTCTACCTTGTTGTATAACTCAAGGTTGACTGAATTTTCGACCCTGTTGTTTTGCAACAGATGGCTAAATCCACTTTCTACCTTGTTGTATAACTCAAGGTTGACTGAACTTTCCACCCTGTTGTTTTGCAACAGGTGGCTAAATCCACTTTCTACATTGTTGTATAACTCAAGGTTGACTGAACTTTCGACCCTGTTGTTTTGCAACAGATGGCTAAATCCACTTTCCACCTTGTTGTATAACTCAAGGTTGACTGAACTTTCGAACGTGTTGTTTTGCAACAGATGGCTAAATCCACTTTCTACCTCATTGTATTACACATAGTGAAAGTGTGCCATTAAAGTCATGAGCCTACTTATTAACTACGTGAGAAAGATAGCTGACTTATAAGTGAAGCTTCATTCAACTTTGACGTTGCTTCTATTAGAACTCGTCAGATATACACACTTGATGCACACCCTGCCCCCCAGGTTGACTCTGTTCCATATCGTGGTACTTCCGGTACATGCGCACTGATGTGCCTTACTTGTTGTTGACGGCATTATTCATAATGGCTTTTGTGCTCAAAATGTGAGCGCAAAAGCCACAAGCGCTATGCTTACACCAAGGACTGGCGAGCTCATGCACCTGTGATATATTCATAATAGACGTATAGGTGTGTGGCTAATATATGTTAACGAGATGCAGAATTTGAGACAAAGGAATATGCTAATGAGATAACATCATGGAAAGTTTAGCCGCCGGGTCAAGCGAGTCCTAGGCCGTGAATAAACCATTCAGTATCCAGAAGTCAAAGTGTTCAGACGTTGTACTTTCACAGCACCTATCCTGGCCAATCACATGAACATTGACACCGGTGTGATACTGAGCCATATGTAGTTAAATTGTTAAACAGTTATTATATAAATGTACACCTTCTGTTTCAAGTAATGACTTGTATGGTAATGTGAATGGCGATAACCATATAACAGGTCCAATGGGGCCTCTATAGACTACATCACGGTTCCGACTGCGCATGCGCTGAAAACGGCCGTCGGAGCAAAGCAAAGGCATACGGCCATTGACTTTGCCTATACGCACATTGAAAAATGTCAGTTTTATTCAAAATTAATAGAAATCCAAAACCCTAACCTTATAAATCTAATATAATCTTTTTGTTAAATATGTTTTCTATATGTGTTCCAAGCGGTTTGTCTCTAGGTGGTGTGGTTTTATCAATATTTTACTTTTTCTGTATGGAGATTGCTCACTGCCATTGACAATGCATTGAGTACTCTGGCTATGGCTCTAACACTAGTCTGGGTGCCTAGATCTTTCTAAATCGAAATGCACATGGCATAAGATGTGCTGATTATATTGATGTAAATGCAATGCTGGATAAAAGATTAATATCTTAATTTATTATATATATTTTTTTAGTTAGTATTCTATGTTTCAAACAAGAGCTGAGATGAGCTGAAACTAGCACATTTCATAGCTGCACCCAGTGTATTAGCATGTGCCATGTGCTTTTCGGGGGGTTGTTTTGCTCTGATGCATCCCACAATGTACCGCACCGCTGGAACCGTGATGTAGTCTATTACAGGGCTGCATTATGTCACACGAACAGTCAGCGCACTGCTATGCATGTCCGAGCTTCAACTCGAGGGCTATATTGACAAATATAATACTGTGGCGATCCACGTGCAATATTCAATTACAGGTGCCGACCAAGGCTGCAGCCGCACTGTTAACAATAATCAATACATGTGTAACCTTGTGTAAAGACAGCCCCAGTCTTTAGTTTTAATTCGATTTATAGTCACATGTGCACATAATCCGTACCATATATGTTCAAATGTATAAAGTCTATAGAGACTCCATCATGTTGCGTGAACGCGCTAACCCGGATCTGAATAATCTATCAACTGGGTTCTAAAGCCTCCAGAGGGATGTGGGTGCGGTGGGAGTCGGATGTGTGCGCGGGGCTTTGTGGGTAGATGCGTAGGTGGGAGTTTGAATATATACTGTGTACAGATTCTGGCTGCCAAAACGCCTCTGCAATCTTTTCTTCTTTTCTTTTGAAGATTTATACTGCCTATCATGGATAAGTCTGAATAGACTTGTTTTCACCATTAGACAGTTTGTCGATAGAAAGCCTGAGTCTACACTTTTACCGACCCAAGGGATTTGTAACCTCCCACACCACATAAGCCGTGTTCACACAGGCAAAATGTGAAGCGAATTAGACAAATCGAATCATATGATTTGATTTAGTTTGAAAGTGTTTCGCGTTCACACGGGCAGTGCTTTGAATCGGTTTAAGGCGGAAGTGGATATCTGCGCAAGAGCAAGTCCAGACTAACCAGCGCCAGTTTGGGTTCGTTGACGTCGGCCGAGAGAGTGTGGGTTCGACCTAGATATGTATGGATTGAATCGTATTGGTTTGGAACAGTCAAAACTTCTGCTGGGCAGTGAAACCCTAAAAATAAATGATGAAAAAAATATATGTGCACCTCTAGCAGGTTCATAAAGCAAATTTACCGGAAAGTAGGTCTCGACTGCCACGTTCTTAATCCGCCTCAAGTAAGTGGGTTCCGTTCACACGGGCGATATAAGTCAAATCATAAAATTCGGTTCATATAAACCACCTACAGAGGTGGTTTATATAAAGCGAATCATATGAATCGATTCAGCCCTAATCTGCCTCAACATCGCGTTCACACGGCAAATGTGAGGCGAACTAGGCAAGGCGATTTATATGAATCGGCTTAACTCGCCCGTGTGAACACGGCTAAAGACATGGTATGAGAGCAACTGGCCTTTGATGTCGCTGTAAGTGATACACAGCGGTGGAAATCTAAATTGGCAGAGGTGGGGGCATGGGGAATCGAACCACCGACCTTCAGATTAGGAGTCCGACCTATAAAAATGTCAGACACTCTAACCACTCCGCCACAGATAACACCACAATACACTATTTGCGTCCCTCTCGTGACTCAGTGGGATGCTTTGGGTCCCCATGATAACCTAAAAAAATTTCAGTTTTTTTTCCTGCACCCAATCACATGCCTGAATCTACCTTATGGTGCTTGAAGTAACTTTAGCCGTAATCGATTAACACGACCCGGGCCACTCGGGTCACCCGAGTCATCAGAATTTCAAATCAACCAGACGCACTAATCTAACTGGACCGACATTTTTTTCCTTTTTTTTTCCTTTAAGATTTATACTACCTATCATAGATAAGTCTGCATAGACTTGTTTTCACCATTATAGATAGAAAGCCCGAGCCTACACTATTACCGACTCGAGCGATGTTTAACATCCCACACCACATAGACATATTGACCGTAATCGATTAACACGATCCGGGCAACTTGGGTCACCCGAGTCGTCAGAATTTCAAATTGAACACTGCCAGTAGAGTCGACAAATACCTGTGCCATGTGCAAAAGCATCCGACCCCAGTAACCCACCTCTTGGCTGGGGTTGGCTACAAGCGATGACGTCACATTTGCGCTGGTACCGTCCTGCAGGATAACAGCTACCAGTACCAGTCCTACATTTTTAGTTTTGATAATAACCTAGATTAATGAAATGGAAATAAAACTAAACTATGCCATCATAAAATACTTTAATTCCTATTTTGCTGTAGTTATATTGGTTATTAAAAAAAAAAAAGGTTTTGGATTTAGCCACCATTTTTTCCACCCCGAGCATGGAGAAACGTATTTGATTATTCGACCCGAGTCTGTATGATGTGCGCATGCGCCAAAAAGTGGCTCGGGTGACCCGAGTTGATTAATCGATTACGCCCGGTATGAGAGAAACTGGCCTTTGATGATGCTGTGTGTTATACACAGTGGTGGAAATCCAAATTAGCAGAGGTGAAGGCACAGGGAATCGAACCACCAATCTTCAGATTAGGAGTCTGACCTAGAAAAAAGACAGACACTCAGCCTCCGCCTCGGCCACAGATAACAGAATACGCCGAGCGACAGACACTCTGGGAATAGAATATGACCACAGACAAAGCTGCCAACTTTCAACGGAGGTCGGGCCAGTTGAGGTCACGTGTCGCAATGACGTAAGGACGAGGATGGTCCCCTTGCCATCTGTGTCTTTATTGCGCTGAACAGGTAGAACAGGTAGAACAGGTAGAACAGGTAGAACAGGTAGAACAGGTAGAACAGCCAGAACAGGTAGAACAAGTAGAACAGGCAGAACAGATAGAACAGGTAGAACAAGTAGAACAGGCAGAACAGGCAGAACAGGCAGAACAGGCAGAACAGGCAGAACAGGTAGAACAGGTAGAACAGGCAGAACAAGTAGAACAGGCAGAACAGGTAGAACAGGTAAAACAGGCAGAACAGGAAGAATATGCAGAACAAGTAGAACAGGTAGAACAGGTAGAACAGGTAGAACAAGTAGAACAAGTAGAACAGGCAGAACAGGCAGAATAGGCAGAACAGGTAGAACAGGTAGAACAGGTAGAACAGGTAGAACAGGTAGAACAGGTAGAACAGGTAGAACATGTAGAACAGGTAGAACAGGTAGAATAAGTAGAACAGGCAGAACAGGCAGAACAAGTAGAACAGGCAGAATAGGTAGAACAGATAGAACAGGTAGAACCGGTAGAACAGGTAGAACAGAAAGAACAGGTAGAACAGGTAGAGCAGGTAGAACAGCCAGAACAAGCAGAACAGGTAGAACAGGTAGAACAGGTAGAGTCGACGAATTGTCCATCTCACTCTCAGCAGATGTGAGCAGTTTGACATCCCGAAGTGAATTACTGTACACCGACAGAGAGTGGGAATCACCAACTCTCCTCGCAACTCTCTCTCACTATGCACGCATAATTATAATATATGTATATATTGCATATATTATATATAATAATAGATAAAGGCTGCAGGCTTCTTGGTAAGGACGGGGCGCCGCTGGTTTTGTGACGCCCTGCCAGGCCCTGGCCCCCCTCTTCCCCCTCCCCCGTCGTCCTCCCGTCCCCGCCACCACCCGCACCCCCCGCCCCCGCCCCTCCCTGCCCCCCGCCCCCGCCCCCTGCCCCTCCCTGCCCCCCGCCCCCCGCGTGCCGGCTCTTGTTGCCGCTCAGTCTGACGAGACGCGACGCGAATTGCCGGTAAATTGACGTGTATGACGAAAGCAGCCGACACTTTACATGCGGCGCACGGCGCATGCGCGGGGGTCAACATGCGCTGCGCTGTCATTGACGGAACCCGGCGAGGCGGCGCCGCGTGGGCTGGAGGCACTGACCCATGCGCGACAATCACTGACGTCACAGCTCACCCAATCACCCACGTCAAAACCTGTTGCGCACGCATCTCTCGCAAGGATGCAGGTGCCACTTCCGGTTGCGAGTGACTCGTGTGGTTTTGTCGGGTGGGGAGGTGGCTGGGTCTGCCCGCGTTAATATGACAGTTCATTACTAGCCTGGCCTGGGCGTGAGTGCTGCGTGTGTGTGTGGGGGGGGGGGGGGAGGGCACCATCAGGTTTAAGGGCCACAAAACAACTGGCTCATCTCGGCAGGAGAAGGCCGGCCTCCGTGCACCACACATGAGCGCGCCGCCCAGAGCAACCAGTCAAGTGGGTCTCCGTAGTTATTCCTTTTCACACATCCTTTTCTATTGCGTAGTCAAAATTCTGCGCGAGTGAGGCAGATAGGGGGGGGGGGGGACCACGCGTGCACGTGACCCCCCTGAGTCGGTAGCTCCCCCGTATTGGGAGCATTGAGCTGGTAGCCAAGGCGCTCCAGCCCAGTCCAGTGAGCAATAGACAAGCAAGCAGTTGTTAACATAGGAAGTACCCCCTCCCCCGGGAGGGGGGCAAATCGGCCCGTTACACAATAACATCACTCAGTCATATATTGGCTTATCGGGTGGCTCGTGGGCACCACCTATAATATTCATTAACCAGTGCTCAGATAGCACCACAAGACATATACAGGTTAATAGCAGACAAGCAATGCAGGTGGACTCCATTCCAATTAATATTAGATAGACAAGTTATACAGCACATTATATCCTTTCCTATACGCATACCCTCTCTATTTATTCTTGTTTAATGCTCTCTTATCTTTTCTTCAAAACCTATCCCGTCCAATCCATGTGTTCCATTTCTATCTGTTCATATAGGCAGGTCCTGTGCGACTAGTTCATCTTTATATCCTTTCCTGTCTGTTCATCTACACATGTCCATCTGATCTGTTCTCTACATCTGTTTGATCTCATCTGTTCTCTATATTCGTCCGTTCTATCTGTTCTCTACATTTGTGTTTATCTCTGCTCTACCTTTGTTCTTCGTATCTGTGCTCTACACTTGTGCTTATTGTCTGTGCTCAACATTTGTGGTTATATCTATTCTCTACATTTGTGTCCCTTACCTATGCTCTACATTTGTGTTTCTTATCGATTCTCTACATTCAAACTTTCTACCTACATTCACCTTCTGTATCTGTTCCTTTACATTCCTCCTTTCTATCTGTTCCTCTACATTCCTCTTTTCTATCTGTTCCTTTACATTCACCTTCTGTATCTGTTCCTTTACATTCCCCCTTTCTATCTGTTCCTTTACATTCCTCCTTTCTATCTGTTCCTCTACATTCCTCTTTTCTATCTGTTCCTTTACATTTCGTCCTTGTATCTGTTCCTTTTCATTCACACTTTCTAGCTGTTCCTTTACATTCACCCTTTCTATCTGTTCCTTTACATTCACCCTCTCTATCTGTTCCTTTACATTCCTCCTCTCTATCTGTTCCTTTACATTCCTCCTTTCTAACAGTTCCTTTACATTCACCCTTTCTATCTGTTCCTTTACATTCGCCTTCTCTATCTGTTCCTTTACATTCGGTTTCTCTATCTGCTCCTTTACATTCATCCTTTCTATCTGTTCCTTTATATTCATCCTTTCTATCTGTTCCTTTATATTCATCCTTTCTATATGTTCCTTTGCATTCACCTTCTCTATCTATTCCAATAAATTCAACCTTTCATGTACCTTTACATTCACCTTCTCTATCTGTTCCCTTACATTCATCGTTTCTATCTGTTCCTCTACATTCACTTTCTGTATCTGTTCCTTTATAATCACCTTTCTATCTGTTCCTTTCCATTCGCCCTTTCTATCTGTTCCTTTCCATTCACCTTCTCTATCTGTTCCTTTACATTCGCCCTCTCTATATGTTCCTTTACATTCACCTTCCCTATCTGTTCCTTTACATTCATCCTTTCTATCTATTCCTTGATATTTCTCCTTTCTGTCTGTTCCTTTACATTTTCATTCTCTATCTGTTCCTTTACATTTTCCTTCTCTATCTATTCCTTTACATTCACCCATTCTATCTGTTCCTTTACATTCACCTTCTCTATCTATTCCTTTACATTCATCCTTTCTATCTGTTCCTTTATAGTCACCTTCTCTATCTCTTCCTTTACAATCATCCTTTCTATCTGTTCCTTTATACTCATCCTTTCTATCTGTTCCTCTACATTCATCCTTTCTAGCTGTTCCTTTACATTCACCTTTTCTGTCTATTCCTTTACATTCACCCTTTCAATCTGTTTCTTTATATTCACCTTCTGTATATGTTCCTTTATATTCTCCGTCTCTATCTGTTTCTTTACATTCACCCTTTCTATCTGTTCCTTTACATTCACCTTCTCTATCTGTTCCTTTACATTCATCCTTTCTATATATTCCTCTACATTCATCCTTTCTATCTGTTCCTTTACATTCACCATTTCTATCTGTTCCTCTACATTCACCTTCTCTATCTGTTCCTTTACATTCACCCTTTTTTATCTGTTCCTTTACATTCACCCTTTTTATCTGTTCCTTTACATTCACCATTTCTATCTGTTCCTTTATATTCACCTTCTCTATCTGTTCTTTTACATTCGCCTTCTCTATCTGTTCCTCTACATATATCCCCATCATCGGTTTCTTTAGATCTTTTCCCTCTTCCTTCCAATCCCCACATCCTGTGTGATTTATGACGTCATGGGTTGCTATGGTGTGTGTGATTTATGACGTCCTGGGTTGCTATGGTCGATCTGTGCATCTTCCCCGCCTGTCGTTGTCCGAGTCGATCCTCAGTTGGTCTTTACAAAGCCGGTTTTATTCTATGACTCCCCCCCCCCCTCCCCCCTCCACATTCCCAAATCACTGTTTGCTTTACCCCCCCCCCCCCCCCCCTCCCGCCAGCCAACCCACATTCCCACATCGCCGCCTTGCACTGCCGTCCGTCCATTCGTTGGTTGTTGGAGTTTTAAGTCCTAGCAACATCGGAGGTCATATCAGGATGGGTACTGACTTGTGATAGTGCGCACTCATGGCGACTTTATTGTGCTGCCCAACTTGGAGACCAGGCCAGCCCTATGACCTGATAACCCACTCAGTCAGATTACCCTGACACTGAGCACACCAGTCCTTGTCCTATCCTAATAATACCGAGGGCCAGGCGAGGAAGCGAGAAGAATCAATTTTGTAGCTCATTGGTTTGACTCGACCGGGAATTGAACTCCCGACCTTCCGCACGGGAGGCCTACGCTCTACCGATTCGGCCACCGCGTTCGGTGGCGTCAGTCCGTAGAGGTCAATCTGTCTCCTGATTCACCCTGATTCACAACAAACATTGCAATCCTTTATTAATTTGTTCAATTCTGTGACATTAATGCTCCACAATCCTATAAAGAAGAGAAAATCTTCTAAATTGTTAAAACACTCTCAGATTGAAAGCTCCATGTCCAGCTGACATACGGGTGCACTCCTGAAACATTTATTGCTGTTTGTTTTTCCTAAGTTATGCTGCTAAAGGCTCTGTCACACCTCGCTGGATTGGAGAAATGGAAAGAAACCGAACAAAGTCGGTTGATATCCGGCAAAGTCTGGTTTGTATCCATTGCATATATGTTGCATATCCATTGATATCCTTTGATATCCAGCCCGATCCATTACAAGTTTTGAGCATGCACAAAACTTGTAACGGATTGCGCCAGACTGACATATGCGGTTATTATTCATTAGCATCCATTCCCCATCTGTATCCATCCCTTACCCATGCGTTCCCGTCCTTTACCATGCGTTCCCATCCATTACCATCCATTACCATCTGCTACATATCCATTACACGTTCGTTGCCGTTCTCTATAGTTCTTTTTGTATATTGAATTGTCCGGTGATCGTTAGATACGTTATCAACCATTACCGTCTGTCACCGTCTGTTACCCATCCTTTACTGTCCATTACATAATCGATACATTTCACGTCCGAATCACACCAGACTAGAATATTGTTGTCCGGCTCTATCCGTTTCCTCAATCCGGCGAGGTGTGTGTGACAGGGGCTTAACTTAGAAAACAGGTAAACAAAGCAGGCGTCCAGCATTTCAGTGTAAACTTTATCTGACATGGTTTTACGTTAAGAATATCCAATGTTAGCTTCCCAACTAACATGTATTTCAGACTATTGCAAAAAGATGTTAAAATATAGCAACAACTGAAAGCGATTGGGTTGTGGAGGGTCAAGGAGCTGTGCTACTACGACCTGCTGCCTGCATCACGTGATCCAGGTGTTTGGTTACAGTCAAAGGGTCATAGGGCTTTCCCTATGTACATACAAGGCCGGGTTTGGTCTCAATCTACACCCAACAGACACGCGCCTATATGCTGACGCTCATTAAAGATGCACTGTCCGAAGGTTTTCAGTTTCTGTCATTTTCTGAGGTAAATATATTGAATTAATTGTCATAATCTACCTCACTTTTGTTTGAAATAGCTTTTATTTTAAATGTCTAAATTTGGAGATATTTGAAGTGTAAACATCTCAAGTTAGTTTTGGCAAGCACCTCAAAACTCTGACACCATAGGCTTCTGTAGTAACAGGTTCTATTACATTCAATTCAATTCTTTTATTTCAACTCTCTGCAAGGTATGTTTACAATGAACTGAGGTGATACAATAAATGCATACAAATTCCTTACAGACAGAAAGGATCCCAGAAAAGCGATGCTTATCTAGCTGGTCTCCATGATGTGAATGAACAAGTGTATTCCCTTCTATGTGGCAACACATGCTTAATAATAATAAGTGCATAAGTATCTAAGTTAAATATGTAGAATCAAATCTAGATAATTGCTTAGGTGTTTGACAAGTTGATGTTTCATTCGGACTGTGCAGCTTTAAGAGATCTACACAATTCCCTTATTAACTAATTTATAGAGAAACAACATAAATACAATGCTATCTTGAAATATTTCTGTGAGATATAATTCAATATTGACCGGGTTCTCTGCACACCATGTTCATTAGGTGTAGGTGGTGACATCAATGCATGCAGCACTATACAGCTGCTGTCATCTGATCACAAAGGTAGCCTCGACACCAAACACTATGTTTAACGGTGGCCATGCCGGCTTAAAGGTGCATAGTCTGATGGTTTTGAATTCCTGTAATTTTTCTGAGATCAATATAAATTGATTGTTATAATCTACCTTAGTTTAGTTTGATGTAACTTTGATTTTAAATGGTTAACGTTCGAGATATTCGATAAACAAGAGTGCACAATTAATTTAGGCAAGCATGCCAAAACTGTGCAACCATAGGTTTATGCAGCAACATGTTGTAGCAAATTGATTCAGTTTTACGCCCTGGTAACATTTAAGGTCATATCAAGACGGGTACCAACTTGTGACAGTGTGCACTCATGGTGACTTTATAGTGCCACCAACACCATGACCTGATATCCTACTCAGTCACAGTATCCAAACAATGAGTCAACCAGTCCTTGCCCTATTCTAATAATGCCGAGTGTCTGGCCATGAAGCGACAAGTCTCAATTTTGATGTCATTGGTTTGACTCGCTTCGGGTTCAAACCCGTGGGTTTGCTTTTCTATTGTGACAACAAATGCTTAAATAGTACATCAATATCTAAATTAGATATGTACAATGAAAATATGATGCTTCATCGGACTATGCAGCTTTGAAATCAAGCTGTTTAATAAAGCCACCCACCCACCCGCCCTCGGCGCCCGGAGCCCCGCGCCCGGCGCCCGGCGCTAGGCCCGCGGCGTTGATACGCTGTCATGTTGTCCCGCCAGGTGGCCAGGTCTACTGGCCGGCTTCACCCAACACAAGGGCAGGGCTGCCGGCATCGCGTCCGTCAACTGACGGCTGCGGGCGGCGGGCGGCGGGTGGCGGGGCCCGGCCGAGGGTCTTTCTTTTCAACAAGTCCCCACGGAGGCGCAATGACACACTTTGCGCATGCTCAGCGCGCGTTAAGTCAACTTCCGGACTTCCTGTGCGTCCTACGCATTACGTGTAACGTGACCCGTTGGTGGGGCGGGACGCGCTAACAGATCGCCGAGCACATGCCGCTAGACGCGAGTGAGCCGGCCCCACATCCAGACACACGGACCGTGGGGGTGGTGGTGGGGGTGGTGGTGGTGGGGGTGGGGTGGTGGTGGTGGTGGTTGGGTGGGGTGATTCTACACACGGAGATCAGATAAATATGTCAGGCCCGTCTACTTTGCAGCAACTTGTAACACTACTAAACATTATTATTTTTAATGGTTAGCTTCGGAAATATTTAAAATAAGAACATACAAAACTATTTTGGCGCACACCCCGAAATGTGGGACATAAGAGGGGTCGTGTGAGTTGTGGAAGTGCCAGCTATGTTCGCTGATATTAGCAGTATCGATAATGCACACAGTTTTCAATAGTGCCAATTGAAACTGAATTATGTGATATTTGCACCTAGTTATCCACGTGGACTTTGTTAATAACATTAGTTGAGGAGACTTCACGTTTGCTGGATATCGGTATATGGGCGAAAATACAATAGCGTCCGCTCAGTAAAACATTGACAACAGCCTTCAGTAATAAAACATGCAAGAATGCATCCCGTTTGGAGCTGCGCTCACAATGGTCCGCGATACCTACCTGGAGACGAAATGAGTCTGTGTGGAACACCATCTTTATACATTGGTAAGTCATAGTGCCGGTACTGTGCCGGTACCCGTACCATGCTGGTACCATACTGGTACCGTGCGGGTACCATGCTGATAGCATGATGGTACCGTGCTGCCACAGTGCTGGTACCGTGCTGATATCGTGCTGATACCGTGCTGATACCGTGCCGGTACCGTGCCGATACCGTGCCGGTACCGTGCTGGTACCGTGCTGATAACATACTGGTACCGTGCTGCCACCATGCTGCCACCTCTGTACCGTGTACCGTCTGACCGTGCTGTACCGTGCTGGTACCGTACACACCCCCCCCACACCCACCGGTACCGTCCTGGTACCGTCCTGGTACCGTACTGTACCGTACTGATACCGTGCTGGTACCGTGCTGGTACCGTACATACAGAGTACGCGTATGGCACGTGTGTGGTACAGCATCGTGCATGTACCGTGTGATGGCACGGGTGTGCTACTGCTACACCATCGTGCATGTACCGTGTGATGGCACGGGTGTGCTACACCATCGTGCATGTACCGTGTGATGGCACGGGTGTGGTACAACATCATGCATGTACAGTGTGATGGCACGGGTGTGCTACTGCTACACCATCGTGCATGTACCGTGTGATGGCACGGGTGTGGTACACCATCGTGCATGTACCGTGTGATGGCACGGGTGTGGTACACCATCGTGCATGTACCGTGTGATGGCACGGGTGTGTACACATAGATGGCACGGGTGTGGTACAACATCGTGCATGTACCGTGTGATGGCACGGGTGTGGTACAACATCGTGCATGTACCGTGTGATGGCACGGGTGTGTACACATCGTGCATGTACCGTGTGAGGCACGGGTGTGGCTACACCATCGTGCATGTACCGTGTGATGGCACGGGTGTGCTACACCATCGTGCATGTACCGTGTGATGGCACGGGTGTGGTACAACATCGTGCATGTACCGTGTGATGGCACGGGTGTGGTACACCATCGTGCATGTACCGTGTGATGGCACGGGTGTGCTACACCATCGTGCATGTACCGTGTGATGGCACGGGTGACACACGTGCATGTACGTTGATGGCACGGGTGTGCTACACCATCGTGCATGTACCGTGTGATGGCACGGGTGTGGTACAACATCATGCATGTACAGTGTGATGGCACGGGTGTGGTACAACATCGTGCATGTACCGTGTGATGGCACGGGTGTGGTACAACATCGTGCATGTACCGTGTGATGGCACGGGTGTGGTACACCATCGTGCATGTACAGTGTGATGGCACGGGTGTGGTACAACATCGTGCATGTACCGTCTGATGGCACGGGTGTGGTACAACATCGTGCATGTACCGTGTGATGGCACGGGTGTGGTACAACATCGTGCATGTACCGTGTGATGGCACGGGTGTGCTACACCATCGTGCATGTACCGTGTGATGGCACGGGTGTGGTACAACATCGTGCATGTACCGTGTGATGGCACGGGTGTGGTACAACATCGTGCATGTACCGTGTGATGGCACGGGTGTGCTACACCATCGTGCATGTACCGTGTGATGGCACGGGTGTGGACACCATCATGCATGTACCGTGTGATGGCACGGGTGTGGTACAACATCATGCATGTACAGTGTGATGGCACGGGTGTGGTACAACATCATGCATGTACAGTGTGATGGCACGGGTGTGGTACAACATCGTGCATGTACCGTGTGATGGCACGGGTGTGGTACAACATCATGCATGTACAGTGTGATGGCACGGGTGTGGTACACACATCGTGCATGTACGGTGATGGCCGGGTGTGGTACAACATCTGCATGTACTGATGCACGGGTGTGGTAAACTTGTACCGTGTGATGGCACGGGTGTGCACAACATCGTGCATGTACCGTGTCGATGGCAGGGTGTGTACAACATCATGCATGTACCTGTGTGATGGCACGGGTGTGGTACAACATCATGCATGTACAGTGTGATGGCACGGGTGTGGTACAACATCGTGCATGTACCGTGTGATGGCACGGGTGTGCTACACCATCGTGCATGTACCGTGTGATGGCACGGGTGTGGTACAACATCATGCATGTACAGTGTGATGGCACGGGTGTGGTACAACATCGTGCATGTACCGTGTGATGGCACGGGTGTGGTACAACATCGTGCATGTACCGTGTGATGGCACGGGTGTGGTACAACATCATGCATGTACCGTGTGATGGCACGGGTGTGGTACAACATCGTGCATGTACCGTGTGATGGCACGGGTGTGGTACACCATCGTGCATGTACAGTGTGATGGCACGGGTGTGGTACAACATCATGCATGTACCGTGTGATGGCACGGGTGTGCTACTGCTACACCATCGTGCATGTACCGTGTGATGGCACGGGTGTGGTACACCATCGTGCATGTACCGTGTGATGGCACAGGTGTGGTACAACATCGTGCATGTACAGTGTGATGGCACGGGTGTGGTACAACATCGTGCATGTACCGTCTGATACCATGCGAGCTTAAAGCTGCATAATCCGAAGAAAACATCAAATTTTCAAAACCAAAGTAATTATCTAGATTTGATTCTACATATCTAATTTAGATACTGCTGCACCTATGCAGCACTTGTTGCCACATAGAAAGGCACACGATTCAATTTAATAGAACCTGTTATTGCATAAGCCTATGGTGTCAGAGTTTTGGCATGCTTGCCAAAATTCATTTTCTATGTTTGAACTTCAAATATCTCACGGACTATGCAACTTTAAGTTGAAAATCCGATTGTTTTTCAGTTTCTGCCATGTTTTTTTAAAACGATAAAGATATCAGGTTGATTATTATAATCTACTGTATTTTATTATGAAATGGGTATTATTTTAAAGGATGAACTTGAGAAGATAGTTCAAGTGAGAACATGTTAAATTTAAGGCAATGTGCGCACTGACATGATGGGCACTGGTTTTGTTTACACATTTACGAGCGTAGTAGCATAGCAACGTGCTATTTTTTGTTAGTTTTTTTGTGTACATTATTAAGCAGGGTAAATTTCAGCTGCAGACGACTGGTCTTCCTCATTACACTGCTCCTTGCCCTACCCTAATAATACCGAGCGTCTGGCTAGCAAGTGACAAGTATAAATTTTTAAGTCAGTGGTTTGATTCAACCAGGATTCGAACCCACGATCTACCAACACGGGAGACGGACGCTCTAACTCATTCGGCCATCCCGTCTATACTACTGAAATACCAGTATCTCAGTTGATTATATAGAATCAAAACTAGGTAACTGCCTGTGTTTTACTTTTAGCCAATCTGATGCTTCCATCGGGTTATGCACCTTTAAGTAACTATAGTGGTATGCAGGTATTGCAATACCTCGGGGAGTTTGACGCCCCTGCCCTGCAGAGTTGTAAACCACTGCCTTGTGGTACAGGTTCTTGACAGAACCGAAGGCTAAGGGAGCAAACCCTGAACAGAAAACCATGTCACTGTGGCAGCATCAAGGGCGGTTGATGTATGGAACTCCCAACATCTCCCGACCAGCCACTGCAGGGACAAATTTTTTGTGCCTGTCTGGACATGTTCTTGCCGGTGTGAAACCTCTATTTGCTCCCCAAGAGAGTGCCGCTGGTAACTTGCAAAAGCCAGCAGCACTTCAACACTTTTGCAGGCAGCTTTCATGAAATGTACAACCGCACAAAACAAATGGAGAGCGGCAGTCAAGTAATGAAAGCAGTCTTTGTCGCATCATGACCGAGAGCATGATGATGATGATGATGAAGTAACTACTAGAAATGTGACAACTTCTAATTAGTTCTCCAAGTGTGCAGCTGGACTTTGGGACTCAAATGCTGATACAAGCCAGCCATGTTTGGAATAATGCGCGGCTTGCACTTGAATATTTGGATATAATGGCTTTGATTACTGTCTCACCAAAACTGAGAAGCCGACCGTCCAGAACTCCCTAGTGGTGAGTGCCGTGCTCTTATGGTGTAGTTTGGTGATATTTATTACATCTTGGACAGGAGTCTAATAGTAATAGTAATTTATTACAGCTTGGATAGGAGTCTAATATTCATTGACCCATATTGGACAGGAGTCCAATAGTCATTATATCTTGGACAGGCCTCTAATAGTCATTACATCTAGGAAGAAGTCTAATAGTCATTGATTCATCTTGGACAGGAGTCTAATAGTCATTGATTCATCCTGGACAGGAGTCTAATAGTCATTGATTCATCTTGGACAGGAGTCTAATAGTCAATATATCTTGGACAGGAGTCTAATATCATTATATCTTGGACATGAGTCTAATAGTCATTGATTCAACTTGGACATGAGTCTAATAGTCATTGACCCATCTTGGACAGGAGTCTAATAGTCATTGATTCATCTTGGACAGGAGTCTAATAGTCATTGATTCATCCTGGACAGGAGTATAATAGTCATTGATTCATCTTGGATAGGAGTCAAATGGTCATTTATTCATTTTGGACAGCAGTCTAATAGTCATTGACCCACCTTGGACAGGAGTCAAATAGTCAATGATTCATCTTGGACAGGAGTCTAATAGTCATTACATCTTGCACAGGAGTCTAATAGTCATTACATCTTTGACAGGAGTATAATAGTAATTATATCTTGGACATGAGTATAATAGTCATTCACTCACCTTGGACAGGAGTCTAATAGTCATTCATTACATCGTGGACAAGAGTCTAATTGTCATTATATCTTGGACCGGAGCCTAATAGTAATTACATCTTGGACAGAAGTCTAATAGTAATTATATCTTGGACAGGAACCTAAAAGTCATTACATCTTGGAGAGGAGTATAATAGTCATTCACTCACCTTGGACAGGAGTCTGATAGTCATTCATTACATCATGGACATGAGTCTAATAGTCATGCATTACATCGTGAAGAGGACTCTAATAGTCATGCACTCATCTTAGACAGGAGTCTGTTCACATTGCTTGTAATTCAAAGCTGTCCAGCTTTTTTTCTTCTTGATGTATACTGCCCATCATGGATAAGTCTGAATAGACTTGTTTTCTCCATTATACAGTAGGTTCATAGAAAGCCCGAGCCTACACTTTTACCCAATGGTTGTTTAAAGTTGCATAGTCCGATGAAAACATCAAATTTTCAAAACCAAAACACTTATCTAGATTTGATTCTACATATTCATCTTCGACACTGGTGCACTTATTAAGCATTTGTTGCTGCATAGAATGGCATATACTTCAATTAATAGACACCGTTACTACTGAAGTCGATGGTGTCAGAGTTTTGGCGTGCTTGCAAACATTATTTTGGCATGTTTTGACATCAAATATCTCCAAAATTAGCCATTTAAAATTCCAGTTACTTCAAACTAAAGTATAGTAGATTATAACTATTAGTATAATATATTTATCTCAGAAAATAGCAAAAACTCAGAAGCATCGGACTACGCAACTTTAACCTCCCACACCACATTGACATGGCATGCGAGCAACTGGCCTTTGATGATGCTGTAAGTTATACACTGTGGTGGAAATCCAAATTGGCAGAGGTGATGAAATGGGGAATCGAAGCACTGACCTTGAGATTAGGAGTCTGACCTAGAAAAAAGTCAGACACTCTAACCACTCCGCCACATAGACCACATATCATTATGTCCCGGGATGTCATACACACACGTCACTGACACATGGATAATATAACCAAACACACTTATAACTTATATGCATACATCCTGTCCTGATATGACCTTGGGTGTTGCGAGGGCGTAAACCCCAACAAACAAATATATGTTATGTACAACGAATTATGCAAGAATAAATGCTCAGGGGGGAATAAAATAAATGCTCTATCACCTTATATCTTCCTCCTGATCTGACGCATTCGTGGAGTGCCCCCCCCCCCCCTTCATCCCCTCCCTCCGGGGGCGGTGTTTGTAACCCCATCCCCCCTCCCCCCTCCCACTACGGCACACACAGGAGGACCCCGAGTTCTGTTGAGGTGGCACCGACATAAAGCCGACCAAATCGGTGCCACGTGACGTGAATGAGAGCCGAGACTGCCAACCGGAAGTGACCCAGCCGCCGCGCGCCTCCTGGTGGCAGAGTCACGCGGCAACCAGCGACGTCAGAACCAGGAGCAGACGACACCGCCGCACCCCGCTGCACACCACCGGGTGGTCTGCGCAGGCGCGAGCAGTCGGCGGGTCCTGGCGGGAATCTGCTGCTAACAGATTTTTCACGTGTTAATGAAAGGAGAGGGCTGCACTAGATTTCGAACCATCTCAATCAGATCACAGTTCTCTGAAGTCAACACACATCTCCTGCTGGTGGATTAGGTACGAATTTGGTTGCCGACCTCTGATTGGTGGATTCCGAGTGAGATTGTCGTGCAATGCCCGGCGGCCCTGAGGCGGCGACTTTGTAGCGCGGTGCGTGGGAGGATGTGGCGGGTATTCGTGTGGCCACCTAGCGGGCGTTCTGGCAGCCCTGAACTGACCGAGTGCAGCTCAGTGTCTCAAGTGGGAGGCCCAGACCGCAGATCTGTCAGTAGCCGACAGAACACCCGCCTCTGGCAGAACTTGCCCTGGATAAGGCCACTGCCAAGGCCTCTTGCATCCTTAGTTACGGCCCTATTTGAAAAGGCATATTTATAAGTGTGCACCCGAATGAGTTAGAGCGTGCGTCTCCCGTGTTGGTAGACCGTGGGTTCGAACCCTGGTCGAGTCAAACCAATGACTTAGAAATTGATACTTGTCACTTCCTAGCCAGGCACTCTGCATTAATAGGATAGGGCAAGGGCTAGTTGGCTCAGTGTCAAGATAATATGACTGAGTGGGATATCAGGTCATGCTGCTGTCGGCCTGGTCTCCCAGTGGGGCAGCACTATAAATCCACCATAAGTGCGCACTGTTACAAGTCGGTCCCCGTCCTGATATGACCTTAGATGTTGCTAGGACGTAAAAAAAAACACAAAGAAAACTATATCTGCCCAGTGCGGCTTTCGTATATTAGGAAATGTATCTCAAATTCACTTAATATTCCTTCCATTCAGTAATAAATGTTTATTAAGTACATCGGTACCTAAACAGTTGGATCTATATGATGAAATGTAACCAAGTGCTTTGCTTTCGAAAGTGTCCTGGATTCCTGTGGCTAGGCAGGTTTAGCTAAGACCAGCTGTGTCATTGCAGTGCCTAGTCAGGGGTGATATATGTGTCTATCTGTATCGATTCACTTTTCACTTGGGAAGAACAGTTACACAGGGCTGGCGACCCCGGATACTCTCTCCAACAACAGTTAGTTATTGTCAAACAAAGGAACGGTGTCCAGAGAACGCCCGCCGCAGAACCTCAGAGTAAGTTATCCGAGCCCGCCTCCATCACTACAGCATTTTTTTTTTTTTGTTGGTAAATATGTTTATTCTGCTGAATAAGTCTTTTGTCAGTTCCGAAGCACTGGTCTTCCAGCCATTTTTCAATTCAGTGTTATTTACACAAAAGGTATATAGAATAAGGTGTACAATACCTGTTGCATAGACAATTTGCACCATGTAACACAATGAAATTCTGAAACCCAAAAGTTCCATAACAATATGGTACAGTAATGTCATATAACTAGATCAATATTAGTCAGATCAATGTGAGTATTTACATAGTATTTAGAATGTAAGCAGAAGTTATCTTCTGTATTCAGTTGGTAAACTTGTAGTAAGTTTTAATGTTCAGTTGCAGTTAGGCATTCGTTACCACACTTCGCCCACTCCGCGACGTTCACAACATAATGCAAATAAACCGATGTTTACCGAGGGTGATGTAAACGATACGTCATGTATGGGTTATCTTAACCGGTGAATCTTTAAGACAACGTCGCCCTCCGTCTGGAACCGAAAAGGGAGCGTGGAAGGAACACTATAGACACCTTTCAATGTTTATAAACATCGTGTATGCGCGCGCAGCTTGGCTGCAGAATGAATGCACACTGCCATTGAGTTTGCCGGTATGTGCAGTGCAAAACCTCAGTGTTATTCCGACGTAATAGAAATGCAGAGCCCTAACCATATAAATTTAATATAATCTGTTTGGTAATCATGTTTTCTGTATGGGTTCCAAGCGGTTTGTTTCTAGGTGGTGGAGTTTTAGAGATATTTCACTTTTTATGTATGAAGATTGCTCACGGCCATTAACAATACATTGACTTTGCCAGTATGCGCAGTGCAAAAAAACAATTTATTCAAAATTAATAGAAATGGAGAACTCTAACCTTATGAATTTAATATAATCTGGTTGTTAAACATGTTTTCTACATGTGTTCCAAACAGTTTGTTTCTAGGTGGTGTGGTTTAGAGATATTTCACTTTTTCTGTATGAAGATTGCTCACGGCCATTGAGTTGGGAGTGTGACAGCGTGTTGTCCTGCAGCCAAGCAGCGTGCCCACTGACCTAAATACCTATGCTGACATCATATGAAATAGGTCTATAAAGGTGTCTCCGTGTTAAAGGCACATCAGGCATTACACACGCAGGGCGCGTTAGCACAATCAAAGTCTTCTCCATTTCTGGCTACTGAGCTAGAGACAGCCGCATATTAAGCGACAAATCGGAGCGAAAGATGCACAAGCGGGGGACAATGTTTGGGCAGTGTCAATCAGACACTTAGCGAGTTTCCTGAGATCTGCATTAATCTAACATTCTTACAGTGTCAATCACATGCCTAGCGAGTTTCTGAGATCTGCATTAATCTAACATTCTTACAGTGTCAATCACACACCTATCGAGTTTATGAGATCTGCATTAATCTAACATTCTTACAGTGTCAATCACACACCTAGCGAGTTTTTGAGATCTGCATTAATCTAACATTCTTACAGTGTCAATCAAACACATAGTGAGTTTATGAGATCTGCGTTAATCTAACATTCTTACAATGTCAATCACACACCTAGCGAGTTTCTGAGATCTGCATTAATCTAACATTCTTACAGTGTCAATCACACACCTAGCGAGTTTCTGAGATCTGCATTAATCTAACATTCTTACAGTGTCAATCAAGCACTTAGCGAGTTTCTGAGATCTGCATTAATCTAACATTCTTACAGTGTCAATCACACCTAGCGAGTTTCTGAGATCTGCGTTAATCTA
The DNA here is from genome assembly GCA_030323885.1 of Branchipolynoe longqiensis. Lineage (NCBI taxonomy): Eukaryota > Metazoa > Annelida > Polychaeta > Phyllodocida > Polynoidae > Branchipolynoe > Branchipolynoe longqiensis. The sequence continues at coordinate 7,954 of CM059200.1, read as the reverse complement.
ACATTCTTACAGTGTCAATCAAACACTTAGCAAGGTTCTGAGATCTGCATTAATCTAACATTCTTACAATGTCAATCAGACACCTAGTGAGTTTATGAGATCTGCATTAATCTAACATTCTTACAGTGTCAATCAGACACTTGGCGAGTTTCTGAGATCTGCATTAATCGAACATTCTTACAGTGTCAATCACACACCTAGCAAGTTTCTGAAATCTGCATTAATGTAACATTCTTACAGTGTCAATCACACACCTAGCGAGTTTCTGAGATCTGCATTAATCGAACATTCTTACAGTGTCAATCAAACACTTAGCGGGTTTCTGAGATCTGCGTTAATCTAACATTCTTACAGTGTCAATCACACACCTAGCGAGTTTATGAGATCTGCATTAATCTAACATTCTTACAGTGTCAATCACACACCTAGCGAGTTTATGAGATCTGCATTAATCTGACACTCTTACAGTGTCAATCAGACACTTAGTGAGTGTCTGAGATCTGCATTAATCTAACATTCTTACAGTGTCAATCAAACACTTAGCGAGTTTCTGAGATCTGCATTAATCTAACATTCTTACACTTTACAGTGTCAATCACACACCTAGTGAGTTTCTGAGATCTGCATTAATCTAACATTCTTACAGTGTCAATCACACACGTAGCGAGTTTATGAGATCTGAGTTAATCTAACATTCTTACAATGTCAATCAGACACCTAGCGAGTTTATGAGATCTGCGTCAATCTAACATTCTTACAGTGTCAATCACACACCTAGCGAGTTTATGAGATCTGCATTAATCTAACATTCTTACAGTGTCAATCACACACCTAGCGAGTTTATGAGATCTGCATTAATCTGACATTCTTACAGTGTCAATCAGACACTTAGTGAGTGTCTGAGATCTGCATTAATCTAACATTCTTACAGTGTCAATCAAACACTTAGCGAGTTTCTGAGATCTGCATTAATCTAACATTCTTACACTTTACAGTGTCAATCACACACCTAGCGAGTATCTGAGATCTGCGTTAATCTAACATTCTTACAGTGTCAATCACACACCTAGCGAGTTTATGAGATCTGAGTTAATCTAACATTCTTACAGTGTCAATCACACACCTAGCGAGTTTATGAGATCTGCGTTAATCTAACATTCTTACAGTGTCAATCACACACCTAGCGAGTTTATGAGATCTGCATTAATCTAACATTCTTACAGTGTCAATCACACACCTAGCGAGTTTATGAGATCTGCATTAATCTAACATTCTTACAGTGTCAATCACACACCTAGCGAGTTTATGAGATCTGCATTAATCTAACATTCTTACAGTGTCAATCACACACCTAGCGAGTTTATGAGATCTGCATTAATCTAACATTTTACAGTGTCAATCACACACCTAGCGAGTTTATGAGATCTGAGTTAATCTAACATTCTCACAATGTCAATCACACACCTAGCGAGTTTATGAGATCTGCATTAATCTAACATTCTTACAGTGTCAATCACACACCTAGCGACTTTATGAGATCTGCGTTAATCTAACATTCTTACAGTGTCAATCACACACCTGGCGAGTTAATGAGATCTGCGTTAATCTAACATTCTTACAGTGTCAATCACACACCTAGTGAGTTTCCTGAGATCTGCATTAATCTAACATTCTTACAATGCCAATCAGACACTTAGTGAGTTTCCTGAGATTTGCGTTAATCTAACATTCTTACATTTTACAGTGTCAATCACACACCTAGCGAGTTTTCTGAGATTTGCGTTAATCTAACATTCTTAGTGTCAATCAGACACTTAGCGAGTTTCCTGATAATCAGAAGTGAAATTGTATCCACTCAAACTTAATTACAGCAACGTAACATACACTACAAAACAACGAATATAACACTATTGTTTTTATTTGAGTATTGAATACAAATGAAAGCCAGATGACTACTTTACACATAGTTTGACCATATATAAGCTAAGAGTAGTAACACTGCAAATAGTTCCTTTCCATCAAGACTTTCAGTCCCGCACAACACATGGCACGATGCATACAACATAGCCTGACAGGAAATAATATTCAGCGATACAGACTATAGATATCCTGATATGAAATTACACTTAGCAATACAGACTAGATATCCTGATATGAAATGACATTCAGTGATACAGACTAAATATCCTGACAGGAAATGACACTTAGCAATACATAAATATATCCTGATAAGAAATGACACTTAGCGATACAGAAAGATATCATGATATGAAATGACATGTAGTGATACAGACTAAATATCCTGATATGAAATGACACTCAATAATACAGAAATATATCCAGACAGGAACTGACACTTAGCAATACAGAAATATATCCTGACAAGAACTGACACTTAGCAATAGATAAATATATCCTGACAGGAAATGACACTTAGCAATACAGAAATATATCCTGACATGAACTGACACTTAGCAATACAGAAATATATCCTGACAAGAAATGACACTTAGCATTAGAGAAATATATCCTGACAGGAAATGACACTTAGCAATGCAGAAATATATCCTGACAAGAAATGACACTTAGCGATACAGAAATATATCGTGACAAGGAATGACAATTAGCGATACAGAAATATATCGTGATAAGAAATGATACTTAGCAATGCAGAAATATATCCTGACAAGAAATGACACTTGGCAATACAGAAATATATCCTGACAAGAAATGACACTTAGCAATACAGAAATATATCCCGACAGGAAATGACACTTAGCAATACATAAATATATCCTGACAGGAAATGACACTTAGCAATACAGAAATATATCCTGACAAGAAATGACACTTAGCAATATAGAAATATATCCTGACAGGAAATTACACTTAGCAATACAGAAATATATCCTGATAGGAAATGACACTTAGTGATGCAGACTAGATATCCTGATATGAAATTACACTCAGTGATGCAGACTGGATATCCTGATATGAAATGACACTCAGTGATGCAGACTAGATATCCTGATATTAAATGACACTCAGTAACGCAGACTAACTATCCTGACAGGAAATGACACTTAGCAATATAGAATTTAGAAATATATCCTGACAGGAAATTACACTTAGCAATACAGAAATATATCCTGATATGAAATGACACTCAGCGAAGCAGATTAGATATCCTGATATGAAATGACACTCAGTGATGCAGACTAGATATCCTGGCATGAACTAACCCGCGGTGAGGACAGGCTCGGCTAGAAGACCCCTCACGGTTTCTGGTCCAATGCTGTGCACAGTGATTACTCATTCTACAGCAGAACACTTCGCGACGCCATCTAATTAAAACGCATCCCTCGTGATCGACTGTGACGTCACGCACCCATTAATTACAGGGGAAGCCACCCACACGATCTATACGCCCCTAGGGGGAGCTGTCGTGCCACAGTGACGCACTTTTCATCAGAACGTGTCAATATTGGTGTCAATATTGACCACCAGGTGCCACTCTGATTAAACGCCGATGAGGTTTCCTCTCCTCCACATAGGTTGCGCTGTGATGACGCCAAACAATAAGTAACAAGGGGCCTCTGGGAACCGGATGTGTACCCAAGGAGACGATATCAGATATCCTATTGGAACACGATGTGCATCAGGAACCAATATATAAACTCCAGGGCCTAAATGTATGAGCCGCCGGTTATCTCCGCCGGAGTTAAGGGCGGCCGACGGGGTAGCTATCGTCGGTGTTGGTATATGTGTCAAGTGAAATGTATGCGTGCCAAGCGCGCACTTGTTAGCTACCCTGTGGGTTATTTATAGATTTGGGGGGTCCCCCTGGGAATGTACCCGGCCATCGTAGTAGGAGTCGGGAGGGACCACCCCCTTCCTTCCCCCCCCATCCCACTCCTCAGTGTGTGACTCTGTGTCTCTGTGTGTCTGTCTCTGTGTGTGTGTCTGTGTGTGTCTCTATGTGTATGTGTGTGTGTCTCTGTGTCTCTGTGTCTCTGTGTCTCTGTGTGTGTGTCTGTGTGTGTGTTTCTGTGTGTGTCTGTCTCTGTGTGTGTGACTCTGTGTCTGTGTGTGTCTGTGTGTGTGTCTCTATGTGTATGTGTGTGTCTCTGTGTGTGTGTCTGTGTGTGTGTTTCTGTGCGTGTCTGTCTCTGTGTGTGTCACTCTGTGTCTCAGTGTTTATGTGTATCTGTCTGTGTGTGTGTCTGTGTGTGTGTCTCTGTGTTTCTGTGTGTGTCTCTGTGTGTGTCTCTGTGTCTGTGTCTCTGTGTGTGTCTCTGTGTGTGTCTCTGTGTGTGTATGTGTGTCTGTGTGTGTGTCTCTGTTTGTGTCTCTGTGTGTGTCTGTGTGTGTGATTCTGTGTCTGTGTGTGTCTCTGTGTTTATGTGTGCCTGTGTGTGTCTGTGTGTGTCTGTGTGTGTGTCTGTGTGTGTCTGTGTGTCTCTGTGTGTGTGTCTCTGACACAGCAACAGAGACACAAAGACACAGAGACACACACACAGAGACACACAGACAGACACACAGACACAGAGTGACACATACAGATACAGAGACACACACAGAGACACATGCAGAGACACACACATAGACACAGAGACACACACAGAGACACACACAGAGACACACACAGAGACACACACAGGTACACACAGACACACACACACAGACACAGAGATACACACACATACACACACAGACACAGAGACACACACACAGACACACAAACAGAAACACATACAGAGACACACACAAACAAAGAGACACAGACAGACACACACTCGCCCACTAAGGCCCTGTCACACTACGACGTTTCTCACGAACGCGCTTCAACGCGTGGCGACGTGTTGCATTTTTGGGCGAACCGTCGGTACACGTCCGGTACGTTACCGGCGCGTTACCGGCGCGTTACCGGCGCGTTACCGGCGCGTCGGTACATAGCAACGTGTCAATGGAAACGTCGGCGCGCGTCGGCGCGCGTCGGGCCGCGTCGAGGTTTTGTGCTTGCACAAAACTTTCGACGCGCGCCGACGCGCGCGAACGTGTTGGATCGCGCGTTTCCGGCGCGTTGCCATAACGCGGACCTACGTTACGGGCGCGTCGGGCGCGTTTGCAGGACGTCGAAACACGTTACCAGCGCGTTGCTCGCACGTTGCTGTGTGTGTCTGTGTGTGTGTGTCTCTGTGTCTCTGTGTGTGTCTATGTGTCTCTGTGTGTGTCTCTGTGTCTCTGTGTGTGTATCTGTGTGTGTGTCTCCATGTGTGTGTCTATGTGTGTGTGTCTATGTGTGTGTCTGTGTGTGTGTGTCTCTGTGTCTTTGTGTGTGTGTATATGTGTCTGTGTGTGTCTGTGTGTGTATCTGTGTCTTTGTGTGTGTCTGTGTGTGTGTCTCTGTGTTTGTGTGTGTCTCTGTGTTTGTGTGTGTCTCTGTATGTGTGTCTCTCTGTGTCTATGTGTGTGTCTCTGTATCTATGTGTGTGTGTCTGTGTCTCTGTGTGTGTCTGTGTCTCTGTGTTTATGTGGGTGTATCTATGTGTCTCTGTGTCTGTGTATCAGTGTGTGTGTTTCTGTGTCTGTGTGTGTCTCTGTGTCTGTGTGTGCCTCTGTGTCTCTGTCTTTCTGTCTCTGTGTCTCAGTGTGTGTGTCTCTGTGTCTATGTGTGTCTCTGTGTCTGTGTGTGTCTCTGTGTCTCTGTCTTTCTGTCTCTGTGTCTCAGTGTGTGTGTCTCTGTGTATGTGTGTGTGTCTAGGTGTGTGTCTCTGTGTCTGTGTGTGTGTCTATGTGTGTGTGTCTCTGGATGTGTGTGTGTCTCTGTGTTTCTGTCTCTGTCTCAGTGGGTGTGTGTCTCTGTGACTGTGTGTCTCTGTGTCTATGTGTGTGTCTCTGTGTCTGTGTGTGTCTCTGTGTCTCTGTCTTTCTGTCTCTGTGTCTCAGTGTGTGTGTCTCTGTGTATGTGTGTGTGTCTAGGTGTGTGTCTCTGTGTATGTGTGTGTGTCTAGGTGTGTGTCTCTGTGTCTGTGTGTGTGTCTATGTGTGTGTGTGTCTCTGGATGTGTGTGTGTCTCTGTGTTTCTGTCTCTGTCTCAGTGTGTGTGTGTCTCTGTGACTGTGTGTCTCTGTGTCTATGTGTGTGTCTCTGTGTCTCTGGGTTTGTCTGTGTGTGTGTCGCTGTGTGTCTGTCTCTGTGTTTCTGTGTGTGTCTCTGTGTCTGTGTGTTTCTGTGTGTGCATGTGTGTGTCTGTGTGTCTGTATGTGTGTGTCTCTGTGTCTCTGTGTGTGTCTCTTTGTCTGTGTGTTTCTGTGTGTGTGTCTATGTGTGTCTCTATGTATGTGTATGTGTCTGTGTGTGTGTGTCTCTGAGAGAGACACACACAAACACTCTCCCTCCCTCTCTCACCCCTCTCTCCCTCCCTCTCTCTCTCTCCCTCTCCCCCCCCCTCCCTCCCACATAGAGACACAGACACACACAGAGAGACACACACAGAGACACACAGAGAGACACACACAGACACAGAGACACACACATAGACACAGAGACACACACACATACACACACATAGAGACACAGAGACAGAGACACACACACACAGACACACACACACATACACACACAGACACACAGACACATACAGAGACACACACCCAGACACACACAGACACACACAAAGACACAGAGACACACACAGAGACACACACAGACACATAAACACACACAAACACACACAGACACACACAGAGACAAAGAGACACACGTAGAGACACAGAGGCACAGACAGACACAAATAGACACACAGAGACACATACAGACACAGAGACACACACAAACACAGAACACACATACATAGACACACATAGAGACACAGATACACACACTGAGACACAGAGACACACACAAACACAGAACACACATACAGAGACACACATAGAGACACAGATACACACCCTGAGACACAGAGACACACACAGAGACACACACACATACACACATATATACACAGAGACACACATACAGACACAGAGACACACACAGAGACACAGAGACACAGAGACACACACACAGACACAGAGACACAGATACAGAGACACAGTCACAGAGACACACACACAAAGACACAGAGACACACACAGAGACACACACAGACACACAAACACACACAAACACACACAGACACACACAGAGACAAAGAGACACACATAGAGACACAGAGGCACACAAAGACACAAATAGACACACAGAGACACACACAGACACAGAGACACACACAAACACAGAGACACACAGACAGAGACACAGATACACACACTGAGACAAAGAGACACACACACATACACACACAGAGACACACACATAGACACAGAGACACACATACAGACACAGAGACACACACACAGAAACAGAGACACACACAGAAACAGAGACACACACAGACACAGAGATACACACACAGACACACACAGAGACACAGCCACACACACAGAGACACACACACACAGACACACACACATACATAGAGACACAGAGACACATACAGAAACACAGAGACATACACACACAGAGACAAAGAGACACATGCAGAGACACAGAGCCACACACACAGACACAGATATGCATGCACACAGACACATACACAGAGACACACACACAGAGACAGAGACACAAAGACACAGAGACACACACACACAGACACACACAAAGACACAGAGACACACACACAGAGACACACACCGACACAGAGACACACATACAGACACAGAGACACAGGGAGGGAGGGAGGGAGGCCTTTTCCGCCCGAAACATCGATACCCGTTGACGGCGCGCTAATAACACGCTATGATTACGCTACCAACACGCTGCCACCCGTCCAACAACCCCCAAACACGCCGAAAAGTTTGACGTTTCTCGACGGGTTGCAAATATGTTGCACGTTGCCGGCGCGCCG